>CM061130.1:13689415-13803413 GCA_030789695.1 Scilla litardierei | reverse complement strand
TTGGGATTTGAGATCTAGAATTTACTAAAGTTTGATGGTTAATTGGGAAAAGAGATAGGAGTATTTGCATGTGTTGTGGGTTCACTAGGGTTAATGCTAATTATGATTCCAAATGTTGGCGTACATCCTTTTTGGGGAATACACGAATGGATATAACTCAATGATGGACCTTTTGGGCTTGCACCGTCGGATGATCCCCTAATAGGATTAAGCTCAAAATATAACTCAATTGCAGATCCCCAACGAGGTTGCGCAATCAGATGATAAAGCAGTTAAATCGATATAAGTTGCATTAAGTGATTTATCATATCATTAATCCCATGGCATAAAATTAATCAAGAGGGACCTCTCGGTTTAATCCTCTTAGATCATGACCTTTCGAGTGATCAACAAGCAAATGTAGGGATTAATAACACAATAAATTAAACAAATGGAGTTTGCAAGAAATCAAAGGAATCACAACATCACAAAAGGCCTAAACTAGCCACTACATATACAAAGATAGATCTAGCTCATAATAATAAGACAGAAAACATTTTTGTTCAAAAACATCATCCAAATCATTGTTACAATGCAACTAAAATGAAAATACATAAGAGAGAAAGATAGAGATCAAATTTGCAATTTCTGAAGAAGATGAAGCCCTCAAACTCTCCCTTGAGCTCCTCCAAACCCTAGCCTCTAGTGGGTTCCCAAAGATTTAGATCCTCCAAAAGATTCTCAAAATAAGCCCTAAGGAGTACTCCTGTTTATACTACCCAAACCCCATTTAAATCATGCCCCTTAATTACAAGATCTGACATTTGAAAATAGAATGTGTTCGGTTGAAAAATTGCTTCAGAAATCACCAAAATTGTGTCTGTGCAGTCAGAAGTCTAATGAGTCACCTTCAAACACCTGGGTGGCAGTTGCTGTAATTTTTTGAACTCTATGTTTTTGGCGTCAACTGCATCAGCCGTCTAGCGCAGAGCATCAGACGTCTAGTGAACAACTTTCAGACGTCTAGAGCCTACCTCCTAGATTCCTAGAGGGTTAACTCCCAGACGTCTAAAGCCTAACTCCCAGACATCTAGAGTATTTGAAATATAACTAGTTGTTTCTTCAAAAAATTGCAGAAAATAGCCCCGAGGTTAGAAAAATCTGTAAAAATATCCGTTGGAATCGGGAGATCACCATCTTCAACTAGAAAATAAGAGAAGACAAAAATAAGCCATAAAAATTGTATTTTATGCATAAATAGATTATAAGCTCCAAAATTAGATGATATTATCAAAATGCACGTAGCGGAGCCAAAATGAACACAATATATGCACAAAATGCTCATTAATAAGGGGATAAATATGAAATTTTCACCAGAATCAGATGACTCATACCTTACTGACTCAACCATGTCAATGATATCATGATGTAGTCTTCGATGCTTTAGGGTCATGCTTGATCCTCTAGAAGTGGTAAGTAACATCTCAATAGTGGAAGTGATAGTTCCTTTTGGTGGGGTTTAAGAGCAGTGTAGCCACCCTAGCCATCAAGGAAATCCCACAAGCTACAGAGGTAGGCACCCTTCCAATGCTTGGATAATATTTCTATGCTTTCAAGCTTCCAGGAATCACCACATGTCAAAGCAGTATGCCTTAAATTGGGAAAACATCTAAATAGCACACTGGATATTATGAGTCCCCACAGATAACAGATTCAGATATCTGAATCTGTTTATTATATCCACCATGTTGGTGGGTCAATTGAAAAAATGGAAGCACATGAAAGTTTATCACTTCCACAACGAAAGGATTCAAGGGCAAGTGCAAACCCAAGCTAAAGAATTTGATGTATACACTGACCTCCCTCTCCCCAAAGAAGTAAATCCTCTCATCTTCATCTGGGAGCCAAGAAACCATTGGACGATGTAGGTATTGCCAATTGATCCAGTGGATGCTCAACATCGTATACTTTCTTGGATACATATATGCACCTTGGGTACATGACAAGAGTTATGTGACATCCTAACATTAGCTAGTACTTTGGACCATTCCTCAAGACTGAGCTCCAACCATTCATGGATCCTCTATTGGCATAAGAATCTTCACACTGGATGTAAGCTAATTTAGAGAGAGCTTCTATCCCATATTTATAGGCACACTTGCTTGTTAATCAAAGCAATAACACATCAACATCAAATCATGCCATTTGTTGTTGCCAAACGCTCAGATCGCCTTGAGGCCTGCACACTAAGAAGATGAAGCGATGAGAACCCCAAGAGTTGTGTGACCGTTCATACACTAACCCGCAACATCACTACCATTAGGATTAGAGGATGTGGGACATTGTTAGTAACTGGGACCGGCCCATGCCCAACCACAAAGCAACAACATTTTTTTTAAAATTTTGTATATAAGCACAACCCAAGGCCCAGAGGCCCATCAAGGTAAGCCCATCAAGCCGATTAGGCCATCAGGCATGGTCGGAGGGGGTTGGGGTTAGGTCATTCGTGCGTTGGACCGGCTGATGGTCCAATGCACGCATAGCCATTGGATTAAAATAAAAAACCACCAGATTAAAAACAAAACCACTTTGTTTCTCTCTCATCTTCCCCAACTCGCTTTATTCTCTCTCTCTCTCCCACTTCAATTCGCTCTGATATGCAACGAGGGAGATGAAAATTTACATCACTCTTCCCTTCCTCTTCCAATTAACATTGTAGGTGGGCTTCAAAAAAATTTTTGTGAAAAACACTGAAGTTCATCCTGGCTGTTGTTGGCCCTGGGCTCTAAAGATATCTTTGGAGTAAAAAAAATGATTTGACAACGGATGAAGCCCACTATTCCGAGCACAATCGAGGGGCAATCCCAAGTCGAGTCCCATGTCGGACGAGAACCCCATGGCCAAGCACGATATCCCAACGACATTTGTTGTTCTCCCTGGCAGTAAATCGAAAAAAACTGCAGGGGGTTAAACCCTTCGGAAGAAACAGAGGGGGCAAATCCCCCAATCGAAGCCATAGGGCCGCACGGGTAGCAGCCGGAACCCTAGCGCCGACTGGCGGTGTTGGTGGCAGTGGGAGAAGCCCCTGCGCCGGAGCCGGGGAGGGGGTGGTGCAAAAATCAATGGCCGACGAACGGCGTTGATTCTCATGCCGAGTCCCCTTCTTACATAGCAGATGAAAATTTACATTGATCTGGCTCGAAGTTGGCTCATGTAGAGCAGAACGAAGTTAATTGGAAGAGGAATGGAAGAGAGATATGTAAACTTTCATCTACCTCGTTGAAGAGCAGAGCAGAGGGAAGCATGGGGGAGATGGAATTGAGCCAGTTAATTGGAAGGAGAAGAGATGAGAGAAACACTTTTTAATCTGGTGGTTTTTAAAATTTAATCCAATGGCTATGCGTGCGTTGGACCATCGGCCGGTCCAACGCACGAAGATCCTAACCCCAACCCGGTCGGAGGCTACAGCTATAAATAATGGATACTAATTAATACCCAAAAAAAGACTCCAGCTCCCCAATTGAACCCTTCTCCCAGCTCCCTCCCTCACTCTCGCGGCATCATCTTCCATATATTCGTCCAATCGACCAAGAAAATCAAGAAGAAAGAAAGCTGTAGATTAGCAGCGTTGGCTTCTCCTTCATCAAATCGATCCCTTAAGTTCAGAAATCCGATGGCGGCCGAAGAGGGATTCAGGTACCCCCGCGGGATTTCAGCGACAAACGTCTTCTACTACGGCGACAATGGCCGCCTTGGCGTCTTGAAATGGGAGCACACGGGAGTCGACGACCCCATCCTGCCCGCCAAAGTCTACTCTTCTTGCCAAGGACTCGTCGCATGCCGCTGCAATGCCACCTCTACGTACCGCGTAGGCAACCCCTTCCTCAGTGACACCCTTAGAAACATCATCCTCCGCTACTACGTCCTCCCCGATCCTCCGACCTTTCATTTTCCCGAAGACACCCACGTCGTCCTCGCCCTTGTCCCCTCCCCCGCCTTTCTTGTCTTTTGCGCCCTTCTCAACGGGGACAACGTCTTCACCGTCGAGACGTTCAACTCCGCTTCCAGCCACTGGGAACCCTTCATGTCAAGAATCGACCAGCGATTTGACGTGAGGATCGTGCCCAACAGCGGCGTTTCCTGCGGCAGATTCGGATTCTGGCTTCTCTGCGATTCGACCCGCACTCCGACCTACGTGCTCACGTTCCAATTCAGAGACGCCTTCTCCCCGAAGTCGGTCGCATCCTTCTTGAGTCTGCCGCCTGGGGTTCGTGGTGCGGCGAGAATGCAGTTGGGCAGGGCGATGGGAGGCCTGGGCCTGGTTGTTGTCAACGAGGCCCGTTCCAGAGTCGAGCTCTACACTCTGAATACGGAGGGTGATAGCGGGGAGAGCGTGTGGCCAATATTTGAGCTGTTCAACTTGGAAGTACGGGCTGACGAGGCGGCGGCGGCAGCAGAAAATGGGGATGGCTCGGTCGCAAGGTGGAGGCAGGAGGACATGACCATGGTCTGCCGGGAGATGCCGAGGCCGATAAGATTCGACAGCTTAAAGGTGGAGCTGCTGTTTTGGGTGCAGGGGCGGGTGCTGCTGCTGGTGAACAGTAGCGTCGAGCCACACGTTTATCGGATGACGGTTCTCCCCGGAGACTGGCCCGCTTCGATCGCCGACGGTCTTCCCCACGTTTGCACCCATTTACTGCCATTCGATTTTGGAGGTGTGTGGTAGCAATCAGTATGCCACGGCCCGTTTGATCGGAGAACTTCAGCTAACACGTCCTTCATTGAGTGTGGCTTGTGTTCCTATCAAGAAAAGATTTCATTCTTTTTTTCCCCTTCATTTCTTGGTTAGAGATTCATTCTCTTGATATGCTATTCGCATTTCGGTTCTTGATTCCTGCACATTTCCTTTATTCATGAGGAAACTTGAATGGATGATGAATTGATGCGGATGAGGATTAGTTGTGAGTTCAGTTCAGTTTGAAGTAACTACAGGTGACAGAGTTGTGTTGCATATTCTTCATACGTGCAGTGCATCCTTCTTTGGGGCTGCTTCTATGCATAAATCTTAATTTGTACGAAACCGAATGCATTCGTTTAATTGCACTGAAAGGCCATGGTAATTAGTTATTGATGGAGCGCTTGTACGTATTCTTGCTAACGTTCCTTCATGAAAAAGAGACTAGTGGCATATATACCACCTAATGAATGCAGTGGTCTCAACCCGAACGTTAAAAAATGCCGATGGGCCCAAAAGCTAAAGCATGGTCAATCAGGCCTAACCTAAATGATCGATAGTAATCCCCGAAGGCGGCTAACCAAAATGCCCATTTATAAACTCTCTCTCTCTCTCTCTCTCTCTCTCTCTAGCCATACCATTAAGGAGATGTTGAACTCGTCTTGTTCTCAGTACTTGCTCTCGATTGATATACTTTATTACCGTTCATTCAGGTACCTGATCATTTGAGCGGAGCCGAAGCCGGAGCCCTCATCCCAAGTTCGTCTCTTTTAACATTGGTGTGTATTGTGGTATATACACGTCATGCGACTACTCCTAAATAGATTGAGTGAGAGTAATTCGGTTCTAGTTGCGCACCATGACATCATTAGTGATGTTTATGGAAATGCAGAAATCACCATGTACAACACACAGAAAACCGTATAAAGGCCCTAGCAAATGGAGATGCCCCACAATGCATGTGGCTTTTGGAAGTGAGCGTGTTCCGTCACTGCCTCCATCCCCACCCTAATTATTAACAGAGAAGATAAGCATATTTCTCTACTGGTTTTCCACAGTTTATACAATGAGTATTACTTAATTTATACAAAGTTCAAACATGAGCTTGGGAGTCCAAACATCAACAGCACGGGAATTGAAGCATCAACACGGGAGTTGTTTCTGCTATTTTTCGCAGAACACATTAATAGTATGGAAGGTGGGTGGTCAACGCGGTCAAAGAGGGGACGCGCGGGACCCCCGAGTTGTCGTGGCTGTCGCTCGAGACGGAGATGACCGGTGGGGTCGACCGACGGCGCGTTCGCTCGAGCGGAAAGGCGCGGCTCCGTTCTTTGGCAGGCCGAGGGGTAGCCTCGGCGAGATGACAGCCTCCGGGATCGGTTGAAGGCAGAGCCGCTCGCAGCGGGGCGCGCGGATCCTCGCGTCGGCTCGGCGAGGGGTAGCCTCGGCAGAGCGACGTCCTCGTGACGGAAGAGACGAACGAGGTCGGGGACGAGGGCGCTCGACTCCGGCTGGAAGGACGCCGACGGGTAGCCTCGGCGTCGCTGGAACTCCTGGACCTGAATAGACGAGAGAGCTCGTCAAGGGGGTCGGACCTCGGTTCCGACCGAAGCCCCTCCGATGCCAAAGTCAGATCTGGCCTGATAAGTGCTCGGTGGGATCGAGTATGGCTCGCGGAGAGACCGATACTCGAGTCCTCGGGCCGAGCTTTGGAGGAGAAATATTCAAGGTGTAAGATGGGAGTATGAGGTACCTCCGTTCTAGGTGGTGAAGATCCGGCCTCTTCTAAATGACGCCCGCCCCCTCCTCATATAGACGAACCATGCTCATCATGTGTCATGACGTGATATCATGGCCGCCATTCATGGGGTCGTGCAAATGGGGAAGGGTTGACCCCCTCTAATTGCGCCCACTTGATGACGCCATGAAGGTGGAATTATGGCCATGAGTGATTGCCATAATTGGCGGGCCATGAAGGCTGGAGTAATGGGCATTGCGGTTGCCATAATTGGCGGGCCATAATGGCGGGGGAATGATGGCCATTAAGCCTGGCCATGAAGTCGGTGGCCATATTTGGCGAGCCATGAAGGTGTCTGCCATAATTGGCGGATCATGATGGCACGGGGCGGCTGCCATATTTGGCGAAGGCTTCCTCGATTTGGGCCCCGATTTCCTCTGCTACAGAAGCGGGCAATCTCTTGGGCCTTCGTCGTGGGTGGAGAAACGCGACCCGCCCGTAAGATCCTTGGGCCGGAGCCCGAGGCCGTAGTTTGGCTGGTTGACTGGTCGTGGTTGACTTGGCTCCTCCGGACCCGGTCAAAATAGTCGTATCAATTGCCCACATCTTCTGAGCTCTACCATTGTTGAGGTGGAGGTCGGGAGATGTAGTATAATGGGGAAGAAGTTGCTCTTTCTGTAGAATTTGGTCCGTCCTGCGGAGTTGGCTAGTGACGATAGATCGTCGGTCCGAGATTCGTTCGGTTGCGAGGGGAGTTGCCCCTCGGCTTACGGCCGACGAAGGAGATCCGTTCGGTGGCGAGGGAAGTTGCCCCTCGGCTTACGGCCGACGAAGGAGATTCGTTCGGTGGCGAGGGGAGTTGCCCCTCGGCTTACGGCCGACGAAGGAGTGCTCGGCCTACTGGGGGGGTTGCCCCCAGCTCTTTGACCGATCCGTTCGTTCGGTTGCGAGGGGAGTTGCCCCTCGGCTTACGGCCGACGAAGGAGATCCGTTCGGTGGCAAGGGGAGTTGCCCCTCGGCTTACGGCCGACGAAGGAGATTCGTTCGGTGGCGAGGGGAGTTGCCCCTCGGCTTACCGCCGACGAAGGAGTGCTCGGCCTACTGGGGGGGTTGCCCCCAGCTCTTTGACCGATCCGTTCGTTCGGTGGCGAGGGGAGTTGCCCCTCGGCTTACGGCCGACGAAGGAGATCCGTTCGGTGGCGAGGGGAGTTGCCCCTCGGCTTACGACCGACAAAGGAGATTCGTTCGGTGGCGAGGGGAGTTACCCCTCGGCTTACGGCCGACGAAGGAGTGCTCGGCCTACTGGGGGGGTTGCCCCCAGCTCTTTGACCGATCCGTTCGTTCGGTGGCGAGGGGAGTTGCCCCTCGGCTTACGGCCGACGAAGGAGATCCGCTCGGTGGCGAGGGGAGTTGCCCCTCGGCTTACGGCCGGCAAAGGAGATCCGCCCGGTGGCGAGGGGAGTTGCCCCTCGGCTTACGGCCGACGAAGGAGATCCGCTCGGTGGCGAGGGGAGTTGCCCCTCGGCTTACGGCCGGTAAAGGAGATCCGCCCGGTGGCGAGGGGAGTTGCCCCTCGGCTTACGGTCGACGAAGGAGATCCGCCCGGTGGCGAGGTGAGTTGCCCCTCGGCTTACGGCCGGCAAAGGAGATCCGCCCAGTGGCGAGGGGAGTTGCCCCTCGGCTTACGGCCGGCAAAAAGGGTGAGGACCTTGTGAAGCCTTTCGAAGATTCCATGGTGGCGCTCTGCCATTGCTTCGTCCAGATCGGTGGATGCAGGAGTTGTTCGGCAAGCGGGGACCCAGCAGCACGGTCGGAGGAGCGATCTGGGTGCTTGAACTCGGACGGGGGTGCTTCGGCCAGATCGGCTTGGCCAGGATGAGGATGACTTTGAGACAAGGTGGATCGGAGGCTTGGAAGGGTGGTCCGACTCGTCTGGACCGGTCGGCCTCCTCTGGGGTCGGCCTCGGTTTCGGTCTGAACTGGTCGGCCTCGATCGGAGGAGCTGCTTGGTTGCTAGAACTCTGACGGTGGTGCTTCGGCCAAACGGCTCGGCCACGGTCGGAGGAGCGGCCTGGATGCTCGACTGGTTCAACAGCTCCGTCGCAATGGGGATAACTTTGTAAGCTCGACGAGGTGGCTTGGCGTTGAAACTCAGATACTTGGCGAGGTGGTCGGACTTGTCTGGTCGGCCTCCTCCTGGGTCGGTTGAACTGGTGTGGTCAGCCTCCTCTTGGATGGGTCGGCCTCGTCTAGACACAGCTCTAGTTCTATTTCCAAATTCAGCTCCAGCTCCAGCTCCAGCTATAGCTTTTGTCTGGACCGCATCTCCCGCTCCGGCTCCAGCTTTGTCTGGATCCTAGCTTCTGCTCCAGCTCCTGCTCTCGCTCCGGCTCCCGCTCTTGTCTGTTTGGCGGTACGACCAAGGTAGCTCGGCAAGGGCGGCACAGTGATGGGAGCTCAGCCCATACGTTTGGCGATGGCAGCACGGTGTTGGTATGGCGGACATCGAGACAATGGCCAGAGATGGTGGTAGGGCCATCGATGAAGGCCGAGTCGGGGCTAAGCCCGACGCCTGCGAGGGTCGTCGGTGTTGTCTCTTGTCTGAACTCGATCGAGATCTCATTCTCCTTGGCGGCCTTGCCAGGCCACTCGTAGCCCCGTGTCTTCCTGGCCCGTCCCCGGATCTAGACGCACTCCTTGCGCCTCTCCCTCAAGTTGGCCGAGGCCGCAATGCCGGTCGCCGTGTGCTCCGGCGTTGTCGCGACCATGGCAGCCTTATCTACAAGCTTTTTGTGAGACATTTGTTGAAACCGGAGGATGTGGCTTTTTATCACCATCTCGCAAGAAGTTTAAGAGAGGAGAATTGTTAGGGAAGTTCTTGTAGTTGTCTGAAAACACACAATTAATTAGCAAGGGGGAAGAGGACAGTTTGACCTTTTTGCTGGGTCGGCTTCGGCCTCTTCTGGGGTCGGCCTCGGCCTCGGCCGAACTGGTCAGCCTCGGCCTCAGCCTGAACTGGTCAGCCTCCTCTGGGGTCGGCCTCGGCCTGAACTGGTCGGCCTCGGCCTCGGCCTGGACTGGTCGGCCTCCTCTGGGGTCGACCTCGGCCTCGGCCTGAACTAGTCAGCCTCGGCCTCGGCCTTAACTGGTCAGGCTCGTCTGGGGTCGGCCTCGGCCTGGACTGGTCGGCCTCCACTGGGGTCAGCCTCGGCCTCGACCTGAACTGATCAGCCTCGGCCTCGGCCTGGACTGGTCGGCCTCCTCAGGGGTCGGCCTCGGCCTGGACTGGTCGGCCTCGGCCTCGGCCTGAACTGGTCGGCCTCGGCCTCGGCCTGGACTGGTCGGCCTCGGCCTCGGCCTGGACTGGTCGGCCTCCTCTGGGGTCGACCTCGGCCTCGGCCTGAACTGGTCAGCCTCGGCCTCGGCCTTAACTGGTCGGGCTCGTCTGGGGTCGGCCTCGGCCTGGACTGGTCGGCCTCCACTGGGGTCGGCCTCGGCCTCGGCCTGAACTGATCAGCCTCGGCCTCGGCCTGGACTGGTCGGCCTCCACTGGGGTTGGCCTCGGCCTCGGCCTGAACTGATCAGCCTCGGCCTCGGCCTGGACTGGTCGGCCTCCTCAGGGGTCGACCTCTGCCTGGACTGGTCGGCCTCCTCTGGGGTCGGCCTCGGCCTGAACTGGTCGGCCTCCTCAGGGGTCGGCCTCGGCCTCGGCCTGAATTGGTACGATAGGAACAGCTCAGCCGATCCGACACACAGGCGGGTGGAGATCTGCTTGTTCAGATGAAGAAACAAACATCTGCTTGTTCAGATGAAGAACCAACGATCGACATCCTCAGAGAAAGAGAATCCCCAATCAACATGATGGAGCCTTAATCTGGAATTGAGCTTGGAGGGGCGTCGATCGGGATGCGATCGACCTAGGCGATCTCTGGCCTGACCTGAGCTTGGTGGGGACTTGACCTCGTGCCTAGGTGTCGGGCTTGCTGTCCTCGACGAGGAGTAGGTCGGAAGCGTCGTCAACAACCAGTTGAAGGCAGCATCTTCCAGACTCGCTCCCAGGTCTCGATGCACTTCAGGTAGCCCTCACGTCGTCACGATCTCGATCAAGAACCGCCCCGTGTTCGTCACCGGCGGGCCTAGCGGCGTCAGCCTCGCCATCGAACGCCAGGCGACAGGCGAGGGGGCTCGGGTCTCCATCCTCGCCCGCAGTCGCCAAGTGCTCGAGGACACAGAGGATACGATCCGGCCGGCCACCGGCGTGGACCATGCGATCTCCAGCCAACGTCAGAGACCTCACAGCAGTGGCGCAGGCGATGGAGGATTCTGGGCCCATCAACGTGCTGGTGTGTAATCAGGGGGGTCCCATCTCATCAAGGCAGCGTGGCCGGGAATGGAGAGGGGGGCCAAGGAGACTGGGCTTGCGGGATCGGTCTTCGTTGTGTCTTCTCCTGCCGGACATGCGATGTGTTGGCGGGGAGAAGGAGATCGTCGATGAGGGGGAGATCAAGTGGCCTGACGTCCTCCTGATCGCCGTCATCCTCTGCGACAGGGATCGAGCGTCGGTGGTTCTTGACTCGTTCGCTGCCTCCGAGAAGATCGGCGTCGAAGTTGACAGAAGTGAGTGGGGGGAACCCCGGGCGTCAGTGATCGTGTCGTCATTCAGGTTTCTTTTGCGATTGGAAACCAACATTGTCTTTAGGGCTTTTCGAGGTGGCCAAGCCTCTCGGGAGGCGGATGCGTGATTCCTTAAAAGGGAATAATCGGCGCGGACATGTGTTTGTGACCGTCGGTCTTCTCCAAGGAAGATGAGATTTGCAGGATCGCAATGTTTGCCTCTTTGACTCGTGAAGGGTAGCTCGGATAGACAGATCCGGGGGTGATCCGGAATCATCCTCCGGAGCCCGAAGTCTTTCCTCTATCAGAAGCTGGCTGTTCTAGACTTTGATTAGCGGAACGAATCGTTGTCGATGTGGTTGATGACGTAGGTGTTGACTCGTTCCCACAGACGGCGCCACATGTTTCTGCTATTTTTCGCAGAACACATTAATAGTATGGAAGGTGGGTGGTCAACGCGGTCAAAGAGGGGACGCGCGGGACCCCCGAGTTGTCGTGGCTGTCGCTCGAGACGGAGATGACCGGTGGGGTCGACTGACAGCGTGTTCGCTCGAGCGGAAAGGCGCGGCTCCGTTCTTTGGCAGGCCGAGGGGTAGCCTCGGCGAGATGACAGCCTCCGGGATCGGTTGAAGGCAGAGCCGCTCGCAGCGGGGCGCGCGGATCCTCGCGTCGGCTCGGCGAGGGGTAGCCTCGGCAGAGCGACGTCCTCGTGACGGAAGAGACGAACGAGGTCGGGGACGAGGGCGCTCGGCTCCGGCTGGAAGGACGCCGAGGGGTAGCCTCGGCATCGCTGGAACTCCTGGACCTGAATAGACGAGAGAGCTCGTCAGGGGGGTCGGACCTCGGTTCCGACCGAAGCCCCTCCGATGCCAAAGTCAGATCTGGCCTGATAAGTGCTCGGTGGGATCGAGTATTGCTCGCGGAGAGACCGATACTCGAGTCCTCGGGCCGAGCTTTGGAGGAGAAATATTCAAGGTGGAAGAAGGTGTAAGATGGGAGTATGAGGTACCTCCATTCTAGGTGGTGAAGATCCGGCCTCTTCTAAATGACGCCCGCCCCCTCCTCATATAGACGAACCATGCTCATCATGTGTCATGACGTGATATCATGGCCGCCATTCATGGGGTCGTGCAAATGGGGAAGGGTTGACCCCCTCTAATTGCGCCCACTTGATGACGCCATGAAGGTGGAGTCATGGCCATGAGTGATTGCCATAATTAGCGGGCCATGAAGGCTGGAGTAATGGGCATTGCGGTTGCCATAATTGGCGGGCCATAATGGCGGGGGAATGATGGCCATTAAGCCTGGCCATGAAGTCGGTGGCCATATTTGGCGAGCCATGAAGGTGGCTGCCATAATTGGCGGATCATGATGGCACGGGGCGGCTGCAATTTTTGGCGAAGGCTTCCTCGATTTGGGCCCCGATTTCCTCCGCTACAGAAGCGGGCAATCTCTTGGGCCTTCGTCGTGGGTGGAGAAACGCGACCCGCCCGTAAGATCCTTGGGCCGGAGCCCGAGGCCGTAGTTTGGCTGGTTGACTGGTCGTGGTTGACTTGGCTCCTCCGGACCCGGTCAAAATAGTCGTATCAGGAGTCGAAGCGGTAGAGCTCGGGAACCCAAGCGACACGACTTGGGAACCCAACCGACTGTTGAGTAACCAAGACACATTTAACACCTCAAACTCATGGTGGATCAACTACTGAGAGTTTGGACAAGAAGTGCCGTAATTAAGTAGCAGTCTGTGCTTTTGTGAAAAGATCAGCAATCTGATCTTTTGATGCACGGTATGGAAGTGAAATACGCTGAGCCTGGTATTCTTGACGCACAATGTGACAGTCAACCTCGATGTGTTTTGTTCGCTCATGAAAGACAGGATTAAGAGCAATGTAAATGGCACTCCTGTTGTCACAATGCATAGAAACAGGCATAGGAATACAAACTCCCATGTCACGCAGAAGGTGACATAGCCAACGAATCTCGAGAGTAGTGTCAGCCATGGCTCGGTACTCAGCCTCTGTACTTGAACGAGAGATAATGGCTTGACGTTTGCTCTGCCAAGATATAAGAGAGAAACCAAGAAATATGCAATATCCAGTAGTAGAACGACGGGTGTCAGGATCATCTGCCCATCCGGCATCGGAGTAAGCTTGTAGAGTCAAGGATGAATTGGATGGAAATAATATTGAGCGAGTGATGGTGCTTTTAAGATACCGAAGAATTCTAAGTAGAGCTACGTAATGAACTGTCGTTGGATTAGCCATGAACTGACTGAGAATGTGTACAACATGAGCAATATCAGGGCGAGTAGCTGATAGATAAACAAGAGCACCAACAAATTCACGGTATCTGGTAGGATTATGTAATGGTGTACCATCAGAGGATCGAAGTTTAAGATGAAGTTCCATAGGAGTAGTCACAGACGAAGATGCTGCCGGTGATGGTCTATAGTAGCTCTTGTTAGAAGATCTGATATGTATTTTTGCTGAGACAGTAGATATCCATGAGAGGAGTAGGCAACTTTAATGCCAAGAAAATACAGGAGATATCCAAGATCTTTCATTTCAAACTGTGCTTGGAGATGCCGTTTGAGAGATTGAATGGTCGAGGCATCATCCCCAGTGATAATCATGTCATCAACATATAATAATAAAATGGTCTGACCATGAGATGTACTACGATAAAACATGGCGTAATCTGCAAGGCTCTAAGTAAAACCAATAGATAACATGGAAGTGCAAAATCGATCAAACCAAGCACGCGGGGCCTGTTTAAGACCATATATAGCGCGTCGAAGAAGACAAACATGAGATGGAGGTGCATCAATGCCAGGAGGTGGTTGCATATAAACTGTTTCAGTAAGATTTCCATTCAGAAAGGCATTTTTCACATCCATCTGATATAAGGGCTACTTGTGAACTGTAGCAACAACAACTAGAGTACGGATAGAAGTGATTTTAGCGACATGGGTAAAATTTTTCCTCATAATCAATGCCATATTCTTGAGAAAATCCTCATGCGACAAGACGTGCTTTATATCTTTCAACAGAGCCATCTGATTTGGTTTTAATCTTAAATATCCACTTACAGCTGATTGGTTTTATTCCGGTGGGCAATGGAACAAGATCAAGTTTGAGTTTGCTGGATGGCTTGAAGTTCCTCATGTATAGCATGCTGCCATTCGGGATACTTAATTGCCTCGGTATAAGACTTAGGTTCTTGTAAAGTGTGAATAGCAGCAAGAAAAGACACAAATTGTGGAGAATAAAATTTAGTTAGACAACTATAGCGAGGAGGAGGATGTCGATCTCGTGAAGGATTACGTCGTGGTTGCGATAGTGGGGGTAGGGGTGGGGGGTGGGGGTGGAGATGGTGGAGGTGGAGGTGGAGGTGGAGATGGAAGTGGTGATTGTGATGCCACATTGATCATTGGAGTAACATCGGAAATGGTCGTACCTAGTGATGAGTCTTTATCAGCATGAACAATTTGAGATGGAATGTGGAGTGGCAGGTAAAGGTGGATTGGGCAGTATAGGATTATTTAAAGGTGAATTTGTAGATGTTTGACCCTGAAGAAAGGATAAATCATAATCTGTGGTTGGTGAAAAATATGATACATTCTCAAGAAATGTGACATGACGAGAGATGCGAAGTCGACGACTAATGGGATCATAACAACGATAGCCTTTATGCCTGGGGCTATAACCTAGCATGACACAATGAATCGACCGTGCAGATAATTTTTCACGTTCATTAGGTGGAAGTAATACAAAACAGACACAACCAAACACTCGAAGTAAGGAATAATCAAATTGAGATGAGTGTAATTGAGAGAATGAACAAGTTTTGGAAATAATCAAGATGGTGTGATATTAATTAGAAGAACCGCAGTAAGAAGAGCTTCTGCCCAGAATTTTTGTGGAACAGAAGCACTTAATAGGGGAGCACGAGTTGTTTCAAGAATGTGATGATGTTTTCGTTCAGCGACTCCATTTTGTTCGGGTGTATGAGGGCAGGATGGTTGAGCAAGAGTACCATGAGATTTGAGAAGTGCTTGCATTGATGAGGACACATACTCACAAGCATTATCTGATCGAAAAACTTTCTTCTTTTCTTAAATTAGGTGTAAATCATAGCAGTAAAATCTTGGTAGATATTGTAAGCTTCAGCACGGGACCGCATGAGATAAACCCAAGTATAGCGAGAGAAATCATCAATAAAGGATACATAATATCGATAACCAGAAAGAGATGCAACCGGGGCAGGACCCCAAATATTAGAATGAACAAGGTCAAATGGTTCGGCAGAAACATCATTATGCATCGCAAATGGTAATGCGGTTTGTTTGGAAATATGACACCATGTACAATTAAACTGATTTTGGAAAGGAAAAGATCCTAAAACACCAGATTCAGTAAGCATTTTAAGACGAGCACTTGAAATATGACCTAACCGACGATGCCAAAGAAAAGAAGTAGAATAACCAAACCCTTTAAAGGAAGTGGACGGTAAATGTAATTGTTCAAGCTGATAAAGTCCATTCACTCTACGACCTATCCCAATCTTCCGGCCACTGTAAGTGTCCTACACAGTACAAGAAGTAGCATCAAAAGAAATGGTACAACCCGAATCAACAAGCTGATTAATGGAAATAAGATTCATGGTAAGACGAGGAAAATATAAAATGGAAGATAAAGTGAGTGGAATAGAAGTTTCAGAATTAGAAGTAATATCACCTCGTATAGTGGCAACAAGAGGAGTACCATTAGCAGTGTATATAAAGGAAGAAGTCATAGCTATGCAATTTTGAAGTATGGAGGAGTTTGAGGTCATATGATGAGAGGCACCTGAGTCAAAAATACAAGGTGACGAATTACCCGAGGTCGCAGGAAGCACAACATTATCGGAGCTGGACAAAGTTCCAGAAGTTCCAAAAAACCAAGGTTCTGAGTAACAAGAGTAGCTAGTTCAGAGATTTGATGAGGTGTGAATGATCGGATCCCGAAATGTAACCCAAGAGCACGACCAAAAACTTGGTCGGCCCCGGATACACGTCCCGGAGAACGATTGTAGTTTTACCGCAAGCGCACGGCAAAGTGGCAAGCGGGTATCGAACACGAGGAGGTGGTGTTGGCTCCAATCTATCCTAGGTTGGTTTGACTACGAATGTTTTATTGGTGGAGATGGCTATGGTATGATGTAATGGAAATGGTGGTGGATGTCGGTGTCGGTGATAAAGAAATCGGTCAAATATCGATTCAAATACAATATAATAAAAGAGGGAATTTGCCTTGCGGCGATCCTGTCACAATCGTCGGGCAAAGTATGGGGATATAAAGCCAAATAAAGACGTCTAGGGCTAGGGAATTCCCACTACGGATCGTCATACATCATCGTAAATAGTGAATCTCAATATTACTAGACTTGCGTTGAGGTGAACTAGTCGTAACTGAATAGAGAACCAAGCTCACGCTCTCGTGCTATTGCCGGTCTATAGCAACCTAGATTAGAGCCCAATCTCTTGCAAACCCTAACCTAAGCCACTAGCATGAAGATCGACGTCATCGTTCAATCGCTCCTCGAGCCCACTCTCGTGCAAACTCGAATCACGATCTAGGTTGTGATAGTTCGTATTCGTCCAATCTCTTGCAAACGAATATTGGTATAGATTTACAATTAAAAATCCTAGCTTTGGTCCAATCTCTTGCAAACCAAATCTAGAGAAACCCAATTGTAAACCTGAATCGAATATCTAGGCCTTCCCATCGATTAGAATCCAATCTCTTGCAAACCCCAAATCGATGGAAATCCCTAACTATCCGTAGTAAATCAATCAAAACCTAACCTCCTAACAATTCTAGCAATTTGGAAATTCATTCATCACAAATATGGAATTAGATCCATAGGGTTCATCCCCAAACCCTAGAACAACAAATCTACTCTAGCATAGCAATAAGGATATGAGAATCAATAGAAATCATTGCTTGCATACAAAAAGATAGAAAAACAAAGATTCAAATAAAAAGAAGAAAATACTTAGTTTGATGAAGATCTTCAATCCAAAATACAAGCTTTTAGATCCAAGAGGGGGCCTAGGGCATGGCCTAACCTCTAAAATAATCCTAAGAAAAACATATGGGGGCTAAGAAAACATAATGGGGATTTTTCTCTAATGGTGGCTACAAACCCCTTAAATACTCCCCCAAAACCCTAGCAAGAAACCCCAGAAAACCCCTCAAATTCGTGCCCAAAAACAGCCCAAACCGCAACTTAAAATCTGGGCCCATGCCGCACTCGGCCGAGTGGAAAATGTGACTCGGCAGAGTGGAAATTCCAGCACTGCAGCATCAACTTGCAGAAATTCTCCAGATTTCATCCGACCTCCGATTTGCACGTTCTTGGTGGCGTTGGAATCGTCATGAAGTCTACTATCCATAAAAAATATGAGAAAAATACTTTGCTTGCTGGAATGATAGCAGATTTCAAAAGAGTGGGAGGCTGTCTGAAAATCTGGGCGCTACGTGTCCTCGGCATCACTCGGCCGAGTTGACTTCTCTACTCGGTCGAGTGGGCTTCTCTACTCGTCCGAGTGATAGACCCTGTAAAATTCCAGTACCTTCGAGGTCCTCAGGGGTTTGTCTCCGGGGGTGGCTCGGCCGAGTGGCTTTACTCACTCGGCCGCGGGGCATTCGGTACTCGGCCGAGTCGGAACCCTCAATCGCCTGACGGATTCCAGTAAGTCTGAGATTTTTGCTTGCCGTCGTCGTGATGCCACTCGGGCGGGTGGTGTCTCCGTGCTTGGCCGAGTGGGCTGGCGATGCTCGGCCGAGTGCACGCTGATACTCAATCTGCTGCGTGTCCGATCTGGCCGGCTGATCGGGCTTCTTTGCTCGGCCGAGTGACTCCTTCACTCGGCCGAGTGGCATGCTAAAATGCCCAATCTTCTCCGTTTCTCATCCTCGTCGCTCCTACGGAGTTCCTTCTTCTTTCACCTGTCTCCCATCGCCGAATAGCCCTCAAAAGAGCCTTGGGTGACGCTCCGGAGTGGGTGCAAGTCCCTTAAGCTCATTTTTGCTCCCGATCGCTCCATATTTCCTGAAATCTGACAAAAACTAGAAATAGTGAAAAGTAACACGATATCATCGAATAATCGTGAAAATCGCAATATGAGCAACCGAAATGGCATGCAAATATGTAGAAAAAAGGTGTAAAATATGGACCGATCAAAATCCCCCAAGCTTACCTCTTACTCGTCCTCGAGGAAGAAAAGTAGAGAGACGAACTCGGGAGATGAAAACAAAGAAAATGAAATGGAAAAGAAAGAACACGAGGTGAAAGGGGTCGCTAGATTATACTCTCAGATCTCAAGCCATAAGCTACACATCACGATGACTTGGAAAATACAAATCACATGCTACAAGGATTTCATATCTTTCATAAACATGGTACTTGCAAGCTTTTAAGAACAATAAGAGGGACTCTCTAAATTCATACAATCAATTCATATCCACATCACGCATTTCATAGAATTTAATATACAAATGTTGGCGATGCACTTTTCAATCAAAAGTTATAAATGAAGCATATAAGATACACACCAAGCATGCAATAGAGAATAGAATATAAGTCATGGCATTCACATATTTATTTCAAATCATGAAAAATCTCCATATCTAATATATTTTGCTAAGTCTAAGCATTATCGAATATTCACATTCATGCACGTCTCCACTCTAATGTCATACTCACTCATATGGTCAAATGAATTCACCCCCCAAGCTTAGCTTGAGGCGTCGCATCCAAAGGAATATAATAGTGGAAAATGGGATTTTTGCCTTGGTTTTCCCAAGTATTTTGTGGCTCCAATAATGAGATAGAGAAATATTTTTTTTTCTTTTGGACTTTGTTTCTCATTTTTTTTGGATTTTTGTAGGAGCTATATGATTTGTATTTTTTTGGATTTTGGCTCCTTTTTGGCTTTTTGGACTTTTTGGAGCTAACTTTTTCTTTTGTGGGGATTTTTGGGAAATAGATGCGATATAAGTAGCTTTAGGAGGTGAACTCAAAGTGACATGTAGAGAATAAAAAGATATATGTGGAGAAAGAAATAATGAAACACTCGGTTCACTCTAAGACGTGCACGAACGGTTCAATAAAATAATACTTCAACTAAAACTCATATGTAAGCATGTATATTCTCAATCATCTCAATAAAAAGTGAAGTCAAGCGGTAAAGCGCACAATCATATCAGGCATGCAACAGGAGGTGAATAAGACAATAAAACTGATGCTTCAGATATACTAATGATGCGTGAATCTTGGTGCATTTCCAACAAAAGCATACCAAACACTAATCTATACATTCAGTTTCAATGAATATCATGCGATCACTTAGAGGGGTCATCAAGAGAAATAGATTTGCAAGCACATGTGAATAGCAAGACTATGGAATACTCTAAGTAGCATGGCAAAGAATAATAAGCATCGTGATGGCTACTAAAGCAATAAGAGATATCATCATAAGGAACACATCTAGCAAAAGAAGAGAAAGGAAAATAAAGAAATAAGAAAAAATAAAAGAGAGGAAAGAAATGAAAAACAAGCACACAACATGATGCATGAACACACATAAAAGGAAAATAAGATGGAAAATTCAAAAAGATGAAGCAAAATTTTGAAAAATTTTAAAAACCTAAAATAAAGTAAAAATGCAACTAATGCAACCAAATGGCATGGAAATGCACTCCCCCAAGCTTAAACTTCACATTGTCCTCAATGTGATCATAGTGGAAGAATATGAGGAACAACGGTAAATATGAGGGAGGTGAATGAAAAAATGATGAAATGTATGACATGAAATCCTAATGCAACTACATGCACATGCAATATGCATGAGAGCGCTTTCCCCCAAGCTTATACCAAACAATCCTATTCAAATGACTCAATCAAAAATGTCATGGCTTTGCAAAGCGTGATCAAGTCAAATGAATAAGAAAGTAAGGTTTCAATTGAAAGAAATGCTCGATGGTGGTGAGCAAAAGGATGTGGCATATCAAAATATGGAGAGGGGAATTAATATATATAATGGGTTTAGGGTGTAAAAAATTTTTGTTGCCATCATATGAGGTGATATTTATTCAAGCAAATCTATACGGTCCTCTCGCTGTCGAGAGGATTCGGGTTTATTGAAAGCATAAAAATTTCTACACTACTGGATTGATATCACCTATAGCAAAAGGCGGATCCAGTATCTTTGTCGGTGCAGGCAACTGCTCCAACTGCTCCTTCCGTGGCTCCGCCAGGCGCGTGTGTCCACGGACTCCATCAGACTCCAGCAATGCGGCTCCCAGCACCTCTCCAAGGACTCCACCTGTACCCTGCAAGAGATAAGCCGCATCAATCTGATGTGGATAATTCTTCCCCAAAATAAATGTATTCCAAAGAGGGTCATCAACATAAGTATTTAAAATTAAAGACGGGTGACAACACTTCCCTGGAAATAAATCTCCACTCTCGTATACCACGTCGATCAACTCCTCATTGTTCGCCTCAGGTTGTTCAAGTAGCTTGGGCATATAAGCGTAGGTCTCATCAGGCAGCTCCTCATCATCGTCAGACTTATCCCATCGCACCTCCTGATCATATTCAATAGCACCCATGGGTGCTAACTCCTCGCTCTCCTCCTCGTATACGTCCCATCGTACCTCTTGATCGTATGTACATGAATCCTGTAAAAGACACGATGAGTCGTCAAAATCTGAATTATAAAAAACATCATACACGAAAGGGGAATCAAATATAAAGGGCGAGGGAGTAAAGAGATCTCCCTGAAGGGGAGCCATAAGCTCTGTGGGATTGTCCTCGGCGTCAGTGGAAGGGTGGTCCTCTGAGGGATGCTCATCCTCTATAGAAAGTAGAGGCGGCTGCGGTAGCTCGAAAGGAGGAGGGTAATGCTTGGGATCCTTATGAATGGCTGTGTCCTCGTCCCAATGCACGGCCTCCTCGGTGACAAGCTCTGGCTCCGCATGTAAGGCCTCCTCAACAGCAAGCTCTGGCTCATGTGGGTGACAAGGGGGAGCGACGATGGCACAAGCTGACTCTCCCCCAAGCTGAACGTGGACATCCTCCTCAGGCTCCTCAGGTATAGAAGGCAATGTAAACGTCATCATCTCCTTTTCATGCCTCCTTCTTTGTTTCTTTCCTGGAGCTCGAGTCACCCGATTGCATGGCTTGGCCTCCTCAATAGTAGGTGCAGGTGGCTCTATGGGCTCATGTATCTTGACCGTGGTATAAAAGTGGGTCTTGTGCCCCTCAATTAGAGCGTAGACTCCATCATCAATTGTGCCTGTGGAAGAGATACAATGAGTAATAAAGTTTTGAAATTCAAGCTCAAAAGGATCACCTGCCGTTATTGTCAATGGACCGGAGATTCGAACTATGTCGACAATGTTTCTCAATAGGTCCGTGTACGTGTCCTCCTTTGGCAACTCAGATGTCTCTATTTGTGGAGTGTTGATGGTATAAAGGTGGATATGATCACCTTCAAGTGAAGCATACACTCCATCTATGATGGTACCTGCACTAGAGACATTAGCCATAACAAAATCGATGAATACTTGGTCGTATGGTTTACTTACCGTAACGGTTAGTGAACCGGTAGATCGAGCATCATCTATCATTTGCTCCAAGGCTGCTGCCAACTGTAGATCACTGAACTTCCCCAATTGCATCCTCTTCAAAAACTCACGTGAGGGTCCCTTTAGCCTTCTAGTGAAGATATCAAATAGCGTGGAGTCATTCCACTCATGGTCTGACTCCGTCTGGAACATTTCTAACATTCCTTCAAACCTAGACAAGGCTTCCCTGAAGGATTCTCCATCAGCCTGATAGAATGCTTATATGTAGGATTGTATAGAGCCCGCTCGCATTTTCTTTGGAAGCACCATCGCTGCAACAACTGTACCTGATCAATAAAAGTAAACAACCTGGAAAAAACGTCGGTGGTACAAAGAGAGATAAAGATAATAATAGCAGGTGGTGGGAAAAAAATCTCTCTCAATGTTTTTTTTGATTTTTTTTTGTTTTTTTATGTAATCAAATCAACCTAATTGTGACAAATTGGCACCCAACGGGAAACACCTCCCCGGCAACGGCGCCAAAAACTTGATCGGATCCCGAAATGTAACCCAAGAGCACGACCAAAAACTTGGTCTGCCCCGGATACACGTCCCGGAGAACGATTGTAGTTTTACCGCAAGCGCACGGCAAAGTGGCAAGCGGGTATCGAACACGAGGAGGTGGTGTTGGCTCCAATCTATCCTAGGTTGGTTTGACTACGAATGTTTTATTGGTGGAGATGGCTATGGTATGATGTAATGGAAATGGTGGTGGATGTCGGTGTCGGTGATAAAGAAATCGGTCAAATATCGATTCAAATACAATATAATAAAAGAGGGAATTTGCCTTGCGGCGATCCTGTCACAATCGTCGGGCAAAGTATGGGGATATAAAGCCAAATAAAGACGTCTAGGGCTAGGGAATTCCCACTACGGATCGTCATACATCATCGTAAATAGTGAATCTCAATATTACTAGACTTGCATTGAGGTGAACTAGTCGTAACTGAATAGAGAACCAAGCTCACGCTCTCGCTCTATTGCCGGTCTATAGCAACCTAGATTAGAGCCCAATCTCTTGCAAACCCTAACCTAAGCCACTAGCATGAAGATCGACGTCATCGTTCAATCGCTCCTCGAGCCCACTCTCGTGCAAACTCGAGTCACGATCTAGGTTATGATAGTTCGTATTCGTCCAATCTCTTGCAAACGAATATTGGTATAGATTTACAATTAAAAATCCTAGCTTTGGTCCAATCTCTTGCAAACCAAATCTAGAGAAACCCAATTGTAAACCTGAATCGAATATCTAGGCCTTCCCATCGATTAGAATCCAATCTCTTGCAAAACCCAAATCGATGGATATCCCTAACTATCCGTAGTAAATCAATCACAACCTAACCTCCTAGCAATTCTAGCAATTTGGAAATTCATTCATCACAAATATGGAATTAGATCCATAGGGTTCATCCCCAAACCCTAGAACAACAAATCTACTCTAGCATAGCAATAAGGATATGAGAATCAATAGAAATCATTGCTTGCATACAAAAAGATAGAAAAACAAAGATTCAAATAAAAAGAAGAAAATACTTAGCTTGATGAAGATCTTCTATCCAAAATACAAGCTTTTAGATCCAAGAGGGGGCCTAGGGCATGGCCTAACCTCTAAAATAATCCTAAGAAAAACATATGGGGGCTAAGAAAACATAATGTGGATTTTTCTCTAATGGTGGCTACAAACCCCTTAAATACTCCCCCAAAACCCTAGCAAGAAACCCCAGAAAACCCCTCAAATTCGTGCCCAAAAACAGCCCAAACCGCAACTTAAAATCTGGGCCCATGCCGCACTCGGCCGAGTGGAAAATGTGACTCGGCCGAGTGGAAATTCCAGCACTGCAGCATCAACTTGCAGAAATTCTCCAGATTTCATCCGACCTCCGATTTGCGCGTTCTTGGCGGCGTTGGAATCTTCATGAAGTCTACTATCCATAAACAATATGAGAAAAATACTTTGCTTGCTGGAATGATAGCAGATTTCAAAAGAGTGGGAGGCTGTCTGAAAATCTGGGCGATGCGTGTCCTCGGCATCACTCGGCCGAGTTGACTTCTCTACTCGGTCGAGTGGGCTTCTCTACTCGTCCGAGTGATAGACCCTGTAAAATTACAGTACCTTCGAGGTCCTCAGGGGTCTGTCTCCGGGGGTGGCTCGGCCGAGTGGCTTTACTCACTCGGCCGCGGGGCATTCGGTACTCGGCCGAGTCGGAACCCTCAATCGCCTGACGGATTCCAGTAAGTCTGATATTTTTACTTGCCGTCGTCGTGATGCCACTCGGGCGGGTGGTGTCTCCGTGCTCGGCCGAGTGGGCTGGCGATGCTCGGCCGAGTGCACGCTGATACTCAATCTGCTGCGTGTTCGATCTGGCCGGCAGAGCGGGCTTCTTTGCTCGGCCGAGTGACTCCTTCACTCGGCCGAGTGGCATGCTAAAATGCCCAATCTTCTCCGTTTCTCATCCTCGTCGCTCCTACGGAGTTCCTTCTTCTTTCACCTGTCTCCCATCGCCGAATAGCCCTCAAAAGAGCCTTGGGTGACGCTCCGGAGTGGGTGCAAGTCCCTTAAGCTCATTTTTGATCCCGATCGCTCCATATTTCCTGAAATCCGACAAAAAATAGAAATAGTGAAAAGTAACATGATATCATCGAATAATCATGAAAATCGCAATATGAGCAACCGAAATGGCATGCAAATATGTAGAAAAAAGGTGTAAAATATGGACCGATCAGTGAACATAGAAGAGGAAGCTGATGTAGCAACTGAATTTCTCTAGTGTTGTTATCGATTTCGAGAGGGGCAATCCCTTGATAAATGTCCCTTTAGTTTGCAGATTGGACATGGTCCAGGTGGTTTTGCAATAAAAGAGCCTGATTTGATCCTTTATGTCGAAATTGTCCATGAGAACGTGGGTTTTGATTACTAGTATTAGGCCATGATTTGATTACTAATATTTATTCGAATTTGTACTGATACAGATCTCATGAAATAGGCCATGATTTGTTGATCAACATTATTCCACTGCTGGTATGTGAGAGAAACACCATTGATAACTGCTGATGAAGTCTCTGAATCAGATGAAGATGTGAGGGGAGAAGATGTAATGGTAGTTGTGGGAGGACGATGGATGAGCCATCAACATAACCCCACAAGCCAAAAGCACGAAGATTATATTGAATGGTTAATACCCAGGCAGTATAGTTTTCAACACCAGTAGGCTGAACATCAACATCCGAAAAATTGTAAGGCTTACTCATTTTTAAGTGAATTGGGGACTGGTCTAGTAAACTAACTGTAAAGACCCGCCCTCGGGGCCCGTTACTGTTTGTAACATGCGCAAGTCCTGCTAGACACCAATGAAGTCAATACAGGCTCTGTTGCAGAAATACGCCAAAATACTCATACATGGAAGTGGTATAAACCTTATTTCAAACCAGCAGCGTACATGAAAGGAAATACAACTCGAAGTACAAATACACACCAAGCAAGCCACTCTGATACATTAAATAATAAAAACACTCTCACACTCACACTTAGTAACCATCGTCCTCCTGGTCAAACTCTACAGCAAACTCAGCGTCTGCAGTCCCTGTTGCAACTTCTTCAACCTGTGCTGTATCTGGCGAGACCACCACAAAGATAAGGGTCGTCAGGATCAGACGTAACTCAAAGTAACTCTAGCATGATATTTAAAACAATAAACGAGCATGACAAAACTAGCATGGCAAAACTAAAGAGTAAAGTGCGTAACAATAGAGCAGAAAAGTAACATAACAGATTTACAACTATTTCAATTCTGTCAGCAATAACAATATTTAAAAATGACCAGTTATAAGATTTTTAGTTGTGCCTGTGCCTACGTGACTTATAAAGGGAAGTACGATATGCAACCAAGAGTCCACCTGATATCCCGGGTTACAACAATACGGTACGGTACGGTATGGTACAATCAAAATGGTACTATTCAACAAAACGATACTGTTCAATCAAAATGGTACTATTCACTGCAGATCGAACTGGTCGCTCCCACACTTCCACAATTATATGTTACCCCAAAACCCCAGTGTGTGCGTGTGCAGGTTACCGTACTTACCATTTACGAGTCAATTACTATTCTCACTTTTCCAATTACATCATTCGGTTAAGCATGTCACAGGGTCCAATTCAATTTACGGTACGGTGCAATTACGATACTATGGAACTTATCGAGTTTAGCCAACTGTTCAAGTGAAACACTTTGCTAATAAAAAGAAACTAATTTTGGCATGCATCAATACTGTTTTTAAACCCCATAGCTAGGGTACGATGAGTTACCGTTTCGCCTGATAGTGGAAGGCACGTTTTGACTAGCGGTAGGGGTACCTGGTTCAAAAGTGAGTTAGTTTCACAATACAAACGCATTAATAATAACATCTAACTTATTTAACTTTTAACTTAATACTTAACTTAAAAACTTATAAGAATAAAACTTAAATAAAAATTATGTAACCTTTTAAACTAACTTAACTTAACTAATAACTGACTTATAAAACTTTAACTTAACTTTAGATAATAACACATATTATAAAACTTATATATATAACATAACCTATTATTACCTATTCTAACTCACCTTTCTCCCTCACACTCTCTCTTTCTCTTTCTCTTCTCTCTCGTTCTGCCTCTCTGTTCTTTCTTTTTTTTTTGGTTTCCATCGTTTGCAGCAAGCCAAAGGGGGACGGGGCGTCGGTGCGAGGCGTCACTAGGGTTCCAGGCAGCGGGATCCGGTAGGCGGCGGCGGCCAAGGGGGATGGGGCGGCGCGAGGGGAGCATGGCGTAGGGGGGTCCGACAGCCTGGAGAGTGTCCGGGGGCGGCGGCGTGTGGCGCTCGACGCGAGGGGGTGGCTGCGGGGGTGATCTGCGACGGCGCTAGCGAGATCGGGCGGCGGGCGGCGCTGATCGGAGGCGCGTGGCGATCGTGGTCGGGGAGCGACCTGAGAACGGCAACGACATGCGATCCGAGCGTGGGGCGATGATCTGAAGTTTCGTGGATGATTTGGGGGTTTGATTTGTTGATTTGTGGCTATATGTGATTTTGGTATTTCTGTTCCTTGATTTCTGGTTGATTTTTGGGGTGTAAGGAGTTTGTGGAGGATGGTTGTTTGTTGCTGTAAGGTGGAGGGTGGTGATGATGTGAATGTGTTGTTGTTGTTGTATTAGATTTGGGATTGTGATTTGGGTTTTCAATTTGATTTGGGGATGGATGATTGATTAACGGGAGAAGGGAGATGCTGATGAAGTTGCAGGGTGATCCTTGAAGTAGGAAGAGGCAGGGGACATGGTTCATTAATCGGGGAGGATTAGTCAAGGGTTAGGTAGGTTAGGGGGATGTATCAGCTTGAATGTGAAAATCGTGGAGGGGGAATTAACTAATTAATTAGCTAATTGACTAACTAATTAAGTAACTAATTAATTAACCAGAGTAAAATTGGTAATTAGTAAAATAAATTAGTAATCGTAATTTGTAACTAGTAAAATAACTTAGCTAAGGTAATAGTAAATTAAAATAACTATAGTAACTATTAAACTACGGTGAAAAATTTAGACGCGCTCGATTCGACACTATGGATAAAAACACTCGGACAATCGGAAGTAAAATTACAAGCAGACACGTAATTAAACATACCTAAAAATAACGGCCGTTACATCCTACCCTCCTTAGAATAATTCCATCCTCGAAATTATCTTCAGGGCAAGGAAAAGGTAGGGATAACATTCTCGCATCTCGTCCTCTCGCTCCCAGGTGGTTTCACCAGGTGAGTCGCGACGCCACATCACTCTGACTAGATCAATAGTCATGTTCCTGAAGATCTTCTGACGTCGATATAAGAGCTCCACTGGTTGCTGCTCGTATGTCAAGTTCGGACAAACTACGATCTCTGAGTAGTCCACGACATGATTAGGGTCGCTCACATAGCGATGCAGCTGCGAGATGTGAAACACATTGTGCACTCCCTCTAAGGTAGGGGGCAATGCAAGCTTGTAGGCCACCTCTCCTACTCGCTCCAAAATATTGAAGGGTCCAATGAATCGAGGACTAAGCTTTCCTCTCCGCCCAAAACGAATCATTCCTCGGTTTGGCGAGATCTTCAGAAAAACATGATCTCCAGGCTGAAACTCTAGATGTCTGCGTTTCGCATCTGCCCAATGCTTGTACCTATCCTGAGCTAGCTGCTGCTTCTCTCTGATGGTTCGAACCACATCCACGGCTTCTGTGATTAGCTCAGGACCAACCAACTCTCGATCTCCTACATCATCCCAGCTCAAGGGAGATCAGCACTTCCTCCCATACAGTGCCGCAAATGGCGCCATGCCAATGCTAGACTGGTAGCTGTTGTTGTATGTAAATTCCACCAAATGGAGATGGTCTTTCCATGATCCTTTGAAGTCCAGCATACATGTCTGCAGCATGTCTTCAAGTATCTGAATAGTACGCTCTGACTGGCCATCTGTCTGCGGATGGTAAGCCGTACTAAAACTCAACTGAGTTCCCAAGTTCTCCTGAAGGCTCCTCCAGAAACGAGATGTGAATCTGGTGTCTCTGTCTGAGACACTGCTGAGAGGTACTCCATACAGCTTCACAATCTCATTCATGTACTTCTTGGCCAACACTTCTGTAGACTGGCCTACTCTGAAAGGAATGAAGTGTGCGGTCTTGGTCAATCGATCTACGATCACCCAGATAGCGTCATTCTGCTTCGTACTCTTGGGTAGTCCAGTCATGAAGTCCATCGTGATGTGCTGCCACTTCCACTCCGGAATGGGCAATGGCTGTAATAAGCCGGCAGTCCTCTGATGTTCAGCCTTCACTTGTTGGCACACAATACACTTCGCTACGCTCCGTGCGACGCTTCTCTTCATGCCATGCCACCAGTAATGCTGTCGCAAATCATGTTACATCGTGGTACCTCCAGGATGTATGGAGTATGGAGAACTATGAGCTTCCTCCAATAGCTCCTCTCTGATGGCGCCAGACGGTACACAGATCCTGTCTTCAAACCTTAAGGATCCATCCGCGTGAATCTTAAATTCTGGCATCTGGATTGCTATCACCAGATATTTGATCTTCCGTAGCTTCTCATCATCCATCTGAGCATTCTTAATCCTCTCTACCAAGGTTGACTGGATATGCATGCCCATCAAAGATGCAGACATTCCTGGTAGAATCACTTCTATACCCATGTCCCGGATCTCTTGCTGTAACCTCCACTAAGTCGTAAGGGTCATCACTGCTGGTAGGCGACTCAATGCATCAGGTACGCCATTGACTTTCCCAGGATGGTACTGAAGGTCAATGTCATAATCCGCCATGAGCTCCATCCATCGTCTCTGACGCATGTTGAGCTCCTTCTGAGTGAAAAGATACTTCAGAATCTTATGATCCGAGAACAACTTCACGTGCTCTCCCAATAGGAAATTCCTCCAAATCTTCAATGCAAAAATCACTGCTGCCAACTCAAAATCATGAGTGGGGTAGTTCTTCTCATGGATCTTCAACTGCCTGGATGCATAGGCTACAACTCAACCGTGCTGATGTAACACGCATCCAAGTCCTTTGCCTGATGCATCACAGAAGACTTCGAATCCTCCTGATCGGTCTAGAATGATCAAAACAAGTGCAGTCGTCAATCTCTTCTTCAGCTCCTGGAAAGCATCCTCACATGCTTTCGACCAAACAAACACCACATCCTTTCTTGTCAACCGTGTCAAGGCTCCTGCGATCTTCGAGAAGTCTTTGATAAACCTCCAGTAGTAGCCAGCTAGTTCCAAGAAACTTCGAATCTCGGTTACCGTTCGGGGAACTGGCCAGTCTTGAACAGCTGCTACTTTTTTAGGATCAACAGCAATCCCTTCTCCAGACACTATGTGGCTTAGAAACGCCACCTTGTTCAATCAGAACTCACACTTGCTAAGTTTGGCATAAAGCTGGTGTCTTCTCAGGGTCTCGAGAACCTTCCTGAGATGCTCTGCATGCTCTACTGCATTCTTCGAGTAGATGAGAATATCATCGATGTAGACTACTATGAACTTGTCCAAGTATTCATACAATACTTGGTTCATGAGACTCATAAATACCGCGGGTGCATTGGTCACACCAAACGGCATTACTAAATACTCATAATGTCCATATCTGGTCCTAAATGCAGTTTTGGGAACATCTTCATCTTTCACCTTCACTTGATGGTACCATGTCCTCAGATCCAGCTTCGAATAAACGCTTGACCCACCGAGCTGGTCGAAAAGATCATCGATGCACGGTAGAGGGTACTTATTCTTCACGGTGACTTTGTTCAGCTCATGGTAGTCAATGCACATACGAAGGGATCCATCTTTCTTCTTCACCAGCAATATCGGAGATCCCCAGGGAGATACACTGGGTTGTATCCATCCCTTCTTTAGAAGCTCATCTAGTTAGGTCCGCAATTCTTCTAGCTCAGATGGTGCTAAACGATATGGTCCCTTAGATATTGGTTGAGCTCCTTGTGTTAGTTCAATGGCAAATTTGAGAGTGCGATCCAAAGGCAAACCTGTAAGGTCGTTTGGAAACACATGCAAGAACTCTCGAACTACTTCTGGTATCTCAGGCTCAGCTTCCATAGCGGCTGCTACTGCTTCCGCCGATCTGGCTCTATACTCCACTGGGCCTACCGATCTGCTTCCGCTAATGAACTCGAACTGTGGATGATCAGGAATCTCGAAGACTACCCCTCCTTCGACTACAGTCGATGGTGGCATGAAAAGTTCCCAACGAATCCATCCTGAATACAACATCAAAGTTCGGAATATCTATCATCATGAAGTCAGCAAATAACTCTCGCCCACAAATAACCACTGGGCATTGGGGATACCCAAGGGTCGTCTTTATCACTCCGCCACCCGTGTTGACATTCCAACCGGATGCTAAAGGTTTGACAGGAATAGTGTGGGTGCGAACGAATCGACTTGCTAGAAAGCAGTGTGATGTTCCCCAGTCGAACAAGGAGAGGGCGGGGTTCCCAGCTACTAGTATGACACCTAAGTTACAAATACTAATCTAAGCAACCAATGCTAACGAAAGAAATTAATTACGAATTATGCAAGAGATATACATGTGATCACTTCACTGGTAGCCTCAGCCTCTTCGACGATCATGGTGTAAGCCTGGCGTTTCGGTGGTGGCTGCTGCCTTACTTGCTGAAACTGCCTCTGCTGTGGGGGTAGAGGTGGACACTGTGGAGCGTTCCCAGTCAAGACAGCACGAGGACCTGGGGCTGGAGCTGTAGCATGTGGCTTAGAATGTGGACAATCCCTCGCCATGGGTCCTGACTCCCCACAAACCAGACAAAGGCCTAAAAGAATTCGACACTCAGACCTGATGTGTCCAGGCTTCCCACAAAAGTGGCAGACTGGGAGGGCCTGCTGATGTTGTCCTGGCCTCTTAAACTGAACCTGCAGAATAGGACGGTGTATCTGTGGCCGTTTGCTTGGCCCGGCTTGGGTCGGTGGGGGCCTCGCAGGTGCTGTCAGCCTTCGTTCTTCCTTTTCTTTCGCTTCAACCATCTCATGGTTACGAGCAATGGCCAGTACTTCAGCATGTGTGGTCGGACTAGCACTGACCATCATCCTTCGAATCTCAATGTTAAGCCCCTGCTGGAACTGCTGGGCTCGAGTCAATGGATCTGCAACCATCTCCGGGGCAAACCTGCTGAGCCTGGAGGACTCATTGTCATACTGATCCACGGTCATCGAACCCTGCTTTAGGTTGATGAACTTCTTCCTCATCAAGATCTTTGCTTGTGGGGGAAAGTACTGAGCGTTGAATGTTTTGGTGAAGACATCCCACGAAATCGGTAATCCCAAGCGGTCTTCTACCGCTTGCCACCAGTCTCGATCACCATTAGTTAGTTGCCTTTTGGCGGTAGCCACCCATGCTTCTTCTTGAATCTGAGATGCTCTCAGATCATCAGTGATGCTCCTGAGCCATTCTTCTGCGTAGAGATGATTCTCGGTCCCAGCGAAGTCTTCGGGTTCATCCCTCAAAAGTGATAAGCACTTGGGTCAGCTTTCGGCTCTCTGCGCAAGGCCTGCTCCAAATCCTGTCCAATCTGCTGATGAAGGGCATACATGCCCCGCATGCAATCTTCTGCAGACAATGGTGCGGTCAGAAATGTTGTCACGTTCGGACCGGTGTTGGCTCCATTACTAGCATCATTCTGGTTGGGACCCTCATTCGGGTGATTAATCCCGGATCCAAACGCACTGTCCTCGCATCGAAGTGTTCCTTTCCATTGCTTACCTGCGGTTCATAAGGTCTGATGAGTTCCTCTGAGTATTTTATACGGCATATTCTGAACTTCATGTACTGTTCATGTGGTATTTAGCGCGAACCTACATGGGCCACCAAAACTGTAACGACCCGCCCTCGGGACCCGTTACTTTTTGGAACATGCGCAAGTCTTGCTAGGCACCAATGAAGTCAATACAGGCTCTGTTGCAGAAATACGCCAAAATACTCATAAATGGAAGTGGTATAAACCTTATTACAAACCAGCAGCGTACATGAAAGGAAATACAACTCGAAGTACAAATACACACCAAGCAAGCCACTCTGATACATTAAATAATAAAAACACACTCACACTCATACTTAGTAACCAGCGTCCTCCTGGTCAATCTCTACAACAAACTCAGCGTCTGCAGTCCCTGTTGCAACTTCTTCAACCTGTGCTGTATCTGGCGAGACCACCACAAAGATAAGGGTCGCCAGGATCAGACGTAACTCAAAGTAACTCTAGCATGATATTTAAAACAATAAACGAGCATGGCAAAACTAGCATGGCAAAACTAAAGAGTAAAGTACGTAACAATAGAGCAGAAAAGTAACATAACTGATTTACAACTATTTCAATTCTGTCAGCAATAACAATATTTAAAAATGACCAGTTACAAGATTTTTAGTTGTGCCTGTGCCTACGTGACTTATAAAGGGAAGTACGATATGCAACCAAGAGTCCACCTGATATCCCGGGTTACAACAATACGGTACGGTATGGTAAGGTACAATCAAAACGGTACTGTTCAACAAAACGATACTGTTCAATCAAAACGGTACTATTCACTACAGATCGGACTGGTCGCTCTCACACTTCCACAATTATAAGTTACCCCAAAAACCCAGTGTGTATGTGCAGGTTATCGTACTTACCATTTACGAGTCAATTACTATTCTCACTTTTCCAATTACATCATTCGGTTAAGCATGTCACAGGGTCCAATTCAATTTACGATACGGTGCAATTACGATACTATGCAACTTATCGAGTTTAGCCAACTGTTCAAGTGAAACACTTTGATAATAAAAAGAAACTAATTTTGGCATGCATCAATACTGTTTTTAAACCCCATAGATAGGGTACGATGAGTTACCGTTTTTCCTGGTAGTGGAAAGCGCGTTTTGACTAGCGGTAGGGGTACCTGGTTCAAAAGTGAGTTAGTTTCACAATACAAATGCTTTAATAATAACATCTAACTTATTTAACTTTTAACTTAATACTTAACTTAAAAAATTTTAAGAATAAAACTTAAATAAAAATTATGTAACCATTTAAACTAGCTTAAGTTAACTAATAACTAACTTATAAAACTTTAACTTAACTTTAGATAATAACACATATTATATATATATATATATATATATATATATATATATATATATATATATATATATATATATATATATATATATATATATATATAACATAACCTATTATTACCTATTCTAACTCACCTTTCTCCCTCACTCTCTCTCTCTGTCTCTTTCTCTTCTCTCTCGTTCTGCCTCTCTGTTCTTTCTTTTTTTTTGGTTTCCTTCGTTTGCAGCAAGCCAAAGGGGGACGGGGCGTCGGCGCGAGGCGGTACGGGGGTTTCGGGCGGCGGGATCCGGTAGGCGGCGGCGGCCAAGGGGGATGGGGCGGCGCGATGGGAGCATGGCGTGGGGGGTCAGGCAGCCTGGAGAGTGGCCGGGGGTGACGACATGCGGCGCTCGACGCGAGGGGGTGGCTGCGGGGGCGATCTACGACGGCGCTAGCAAGATCGGGTAGCGGGCGGCGCTGATCGGAGGCGCGTAGCGATCGAGGTCGGGGAGCGGCCTGAGAACGGTGAAGGCATGCGATCCGAGCGTGGGGCGACGATCTGAGGTTTCGTGGATGATTTGGGGGTTTGATTTTTTGATTTGTGGCTATATGTGATTTTGGTATTTCTGTTCCTTGATTTCTGGTTGATTTTTGGGGTGTAAGGAGTTTGTGGAGGATGGTTGTTTGTTGCTGTAAGGTGGAGGGTGGTGATGATGTGAATGTGTTATTGTTGTTGTGTTAGATGGGCCTGAGCCTGTTCCTAAAGCATAGGCTATAGTACCAAATCCAACGTATAGGGATTGTGATTTGGGTTTTCAATTTGATTTGGGGATGGATGATTGATTAACGGGAGAAGGGAGATGCTGATGAAGTTGCAGGGTGATCCTTGAAGTAGGAAGAGGCAGGGGACATGGTTCATTAATCGGGGAGGATTAGTCAAGGGTTAGGTAGGTTAGGGGGATGTATCAGCTTGAATGTGAAAATCGTGGAAGGGGAATTAACTAATTAATTAGCTAATTGACTAACTAATTAAGTAACTAATTAATTAACCAGAGTAAAATTGGTAATTAGTAAAATAAATTAGTAATCGTAATTCGTAACTAGTAAAATAACTTAGCTAAGGTAATTAGTAAATTAAAATAACTATAGTAACTATTAAACTACGGTGAAAAATTTAGACGCGCTCACGTTGACACTACGGATAAAAACACTCGGACAATTGGAAGTAAAATTACAAGCACACACGCAATTAAACATACCTAAAAATAACGGCCGTTACACAAACTGATGTGAACTTTCAGCTTCCTCAAAATAACGATGAGGGTAAATTGAGACTTTGGAAGAGGGAGGCTGGATTTCTGTTTGAGGCTTGTGGATGGACGATCAACCCAGTGAACGGGGTTGTGGGGTTGCTGTTCGCAAGATGAGGGCAACTAAGAAATCGGGTCCGGATCCGCAAGCAAGGGAGTGGGTGCTCTGCTGTTTGCGAGACGATGGCAACCAGTTGGAAAGCTCTGGCAGCGAAGTCTTCGACGGTTGGGAACCCCTATCTGGCGCGCCACAGTTGGGAAGTCTCTGACGGCGAAGTCTCTGGAGAAGAAAGCTCTGGCGGCGAAGAAAGCTCCGACGGCGAAGAAAGCTCCGATGGCGAAGATAGCTCCGGCGAAGAGGACGGGCAACCGAGATGGTTCAGAGTCTCGACGAAGGTGGAGGGAACTCGGTCTGATCAGAGGGGATCACGGTCCAGCGACGATGAAGGAGAGGTCACCAGAGGTTAGGCACTCGATGCTCCGAATCAGATTTCTTGAAGACAACCGTGGTGATTTGTTGGACAATATTGAGTTTAAGGTGGAGGAGAATGGGAGGAGACGAAGAATAGAATTTTCTCCAATTAAACTGGCTCCGATACCATATTAACATAGAAGATAAACATATTTCTCTACTGGTTTTCCACAGTTTATACAATGAGTATTACTTAATTTATACAAAGTTCAAACATGAGCTTAGGAGTCCAAACGTCAACAGCATGGGAATTGAAGCATCAACACGGGAGTCGAAGCGGTAGAGCTCGGGAACCCAAGAGACACGACTTGGGAACCCAACCGACTGTTGAGTAACCAAGACACATTTAACACTAATGTTGGAGGCATTCAAGGCGCAACAAGGTTGGTTGCAGTGATAGTTTACCGCATTGTAGGAACACAATGTCCAAGTGCTAATTAACAAGCCCACCATAATACTTCTTAATTGGCTATCCAGTAGCATCAAGGTCAAGGATTCGGTGAGTAGAATGAATACTCAATCTATGCTCCTCATAGTAACCATCTCATGAATAAACCACTGAGACGCATTGTATGCTTACAAGGCTATGACTCTACATGCTAGGTGTCCATCGGCTTGTATATCCGTGGATAGGTGTTAGACACTAACACCCCATCGTGAGTACTAAGATGCTAAAAAAGACGTAACATTCACTAACTCAACCTAAAGTTGGCCCCCAACAGAGTTGATCGCATAGCTCAGTGAATAGACCCTTAATGATAACATCCCATCAATCATGCTACTATAAAGAGGTGACATTTTCTAACTCTTGCATACCTCAACCATCGCATAGGGGGTGGTCACATAGTTTCGTGGTAAGGCACAGTGCTGATATCTCGAGCAATCATGCAACTATCAAGAGGAGATATTCGCTAACTCCTGCATACTTCAATCACCCTCATTGTAGTGGTCAAATAGCTCAGTGGATAAGCATTCAATGTCCCATTAAGCATGCAACTATGAATAGGTAACATTCGCTAACTCTAGCATATCCTCCCCCAATAAGAGGTGGTTGCATAAGCTCAGTAGTAGGCACTCGGAGCTGATGTCTGGTCAATTATAAAACAATAAGAAGGGGTGATGCTCGCTAACTCCACATACTCCTTCAATAACTCATTATGAAGGAAATAAGCTAAGATGAGGATAGATAACATACGTCAACATCACTTCCTTTTGCAATACAGTGCATACATCATCACACATTAATGGCGAGCATATGAGCTGAGGAATGATAAACCCTCGATTAGGGCATATAAAATTTTTCATTATACAAGCTACAAAAATTCTTTTATTATAATAAAATATTATTCTATATGGACATCAAGCTTTACAGGGAAAAAGCTAAATAAAATTTCATGATCTTCCTTATCTTAAAGAACTACTATTTTTTTCAACTTTATCTTTGGCTACTTGGTGTTACATGTCGAGTCAATAAATTAATTGAAGGTAACAATTATAACTCTACTTGGTTGGAAATTCTATTCAAATTAGAATAATGGAAGTGGTAAATTTTAAACTTTTTAAGTCCTAATGTAAACACCCAACAAACTAAAGAATGCATTAATTAAAGCTGATGAATAAAATTTATATATTTACATTGATATTTTTATGTGCTATCTGCTCTTCAAAACTTAGATCAAGAGCTCTGATATCCTCACCAACTAGTGCAATAGAAGTTGCACCCAGGAATGGCAATATTGCGGGTTGGGACCAGTATTTAACTACCCAAGATTGCCTCGACCCGTCTACATGTCGGTGCGATGCGGGTCTCGGACGGGGACAGGGCGTGTAACTTCTTACCAAAACCGGGTCTGGCTGGGTCCGGCCGGTCGGGTAAGTCATTACTGACATCCCTATGAATCACAAATAAAAGTTTTATTTATGAATTGGGAGAATTGTGATTTTTTGGGAATTTAGATTTGGGAATTGGCCCAATTGGAAGAACAGTGGAACAGAGTATAAGTTATAGGTTATGGGCTGACCGCATGGTTCGTATCAAAATATTAAGGTTTTTTAGGACCTCTATAGTTTACCGGGGCGGCCCGAGTTGCATACAAAGCCCAAGTTTGTCCCAATATGTCTATGGGCCGGGGTGAGGCGGATCAAAACCGGGTCGGGCCCGGTCGGGTCAGGTCATTACTGTCATCCCTAGTTGCACCTTGATGGTGAAACCCCTTAGATCCACAAGCTCCACAAACAAAACTGGAACTTGATCTCAAACATTGCTAGTATTTGAGAGAAAGGGAAGAAAAACCTTTTTCTTTGGAAATAAACATTCAATCTTGTTAGTTCTTGGTTTTAAGACTAATGTTGTTTTGATGATGATCAATACATTATGTTAGTGTGCTAATCAATCTTATGTTTTAGTCTCAGTTTATCTTAATGATTATATGTTGATGAGACAAAGCATAATGCTTGGAAGATGTTACAAGGGATATCTTAAAGACCTCCAAGAGTGATGGAGTGCTCAAGCTTGGATGAAGTTATGAAGATCATCTAATGAAGCCAAATCTTGGAGCATGATGATGGATGGACATCTAGAGGAGCATTGCTAATGCTTGGAGCTTGGATGAAGTCTTGAAGCTCATCAAGGGGTGTCAAAGCTTGGAGATGATGGGGGGCATCAAGGTATCGTGAGCTTGAAGACATAGACTCTAAGGAAAGCAATGTAGACTCTAAGGAAAGCAATGTAATCCATGTAATATTTCCTTTATTGCTTTCTCTCTCATTTGAGTCTAGGTTAATGTAATGACTTGATCGATGGTCTACTCATTCATGTATATGCATTTTAACCATCTTAGTATGTCTTAGGATTATCATAGATCCAACCTAATAGGCTCATCAATGCCAAAGACTCATTTGGAGTCTCTGGTTCTCCTACAGTCGCCTGCTGAAGGATTCGCAGTCGACTGGATGATTCTAGTCGCCTGTCGAGCCTTCTACAGTCGACTGTAATGCACTGCTCAAGTTAACATTTCTATTGACTCTACTTGAGCTTTTCGCATCAGTCGACTGATGCTCAGTTTACAGTCGCCTGTGAATTGGTCAACAGTCGTCTGAGAAGCGTAAGTGCAAATACTGCTTCTCTCTGTTTTTCTCCATCTTCTGCAGCAGTCGACTGATGAAGGATTTACAGTCGCCTGTCTATTTTACAGTCGACTGTCATTTGTTCTTCAGTCGCCTGTATGCATACTGGGAGTTAGAGTGAATCTCTCTGTTTTTCTCCATCCCTTACAACAGTCGCCTGAGAAAGGATATACAGTCGACTGTCTGTTTTTCAGTCGCATGTGTAGTCTTCTACAGTTGACTGTCCTGGCTCAGATTATAGCTGTTGGGATTTTTCTAGCCGTTGAACAGTCGACTGTCATTTGTTCATCAGTCGACTGTCTGTACCGTAAACTTCCAAAATCTAGCCGTTGCAGATTTCTTTTCTTTAGGTTTTTGGCTGGTTTTATGGGTTCCTTTGGGCTTCATATAAATAGGAGATGGCTTAGTTCATTTAGAGCACTTGGTCATTATTGAATATCTTAGAGAATCAATAGCCACTCCTAATCTCTCCCATTTCCCTCTCATGAGCATATTTCTCTTCATGCATTGAAGCTGGCTCATAGGAAAATTCTCCAAGTGATCTAATTCTCATTCCTTTCTTGAACATATTTCTTCTCTTCATTTCATACACTCAAGTGAGAAGTGTTAGGATTCATTCCTAGAAGAGAGAAAGATCGACAAGTGCAATCAAAGCTAATCTCAAGCACTTGGTCATTCACTTGCATGCCTTCTTATTCACATTGGTAAGATCATATCAAGGCATAGGTAAGTGTTGTTTCGTTTTGTTTTGTTTCGAAACCCTAATTCTCTTTGTGGAAATTAGTTACTCTCTTTGTGGGAGTTACTCTCCTTGTGAGAGTTTGGTTCTTTCTGTGAGAGAGAACAAAATCCTCTGTGTGAGGTCTCTCTGTGTGAGAGTAAGGATATCTCTTTGTGCGAGTCCTATATCATCTGTGTGAGAGTAAGGATATCTCTTTGTGGAAATCCTAAATCCTCTGTGTGAGGTATCTCTGTGTGAGATTGTATTCACTTCTCTGTGTGGGAATATAGTGAATATTGGTGTGGCTGGACGTACCCAAGTTTTGGAGAACCAAGGTAAAATCCTTGTGTTTGTGATTGTTGTTGTTGAGCATACTCTTTAATTTCCGCTGCTTATTGTGCTTTAATTTTAGTAACTTTTAATTAAGCACTTTGCTAGCTATTACACTATTCACCTCCCCTCTAGTGTGTGTAGCCCTGCAGGGCCCCTTACAGTTGGTATCAGAGCCTTGGTTTGGTGGCTTTTGCAAGCATGACTTCTAAGTCTCAACAACCCCTCTCGATTCCTCCTGTCTTCAAAGGCAAACACTTCTCAAAATGGAGGTAGAACATCTTCCACTGGCTTGATGTGCATGAGGAGTCAGGGTATATTACCTCGGATGCTCAAGTTTGGAATTCATTGCTCCATGCTCTCTCTTCGAATTTTTCTAAGAAAGTAAGTGATTTCAAGACGGCCAAGAAAATATGGAATTATCTTGATGAAAAGTATGGTAGAGAGGAATCTGGAGATGATGAGAGCATCGGTGGTAATGAGGTACCTCGTAACTCTCTCGTTCAACGCGCTAATTTTATTGAAAATGATAATGTGTTGTTTATGAACTCTCTCAATGCGAATAATAACAAGTTTGAGAGAGATGCTCACACACACACTTCTTTATCATCCAAACATCGTGATGATACACAAACCATTGCATTGAATCAAGAAAAGATTGCTCTTGATTCTCATTTATGCATGTTGAGCAAAGAGAATGACTTTCTTAAAGCTCGTATTGAGTTTGATCGTGATTTTCATAAATCTGTGAAAGAGAGACTGTATGCATCGCATAATGTTGCACTTAATTCTTTGCATACCGAGAAAGATACTCTTCTTTCTCAATTGAGTGCCTTGAGAGATGAGAATGCTTCTCTAAAACTCTGAATGGAGAATATGCACTTGGAGTGTGATTATAACATTTTGATAGATGAGACATTGGCTCTCAAGTTAAAATGTTGTGAGCTTAGCTCATGTATATCCAAGAGAGATGACAACATTTCTTCACTTTTGAAGAAATGTGAGCTATTGTCTACTCAAATTAAAAATTTCAAATTGAGTAAGGACACGGTTTTGGGATCCTCTTCATTGAAGGTGAACAAACCAAGCTCTTCTCTTAGAGCACCCAGATAAATTTTATGGGGGAGCATTCTAATGAGAAATTCACATCCAACTCTTTTGGCCTAAAATTTACTATTATTTCTAAGCCAAAGAGAAATCATGCATTTTTGTATTCCGGTCTTGCATATATTAAGAAGCCTATTCAAAAACATGTTGATATGAATGCTTCTTCTTTGAATGATATGCATGATGTTTCTACTTATAGGAAATCTTATGATTGCTTGCATGCTAAAGTTGATGATAAATCTTTGCATGCTTCACATGTTCCTATGCATGGTAGAATTGCTTGTGTGAATGCATCTAATGATAGATCTCATGTTTCACACACGGGGCACGCCAATGTTTATGTTCCACCTCATAAGCGTGCACCCTCACCTCCTACTCATGCCTTAACCAAACCTCTTCTTAAGAATCCCAAATCACTTTCTTTGTGGATTCCTAAGAATGTTTCTAGGCTTGATAGGAATGCGTATAAAGAATCATATCTTCGTCATGTTACATTTTCATATGACTATGTATGAAAACCAAACTCCACTTTTGTTTGGTTTCCAACTTGCTAGCTCACTCACATTGTTATTCATTGCTTGGGTACCATGCTTGTATGTTTACATTCTGTACCCACATTTTTGTGAGTGTGTCCATTACTCACATATTTATTTTTCCATTCATATGGCACATTGTATTTCAATCACATTATGTTGTGCATATGGGATGGTTATTTCTCTTGCCCTTGGTGTCCTATTTGGCTATTACCCATCTTTTTGATATGCCAATGGGGGAGAGAAATAGGTTATGTAAAAATATACCTTGTGCTTGTTTATTCATTATTATCAATTGGTATGTTTTTGCATAACAACCATCAATATGATTTGTGCTTTATATGTTTATATTTTGTGCACATTTGCATATTGATTGGGGGAGTTTGTTAGTACACATTGTTTATTTCAATGTTTATTATATTTTTGACATAATGGATTGTCTTCATCAAACGGGGGAGATTGTTAGTTCTTGGTTTCAAGACTAACGTTGTTTTGATGATGATCAATACATTATGTTAGTGTGATAATCATTCTTATGTTTTAGTCTCAGTTTATCTTAATGATTATATGTTGATGAGACAAAGCATAATGCTTGGAGGATGTTATAAGGGATATCTTAAAGACGAGTGATGGAGTGCTCAAGCTTGGATGAAGTCATGAAGATCATCTAATGAAGCCAAAGCTTGGAGTATGATGATGGCTGGACATCTAGAGGAGCATTGCCAATGCTTGGAGCTTGGATGAAGTCTTGAAGCTCATCAAGGGGTGCCAAAGCTTGGAGGTGATGGGGAGCATCAAGGTATCGTGAGTTTGAAGACATAGACTCTAAGGAAAGCAATGTAATCCATGTAATATTTCCTTTATTGCTTTCTCTCTCATTTGAGTCTAGGTTAATGTAATGCCTGGATAGATGGTCCACTCATTCATACATATGGATTTTAACCATCTTATTAAGCCTTAGGATTATCATAGAATCCAACCTAATAGGCTCATCATGACCAAAGACTCATTTGGACTCTCTGGTTCTCCTACAGTCGCCTGCTGCAGGATTCACAGTCGACTGGATGATTCCAGTCGCTTGTCGAGCCTTCTACAGTCGAATGTAATGCACTGCTCAAGTCAACATTTCTATTGACTCTACTTGAGCTTTTCGCATCAGTCGACTGATGCTCAGTTTACAGTCGCCTGTATGTACAGTCACTTGTGAATTGGTCGACAGTCGTCTGAGAAGCATAAGTGCAAATACTGCTTCTCTCTGTTTTTCTCCATCTCCTGCAGTAGTCGACTGATGAAGGATTTACAGTCTCCTGTCTATTTTACAGTCGACTGTCATTTGTTCTTCAGTCGCTTGTATTCATACTAGGAGTTAGAGTGCATCTCTATGTTTTCTCCATCCCCTGTAGCAGTCGCCTGATGAAGGATATACAGTCGACTGTCTGTTTTTCAGTCGCCTGTATAGTCTTCTCAGTTGACTGTCCTGGCTCAGATTATAGCCCTTGGGATTTTTCTAGCCATTGAACAGTTGACTGTCATTTGTTCATCAGTCGACTATCTGTGCCGTAAACCGCCAAAATCTAGCCATTGCAGCTTTCTTTCCTCTGGGTTTTTGGCTGTTTTTATGGATTCCTTTGGGCTTCCTATAAATAGGAGATGGCTTAGTTCATTTAGAGCACTTGGTCATTATTGAATATCTTAGAGAATCAATGGCCACTCCTAATCTCTCCCATTTTCCTCTCATGAGCATATTTCTCTTCATGCATTGAAGCTAGCTTATAGGAAAATTCTCCAAGGGATCTAATTCTCATTCCTTTCTTAGAGAACATCTTTCTTCTCTTCATTTCATACACTCAAATAAGAAGTGTTAGGATTCATTCCTAGAAGAGAGAAAGATCGACAAGTGCAATCAAAGCTAATCTCATGCACTTGGTCATTCATTTGCATGCCTTCTTCTTCACATTGGTAAGATCATATCAAGGCATAGGTAAGTGTTGTTTCGTTTTATTTTTGTTTCGAAACCCTAATTCTCTTTGTGGAAATTAGTTACTCTCTTTGTGGGAGTTACTCTCCTTGTGAGAGTTTGGTTCTTTCTGTGTGAGAGAACAAAATCCTCTGTGAGAGAGTAATGTTAAGTATTGATTCCCCTGATTTGGTTTTGATGATGAACAAACATAAATATTGTGTACTAATTCTCTTTGAGTGCAGTTATGGAGATCGTCGCTAATTTACTTTGTAGATCTCAAGCGATGTCTCAAGACTTCTTTAGAGCGCTTGATCGTTGTACCTGAAGCTTCGTTGAAGTTCAAGGAGTTATTTATGAAGTCAAGGGATTTTGACTCATCATGTTGAAGCTTTGAAGATGGTTTGTCGTGTATATTTATATTGTCTTCTAGCTTCGTTTCATATAATGGTAAGCCTTGAGTCTTACTTGCCTAGTAATCCTTATATCTGTCTTATCTTATCACTAAGAATGCCCTAGAAGCCATTAGATAGGGTTCATTGCTTATCGTCCTTGATTTGGCTTTCATGTGCATCTTAGTTGGTTCAAGAAGAATAATTAATCTATTAAAAGACAATCTAATCGGTTAGGAACTCTTCTTGAACCGACTTGTCTTCTTTAAGATTCTTAGAATATTCACTGTTGACCAATTAGTCGGCCCAAGAAGGTTCACCGATCGACTAGTTCTCAAACTAGTCGGTTAGTGTTTCTTCTTAGACCGACTAGTTTACCCTTCTTAATTTCACTCAATTCTCTGTTTGAAACTAGTCGGTCCAAGAAGGTTCACCGACCGACTAGCTCACCAACTAATCGGTCAATGATCCTTCTTAGACCGATTAAGCTGCTTTAATTTTCCAGCCGTTGGAGATTTTATTTCCACGATTTTTCCTGATCGGTTTTGATTCTTTCCATATATGTTTGATACGTTTCAAACATGAGAATTCCTCTATTATGAGAGGGGATTCAGATCTAATTCTAGTGCTATCTATTATCAATTTCAAAAAAGCTCTCTCTCTCTATTCTTGACCTAATGCTCCCAAGAGATCTTGAGCTTTGTGCGTTCATACCTCTGAAGGATTCAAAGATCATCAGCATCAAAATCATCCTAGCCGTCTCCACCTGTTCATCTCAGTGGTGCTAGAGTTTTGTGATCGTTTCTCTCCATCTTCCTTCCTTGCCATAATACCGTAAGTATTTCTCAAGGCATAGGAATTTATGGTGAGTTCTTTATATTTCATTAAACTTATTATTGTAGTTTGCTCTCGGTTTGTGAGAGGTTCGTGATCCCGGTTTGTGGGAGTCACGATTCAATTGTTGTATTGATTTATCTTGTAATAGTTTCTACAAGAAGTTTTTAGTGAAAGCTTGAGTTAGTGGATTCTAACTTAAGTAGCCGGAAGGGATCCGGCTGTCTGGGACGTAGGATCACCGGGAACAAGTCGGGAAGAGTTGGGTGGATCCGAACCCATTATATCTATTATTTGCATTGTGATCTTTTTGTTGTCCATCGATATTCCGCATTGTTGTTTGTGTTTGCAAGATAATTAGGAATTATCCTCCCGACTACAGCTCCCGACTACTGCTATGACAAACAACGACAACAAGGCCGTTCGACCACCTCCCGACTACAGCTCCTACAAGAATCGTGAAGCAGCCTCTTCAGTGATCGAAGGATACTCTTCAACCAGGCCTCCTCACTTCAACGGTACCAACTATGTGTACTGGAAATGCCAGATGGAAAACTTTCCTCCGGAGTGCATCACTTTGGAGAGCCACACTAACGGAGTACGTTGAGCCCACTGAAGAAGACTTCACACAGTGGACTGCCGCGGAGGTCGCCGCGGAGGTGAGCAATGCCAAGGCAATGAATGCTTTACAATGTGCACTGGAGCCTGAAGACTTCAACAAGATATGCACCTGTAAGAGTGCATATCAGATTTGGAATCAACTCCTCATCTTGCACGAGGGAACGAGCAGGGTAAAACACTCTAAACTCACTGTAGCTAACAAAGAGTTCGAGTTATTTCACATGGAACAGGGTGAAAGAATTAAGGAGTACTATGCTCGCTTCGTGGATATAACCAACGAATTGAAGCCCTTGGAAAGACCTATACCCAAGAAGAGAAAGTCGCAAAGATCATTGACGGACTTCCTTCGAGTTGGGAAAAGCGAACCTACGCTATCGAGGAAGGTAATGATATGTCAAAAATATATTGTTGTTCAACTAATGGGTACCTTAATGTCTTATGAGGTACGAAAGGACAGCAAGATCAAGATGCAGGACAAGATGAAGGGGTATCTTGAAGCAAGAAGAGCCAAAGAAAAAGGCGATTGCTTTCAAGGCCGCCCCTACCACACCTATCGATAGTGAAGAATCGGAAACTGAGTTGGACATGGAATCTTTGGTCCTCATGGCAAAGAAGTTCAACCGGTTTTTCCGAAAAGGTAATTTCAAGAACAAATCCAAAGTTGGTTCTACTAATGCCTCTGCTCCTTTGTGTTTGAAATGCAATAAGCCAGGACACATCAAGGTCGATTGTCCTCTCAATAAATAAAAGGAGAAGTGGAAGGCACCTAAGTTTGACAAGTCAAGAAAGTACAAGGAGTACAAGAAAGGGCTTGTCGGTACATTCACTGACTCTGAAGAGGATTCTTCAAGTGGTGAGTTAGATGAAGAACAAGGGGAGAAAGTACACATGTGCTTCATGGCAAGAGAACAGTATGATCAAGAGACCGCTTCAGATGAAAGCGAGGATGAAGGTGAAGAGGTAACTATGGATGACCTTAGATTAGCTAATGAACAAATTTGGTCTAAGTATTCTAAGTTAGTGAATAGATATACTAAAACCAAAGATGAGCTAAATAGTCTTCTAACCACACCTAAACCTGTCATCACCAACAACGACACCGTTGTTGAAGCCTTGAGAACTGAGATTGTAAATCTCAAATCTCAACTTGAGCATGTCAACATTGAGGATCCGGATGAACATGAGATAGCGGATTTGACTTCTTGAAACTCAGATTTGAGTATTGAGAATGAGAATCTCAAGTCACATGTTTGTGAACTCACCACACAAGTGTCCACTACAGATGCTAAAATACTTTTTCTCTCTGAGAAATATGAGTTCACATTAGGCCGTGTAGAGATATTCAACAAAGGCAAGGACCTTTTGGATAATATTCTGAATGACTTACTCCCAGCCAATCATCGCATTGGGTTGGGATATAAAAAGGAAAATTCATCCAAATCGTCCACCACCTTTGTACGGCCATCCTCCGATGCCTCAACTAGTGGAAGTAAACACCACATTGGTAGTTCATCTTCCAATGGTACTTCTACTAAGTTCACATCCCATTTTGGAAAGAAACCCACTTTGGGTGGACCTCCAAAGAAGGGTCATGCATTTATGTATACAAATACTATGCCACGTAGGAACACACCTCCTACTCCACATGTTCACACTTATGATGATTTTTATATTCCACGTCCACGAGTACGTGCACACCAAGTGAGACACACTCACGCACGTGTTCCCCCACATACATATGCTCACCCCATCACTATTACATGAATAATTACCATCATGCACCGTATCATATGTTGCCACCACCATTTCATCATGTGTCGCATGCTTATCCACGTCATGCATACACTAGGCCACTTCCTCGTAGAACACATGCACCACGTAGAAATCAACAAAATGTGCATGTTCCAAATAGGAATAGGGCTCCCAAGAAATTTCTATTTTGGGGCCCGAAGGACACTAGCATGCATAAGAAACAAGCTTATATAAACTCAAATTTTATGAATGTTGTGCACAATGATGACTATATTGGGAAGTCTAAGTCTAATTGGACTTGGCTTCCAAAGGTCTAATCCTTTAGGACCCAATGACCTTGGGTACCATGATACAATGTTTTTATCTTCAGGTACTCAAGAAAAAGAGAAGGAGCAACAAATCTAAATCTAGCTCCAAGAACGGTTGGATACTTGATAGCTGGTGCTCAAAACACATGACTGGTAAAGCTCTGTTGCTATCCGAAGTGGTACCCATTGAAAATGGAAACCGAGTGGTCTTTGGAGGCAACAAGAGTGGAACCATCATGGGTGTTGGGAAAGTTGGTAACCCTTCTAAATCTCTTATAAGTGATGTTTATCTTGTTAAAGGCTTAAATCACAATCTAATCTCAATAAGTCAACGCTGTGACAAGGGTTACAAAGTTAGCTTTGAGAAAGGAATGTGTCATATTTTAAGAACTGATAATAATAATGTGTTGTTCTCTGGCACACGCCATAAGGACTTATGTATCTTAGATATTCCAAATTCCCATGAACAATGTCTTATTGCCAACACGAGTGAGCAACACTTATGGCATAGACGTTTTGGTCATGCGAATTTCGGAACACTTTTCAAACTATCCAAGCTAGATTCTATAAAAGGATTCCCTAAGCTTTCTTTTAATAAGAAAAGCTTTTGCGACTCGTGTCAACGAGGCAAGCTTCCAAAATCGTCATTCAAACCTAAGAAAAGCATATCCTCTAAACGGCCTCTAGATCTTTTTGGGCCAACTAGAGTTGCTTCATTAGGGAATGCCTGATATGGACTTGTCATCGTTGATGACTTTTCTAGATTTACTTGGGTATTTACTTTAGATAATAAAAATGATGCTTTTGAAAACTTCACAGTATTTGTTAAGAAAGTACAAAATCTCATTGGAACCACCATTGTTAATATTCGTAGTGACCATGTAGGGGAATTTGAGAACGAGTCTTTCTCAAAATTCTGTGATGAGGTTGGTATTGTTGGATCTGGATCGTAGCCTAGAGGGGGGTGAATAGGCTAATAAAAAACACTCGTACAACCCACGAGAAAACACACGCAGTTATAAGCACATGCAGGGTAATAAAATAGCAATCACAGAGTACGCACAGATATACCCTGGTTTGGTCGTCCCCACGACCTACTACAGCCCCCCGAAAGCAAATACTAGATAGATATGTAATCCTGTACAGCTACAATGAGTCAAGATCTCAAATCTACTCTCACTTAGCTCGTACACACACCACGTGCTTTACACTATCAATCTAGTCAGATGCTCTCCCCCCGTGACGACTCCCAAAGTCGGCATGTCCCCAAAAAGTAACACAGAATGTAAAGTTTCCCCTACAGAGATCGCTACACCAATACAAAGATAAATAAATATAGTTTTAGAAATGCTCAGTAATTGTGTGTCGTCTCTGTCGTTCAGCGCGTGTCAGATCTCGTCTGACGTAGATGTAGATGTCCCGTCTCTCGTCTCCTCAACAACTCAAGATGAGGCGCATCTCTCTAAAAGTTACGGCTTTTGGTGTTTTTTTGCTTATGAAGAGTACGACACTGCTTGTAGATGACCCAAGGAATTTTCGGCTTAAAGCTTCCAAAAAAAACTTTGCATCAAACTTTCGGCTCCTTTCCTTTGATGATGGCTTTGCACAGAGAACTTGGTCTTTAAAAATTCGGTAGCCTTTGTATACAGTCCTTTTGTTTTGTGCCTACACCAATCAAAGATGTAACGTTAGTTAATTAGTTAACAAAAAAACTTACCTTTATTTCCCATGAGATGGATGGCCTTGCGTTGCCCTGTGCTTCAAGATTTCCAACAAAAAGAATATGTGATGTGCTCTTTTGATTTTTTTAATGCCTCTGTCTCTTAGAAATTGCGGCTGCCAGTTCTTCTCATTTTTTTCGTTGTGCCTCTCTCTTTTTGGCCGCAACTTGGAGCTTGGGTCCTAGCAAAAAAACGGCAGCACTTGAATAAGTTAGCTTAAAAAAAACTTGCGGCTGCCTTGACTATCTTTGATTAAAAGGGACTCCTTGCAAACTTTCGGTTCCTGCAACAAAAAAGAAGAAGACCAAGTTAGAGAAAGGACCTGAGTTTAATACCCAAAATAAAAGCACAAGTCTTTTACTCCCTGTTGTATATTCATAGGTCAAAGTTTACGGCTGGAGCTCTTGGAGAATTTTCTTTGGGACTACAAAAATTCGGCTTGCCCTCAAAAAGATCTTGAGATTTTGAAAGGTCTGTGCTCGGAAAATGGAGGCAGCACTCTTCAATATTTGATGAAGATAAGAAAATAAAAATCAAAATTTTGTTCTCTCCCTCTCTTTGAAATTCTCAGCCTCTAAGTTTTTTTTTCGAAGAAAAGCACGGCACAGGCTTTCTTGGGTAGAGAAAGGTCGGCTGCTGAGGGTGTATTTTTTTGTTAGGTTTTGGGCTCCTTTTATATATCTGTTGCACAACCAATCAAAGAAAAAACCCTTAGCCGCACAAGTGTTTTGATTATTAACAGAAGTGCCATAGCATCACAATTAACTAATGTTGCCTGGATAAAAATGAAGTGCGGCTGTTCTCTCTCCCAAGAATTCGGATCCCCTAGGTTTTTTTTGTATACGAGAGGGTTATATAAGATAGGCTATAGGAGGGTGCGACAATGTTGTGCATCCATTGATGTGAGTTAATCCAAAATAGATTTAAATTGCCTTTTCCTTTTGACCAAGTCTCAGATTGAATTAATCACACGTTCGTCATTCCTGAAACACTGAACACACACATTAAAAATGTTCACACGTGTTTGTTATCATCAAACAGAAATTTCATAGATCGCTGCTACAACAATCTCCCCCTTTTGATGATAACAAACCTAAGTATAAGATTTGCACAATAAAGTTCCAAATAGTGTGTGTGAAAGTGTGACGATAGTGGTTGACATACAATGAGATGAAATGATGTGCGAACAATGATGTGTAAAGTTTATCAATAAGCATGCTCACGATTAAACTCAGATTTATCAAGAGAGCATATAAGCGCATTCATAGCTTTTCCATTAAGAGTATAAATTTTCTTATCAGCTAAATCCCACTTGTCTTTAGACTTAATCATAACAGTGTCTTCAATTTTAATAGTGGGTAGACTATAACCATTTTCAACAATATCCCACACATCATAATCTACAGACACTAAATAGATTTTCAACCCAGCCTTCCAATATGTAAAGTCTACACCGTTAAACTTAGGAGGACGGGCTATAGACTGACCTTCAGCAAAAGCACAATCAGATATATTCATGGTCATCTAAAAATCTAGACTAGATCCTCTAAACTGGCTTTGATACCACTTGTTGGATCTGGATCGTAGCCTAGAGGGGGGTGAATAGGCTAATAAAAAATTCTCGTGCAACCCACGAGAAAACACATGCAGTTATAAGCACATGCAGGGTAATAAAATAGCAATCACAGAGTATGCACAGATATACCCTGGTTTGGTCATCCCCACGACCTACTCCAGCCCCTGAAAGCAAATACTAGATAGATATGTAATCCTGTATAGCTACAATGAGTCAAGATCCCAAATCTACTCACCTAGCTCGTACGCACACCACGTGCTCTACACTATCAATCTAGTCTGATGCTCTCCCCTCGTGACGACACCCAAAGTCGTCAGGTCCCCAAAAAATAACACAGAATGTAAAGTTTCCCCTACAGAGATCGCTACACCAATAAAAAGATAAATAAATAGAGTTTTAGAAATGCTCAGTAATGGTGTGTCGTCTCTGTTGTTCAGCGCGTGTCAGATCTCGTCTGACGTAGATGTAGATGTCCCGTCTCTCGTCTCCTCAGCAACTCAAGATGAGGCGCGTCTCTCTAAAAGTTACGGCTTTTGGTGTTTTTTTGCTTGTGAAGAGTTCGACACTGCTTGTAAATGACCCAAGGAATTTTCGGCTTAAAGCTTCCAAAAAAAACTTTGCATCAAACTTTCGGCTCCTTTCCTTTGATGATGGCTTTGCACAGAGAAGTTGGTCTTTAAAAATTCGGTAGCCTTTGTATACAGTCCTTTCATTTTTTGCATGCACCAATCAAAGATGTAACGTTAGTTAATTAGTTAACAAAAAAACTTACCTTTATTTCCCATGAGATGGATGGCCTTGCGTTGCCCTGTGCTTCAAGATTTCCAACAAAAAGAATATGTGATGTGCTCGTTTGATTTTTTTAATGCCTCTGTCTCTTAGAAATTGCGGCTGCCAGTTCTTCTCATTTTTTTTCGTTGTGCCTCTCTTTTTTTGGCCGCAACTTGGAGCTCGGGTCCTAGCAAAAAAAAACGGCAGCACTTGAATAAGTTAGCTTAAAAAAACTTGCGGCTGCCTTAACTATCTTTGAGTAAAAGGGACTCCTTGCAAACTTTCGGTTCCTGCAACAAAAAAGAAGAAGACCAAGTTAGAGAAAGGACCCGAGTTTAATACCCAAAATAAAAGCACAAGTCTTTCACTCCCTGTTGTATATTCATAGGTCAAAGTTTGCGGCTGGAGCTCTTGGAGAATTTTCTTTGGGACTACAAAAATTCGGCTTGCCCTCAAAAAGATCTTGAGATTTTGAAAGGTCTATGCTCGGAAAATTGAGGCAGCACTTTTCAATATTTGATGAAGAGAAGAAAATCAAAATCAAAATTATGTTCTCTCCCTCTCTTTGAAATTCTCGGCCTCTAAGTTTTTTTTTCCGAAGAAAAGCACGGCACAGGCTTTCTTGGGTAGAGAAATGTCAGCTGCTGAGGGTGTATTTTTTTGTTATGTTTTGGGCTCCTTTTATATATCTGTTGCGCAACCAACCAAAGAAAAAAACCTTAGCCGCACAAGTGTTTTGATTATTAACAGAAGTGACATGGCATCACAATTAACAAATGTTGCCTGGATAAAAATGAAGTGCGGCTGTTCTCTCTACCAAGAATTCGGATCCCCTATGTTTTTTGTATACGAGAGGGTTATATAAGATAGGCTATAGGAGGGTGCGACAATGTTGTGCATCCATTGATGTGAGTCAATCCAAAATAGATTTAAATTGCCTTTTCCTTTTGACCAAGTCTCACATTGAATTAATCACACGTTCGTCATTCCTGAAACACTGAACACACACACTAAAAACGTTCACACGCGTTTGTTATCATCAAACACGAAGTTCATAGATCGTTGCTACAATAGGTATTACTTACACCTTTTCTTTTCATCGCGCACCCCCTCAATATGGTGTTGTTGAGAGAAAGAATAGGACGCTAGTGGAATGTGCTCGTACTATGCTTGATGATAGCCACCTTGGCCATCAATTTTGGGCAGAAGCGGTACATACCGCTTGCTATGTGTTTAATAGAATACTCTTGAGGCTCGGCACTAAACAAACTTGGTATGAATTATTGCTTGGTAGGTTACCTCAAGTTAAACATTTTAGAGTTTTTGGTGCAAAATGTTTTATCAAGAACACGTATGGTAGTTTGGACAAATTTGATCCAATATCCGATGAGGAGATATTTTTTGGATATTCCTCCCGTAGTAAAGCCTACCGGATATACAACAAAAGAACCTCAACGATTGAGGAATCACTTCATGTATCATTTAATGAAGACTTTGTTCCCCCTGGAATTATCAATGACGATGATTATATGGAAGTAGTTTGTGATTCTGTTGATAAGTCTAATGCTATTGATTCTGTTGAAACTAACCCTACTAATGAAACTCTTGAGGATGTTCCTAGTGACCAGGGTGTTTCCAGAAAGCTTCCAACTGTTCGTGACCATCCTCATGAGCAAGTTATTGGCAACATGGAAGATAGTGTCAAAACAAGGTCTCAAGTCAACTTCTTCGCTCAGTGTGCCTTTGTCTCTTCCGTGGAGCCAAAGAATATCAACGAGGCATGCGAAGATAGTTTTTGGATCGTAGCCATGGAAGAGGAGCTCATTTAGTTTGAGAGGAATGAGGTCTGGGAGCTAGTTCTATTGTCTTCGAAGAACCACAATGTTATAGGAACGAAGTGGATTTTCAAGAACAAGACAGACGAGAACCAAAATGTCATCCGGAACAAAGCTCGGTTAGTTGCTCAAGGCTACATGCAAGAGGAAGGTATCGATTTCGAGGAATCTTTTGCACCTGTAGCTAGATTAGAATCTATTAGACTACTATTGTCGTTTGCATGCCATAAAGATTTCAAACGTTTTCAAATGGACGTAAAGAGTGCGTTTTTAAACGGAGATGTTGTTGAGGAAGTTTATGTTTCTCAACCTTCGGGTTTTATAAACGAAAAATTTCCGAATCACGTTTTCAAACTTAAGAAAGCGCTTTATGGTTTGAGACAAGCTCCTAGAGCTTGGTATGACCGCCTAAAGAACTTTCTTTTGGATTTGAGTTTCAAAATAGGTGAGGTTGATTCAACGCTTTTTGTTAAGTATGCTAATCATGATATTATTCTAGTTTAAATTTACGTAGATGATATCATTTTCGGTGCTACTAACTTCACTCTTTGCGAAGAGTTTTCTAATGTTATGAAGGATCAGTTTGAGATGAGCCACATGGGTGAGCTCAAATATTTCTTACGACTCCAAATTTTCCAAATGAATGATGGGATCTTCATCCACCAAACCAAGTACACGGTGGAGCTACTAAAAGCGATTTGGAATGGAGAATGCTTCTAGCAAGAAGACTCCGATGAGCACCACAACACATCTTGATAAAGATACGGGCGGCAAAGATGTAGACATTCGTCTATATCGAGGTATGATAGGTAGTCTATTATATCTTCCTGATAGTAGGCCAGCTATAATGTTTACCATATGTGTTTGTGCTAGGTATCAGTCACAACCAAAGGAATCACACTTAATAGCGGTTAAACGTATTTTCTGTTATTTAAGTCACACACTAGACTACGGATTATTCTATCCAAAGTCAAGCACAAATGAGTTAATCTCATATAGTGATACAGATTATGCTGGATGCAAATCCGTCAGGAAAAGTACTAGTGGCACTTGCCATTTTATAGGAAATTCCCTTGTCTTTTGGTTTTCCAAGAAGCAGAATTCCGTATCGCTTTCAATCACTGAGGTGGAATATATCGCCGCCGGTGCTGCATGTGCACAGGTTCTTTGGATGAGACACACACTGAAAGACTTTGGTATAAACTGTGATACTTGTCCTATCATGGTGGACAACCTAAGTGCAATATGTCTCTCTAATAATCCGGAACACCACTCCCGTACCAAATACATAGATGTCCGTCACCACTTTCTTGATGATCATGTAGCTAAAAAGGACATCATTTTAGTGTACAATGAAACCCAGAAGCAAATCGCCGATATTTTCACGAAACCACTTAAGGAAGATACCTTTGCGCGGTTACGTCGAGAATTGGAGATTATGGGTGAATCCGAGATTTAGGACTCATATTTGTTATATAAGTTTGCATGATATTGATAGGCATAAGCTCATGCAAATATTTGTTATGATACTCTCTATTCATGCTAGATTTATGACTGTTTTGCGTTTTACACGTTGAATTTATGGTTTTATGCCACTCTATGCTGATGTTAGATATTTTTGTTGTCTTGATGTATCTCTTTTGCTGGTTCTATATATATATATATATATATATATATATATATATATATATATATATATATATCTATATTATAAAACAGGGATGTTATCATGGGTTTTTGTATAAGAGTTTTTGATAAGAGATGAGAAATTGGGTATATATGAGGGATGTTGTTAAGAGAAATTGGATAAGATAAGAGAAATTGGATAAGTTAAGAGAAATTGGTTAAGAGAAATTGGGAGAAGAGAATTTGGATAAGAGAAATTGAAGGGTTGAGATTTAATCTTGAGGAATCAAGGGGTGAGATTAGATTTTGTGAAAATTTTAGGGGGAAACATTTGCATTTTGGAGGGGAAAATGAGTTAGAATTTTTAAAATTTGAAAACGAAATCATTTGAAAATTTTAAAACATTGAAAACTGTGTACAGCTCGGCGGCTCAGCACCAAGTTTCTCATTTGAAAACTGTGTAAAGCATTGAAAAAAGCTCAGTTTCAAATTTTTTGGGTTGGGAATGCGCAGCTCCAAATTTTTTGGGTATGGGAAACTCCGAGCCGGCTGCCACCCTCAAGCATGGCCGCCACTGGATGGCCATTCCCACCCTCAAGCGTGGCCAAGCTCTGTTCGTCTCCATGGCCAAGGTTTCTCTTTCCCGTAGTTTCTTCATGGATTTTTTGTTTTGTTGGATGAGATTTGTTTGTGCTAAAGTTGGCAGCTTACAGGATTGTGTGTATATGACCTGAGTACATTTTTGTTTTCCCTGAAGACTATTTTTGTTTTCCCTGAACCATCAAATTGCCAGGCTTTCCTTCATTGCAGTTCTTTCTTTCACACAGTTTTTAGCATGGGTGCGCAATCAACCTGCAAAAGAAAGACCTGAGTCTCCCTGGAATGATAATGATTTCTTTGATGGGGTAATTGATTTGTTTGAATCCTAAGTGTAAAAGACTAGATTTATTTTGTTTTTCTGATTATTTCTTGATTGCTCTGGATCTTGCCAGCCATCTTGAGAACACGTAACCTCTATCTCTGCTCGCCGGTACCATCTTCATCGTCACCGAAGTCGCCAACCTCAAGATCGCCAGGTAGGTTGTTCCGCTGTCCTCTAAGTGTTTGTAGTAATTCCTCAAAGAAGAAAAGTTCAATTTTTGCATGTTTCCAATGAACTTTTGCCTGACCTATTATATGTGATATGTATGTATGCATGGCAATAATTCTGTGAAAATAACTCTGTGCACCTGTCACTTGCCTTGCATTCTTTCCAGACTCTGAAGAACTTAGTTCATCACTTTCAACTGAAGTGGATTATGCTTAAATTATGCTTAAATGGTAATAGTTTGTTGCAGGGACAAATTTCCAGGGACATCTTGACCATTTCCATGGACATGCATAAATGGTAATAGTTTGTGGCACAAATTTCCAGACTCTGATGTAATGGTAATAGTTTTATGCTTAAACAATTGAAGTAGCAATATGAACTACTATGTGTTTGTGTTTTCATTTTTATGTGCCAGTTTACAAGTTTAGAAAGATATGTTTTGGATATGAGGTTGGAAAACATATATGCTTCTTTGTTAAAAAAAAGAAAATATGCTTCTTTGTTTTTTGGTCACATAATCATTCTTATATTACTTGGTATTTTTGTTAAAAAAAGAAAATACCCAGTATCATAAATTGCACTCGCACAAGGGAATGCACAACTCAGGTAGAAAGGGTACCCCAACAGATATACATGCATACACTTAGAAGGAAAAGTTAAAGGATCGACCAGTCTACCTATATGAGAGAAAATAGTTATATATACAAAGTAAAAAGTCGAGAATATATATAACATCTGACATTTAATATAGAATAAAACTAACTGCCTAGCAGTAGACAAATGATCCTTTCATCACCATAAAACATAAACAATTGGTCATCAAAACTCACCATGCAGTATAAGAATGATTCTGCTTATACTTACGTGTCGACTAAGCATCAGGTCTTAGTAATGGAAAACTAACATATCAATCAATAATCTTATCCATTTCAAGCAATTAATGCTGAAGCAAGCTATAACCATACAGATAATTTTGCAATAATACATGCACAAGTACAACATGCCTTAAAATAAGCCATTTCAGTTATCCCTTTTCTACTCATAATTGCAGTAACAAGCAAATTAAGTAGTTTAACACGACATGAGCCTAAGAATATGGCTTTTTAGTAATCACATTCCATACTTTGTCATAGAAAGAAAAGAGAAATAGTTGATGTTCCCATGTCATTAATCTCACATAACATAACGCACAAAAAGGTAGAAAGGAAACTGCAACACAAACACATGCATAACATCCATCATTTGTTGATATACATTGTTGACATACACTACACTGGAGCACTACATTGTTGACATGCATTGCATTTTGGCAGTAAAAAAACTGTAAAAAAACTTAAGAGTTTATGTAAATGTAACTGAAACATGGCAAACTGATTACATCAAATGATCATTCCATTCCTTACTATATTGAAAAAAAAACCAATATTGTTCTGTTTATGCTTACTTGATATACATTGTTGACATACACTGCACTGGAGCACTGAATCTCAAGAGGTCTTGAGTTCAACCTCATTGGTTCCAGTTTAAAATAGGCTCCCATATTTATTCTTCATTTTCATGTGAGTCATGTTTAGGCCAGAAGTTTCTCCACACAGCCAATATGCACAATAGGCACATGAGAGAGTAAGTTAATTTCTAAGCTTAACTGATATTGTCAGCCCATGCCAGATAAGGTATGATTTTGGGTGAAGTGTTTTCCCATGACATTCAATACCAGAATAAGGTTTTCGATTAGCCATGATATGGAAGACACATTTTCCATGATCATTTATAATCAAACAATTATGACTTCAAAGAATGGATCTTCACAAAAGAAAAAACATATGCTTGCATTCATCTAGATTTTTGGCAAATTTAAGTTTGCAGCACCTCAAAACTGTGTTGGAGCCCTCATGTCCATGACCACAGGTTGCAGTTAAGAAGTGAAAACTGATAGGTTTGGAGCAACAAGCTGAATATGAAGTGCATCAAGATAATACCGAATAGGAATTGAGATGTGAGAGAGAAAGAAAAGTCGATGAGAAAGAAAATTGTTGAAGAATTAATGCATAAATTAGCTAACCAAGCTTTTGTAGCAAGAGGGAAAAAATAAAAATGATACTAGAATTTATAAGAAGTGATCTTCCAAATATTAAATGTTACTTTTGTAAAGAGAAATGATATACATTGAGATTTTATTGGTAGTTACAAGAGAAGCTGTAACAACCAGAGAAGTTGAAATAAAATCCAAATGAAGATACAAATGAAGTATTATCATTTATAATTGAAGATCACTCATCTAATTGATGGAATTTGGATTCCGATGCTTCATATCATATGTATCCTAACAGAAAATTATTTATGACTTATGAGCATATTCATAAGTAAGTGCATATAACGAAAGATGTGTCTTATAAGATTCTTTATGTTGGAACAATTAAAGTTAAGTTCAATGAAAACATAAATACATTATCAGGTATATGTCATGTACCTAATTTAAGAAGGAATCTCATACCTCTATGTGTTTGAAGTCAAATGGTTGTAAGTATTCAGCTAAATTCAAAAGGACAATCACACAGTCATCAAAATAAAAAGAACAGGAAGAAACTTGAAAGAACAGGACTAAAAAGAACCATTAACTAAGCCTAAACTATTGCACTAAGACTTAACAAGAACATGAGCAGACAACAAAGTGTGCTAGGTAACTAGATGTACTTAATGATATGATTACACTAGACCTGACTTTGCCCAAGCTATTAGGTTGCTGAGTAGATATAGGTTGAACCCATAACCCAATCACTGGAAAGCACTGAAAATAGTATTGGGTCGCCAACATCGTGGCAGGGTAGGTGAGCGGCTCAGCTGCTGCAAACAGAGATTTTTGTAAAATTTTAAAAATTGATTGATTTTTTTAATTAATTCTATTTTTAGCTTTTTTTTGAAAAAAATTTCTGTGTCAATTCTCAAAAGGATACTATGTATTAAAGATGATGCACTCTTAAAAACTCTAATAAAGAACGAAATTACTAGAGTCTGTAAAGATTTATTTTTTTAACCAGACAATTTTTCAATTTAGGTTTAAAAAATAGTTCAAATTCAAAAATATTTACAGAAAATCGACCAATTCAGCCATGTCAACCGTTGTGCACATCTTTGCATTTTGAGGTGGATGGTTTATGAATATCTTGGTTACCAACATCGGTCAACATGGATTTGGCCCAAAATTAACCTAGGTCACCAACCATAGTCAAAATGGATTAGGCCAAATTTGTATTTTGTCATATGTCAATATATTTATTATATTTGAATCCACATCATATTTCATTCTTTAGAAATTAAAAGAAATATATTAAATACAGATGATTCGGTTTTGCAAAAATTAAAAAGTTCCATTTTAATTCCATCTGCACAAAACTATGGTCAACATCCCAACATATCAGAAAGAATGAAAGAAACTAATTTATTGTTGGAAAGTATTTAAAATTTTCAACAATCTTGGCAAGCGTATTCTCTTGCTAATCTCTAGGAAAATTTGTCGCATGTATCTTTGGTAATTATTTAAATTCCTTTTTTTTCATCCTGTTAAAAATATCACTTCTTGAATATACAGTTTATTTTCACCCAGCTTACATATTAGTAATGTACAACAATTTTCTTCTTTCCACTAGGAGATAAGTAGTCCAAAATTTGACTGGAAACAAAATTTAAGGTGTCTTATGGAAGAAAATGAAGCAACAAAGATGTAAATTTTCTTACGATTGTTCGGGTATTTTCCCTGCTCATTGATCTGCCTGCTTACTTCAAGCACCAACATCAGAGATTCCTACAAAAAGAACATGATCCAGCTCTCCAACACCAAGAAGCCCCTCTTCTTCTACATCAATCTTGCCAAGGTTTGTGCGAGTATTCTAATCCATCTCATTTACTCTCTTTGTTTTGCCTCTGGATTGTCTGTGTTTCTTTTTAAAAAATTTAAGTTTGATTGTTTGGAATGTATTTTTTGTAGCCGTACATGCAGCAGCATAACGAGGTCGATCTTTCCGCACTTGGAATGGGTATCTATCTCAATCTATCTCGACTCGATGTTGTCTATTTGTGTATTTAATTCGAGACTTTGTTGTGATTTTTGGGGTATTATCTGAAACCTGCAAACTATGTGATGGTTGTTTATTTAAGTGTGCATTTAGGGTGCGTTTAGATCCCCCCTTTTGGCCCTTGCAAACAATTTTCTGGTTTCCCATGGATTTGTACGTCCAACATGAATAAGAAAAAAAACCATGTTTACTGATTGTTTGGTTATATGAGGCACGGAATCGAAGTTGCAGCTGTCATGTGAATGGAAGTGAATGGAAGTCTGAAATGTTAAATTTCTGCTAGAATTGAAACTTTTAGCATCATAATTTTATGTAATCTCCTACTTGGGCTATGTAATCCCCTACTTGGGCGCATAACCAATTTTTTGAGCTTTGTCATTAATCCCCTACTACCATTGATTGATTCTTGAGATCTCTCTCTGTACTCTTTTGTTATATGTTTCTCTTTTGTTGGTGATGATCAAGGGCATATTAATTTTGGGTAAGTGGGAAAACACGGGAATTAAGGGGCTGAATTTGGACTTTTATTGATAGAATTTTTTTTAACCTTAGCAATGCATCTATTCATGTGAAACTTTATTTGACCCATTAGTTGTTTATATGTTTTTATCGTTATATATATTTCTTTTAAATTTGATTTATGTATGCTATTACTGACTTAAAGAATGCCTACCTTTAGGAGCTTGCATGAATCATCAAGCTTTCAGTTGCACTAAACATTCAGTTATTTGTATGTAGAAAGGTTTCTAATGGTACAAAATCTGCTGAAATGTGCAATGGTAAGTTCCATATTTAGTAGTGTTCTTATCAATGCATCTGTTCTTATGAAACTTTATTTGCCCCCTTAGTTTTTTATACGATGTTTATTATTGTATATATATTCTTATGTATCTGTTCAGCTAAGCAACTGTGCCATAGGGATTCTCTCTCAGTATTCATGCTTGCTTATGATTTTACTTGCATACATCCTCAACCATGTTGTATCCAATTTCCCCTACCTTTTGGATGCTTGCTTCTTTCATTTTTGGTTCAAAGTAAATCGTTGGACAAATTTGTATCACCGATTTCTTTTTCCCTTTTGATTCAAAGTAATTCTCATCTAGCAATGGAAAACAAATGCTTTGAACTCTTTGTTAGATACCTTTCAAAAAAACTCTTTGTTAGATTAAAAATAGAGAGACTAGCTGAGCTTTTAATTACACGAGCTTTACATGAGCTTTTAATTAGCTTATTGGTTCATCTATCTTGCTATTCTTCATTTTCCCCTTAACGTTAATCTCTAACCATTGTCAGGTGAAGAAGCAGAAGCAGGGGTTTGGACTTGAATATACCGTGTCATGATGGAGCAGAGAAATGTTCTTGAGTTACTGCTGATGACAAAGCCATAACATGCGATGGGAGGGACGGCTCGGAGGTTGAGCAGGGGAGCATAGAGAAGCGGTTCGGGTCGAGTTTTGTTCTGCTTTTTGGTTGATATTATGAAGTGGATTACTAAACAAAAATTGAATGGGGTTAAAAGTTAATTTTTTCTTTAACGTATCTAAAATTGTAATGTGTTGGATCTATGTTGAGTTGAGGTTAAGATTGGTTTTGTTTTGTAATGATTCATTTTGCGTACCTGTGAGCTGTATATTTCATATATTTTTCTTGAAATTTGTAATATGAACCACAAATGACACTTTATTTACTGGTATGCCTTTTTAAGAAAGTAAATCTACTTAAGAAAACAAGAAATTGCCTTTAGATGTGTTAGAGGAGAGAAAGAATTTGAGCTGGTAGTTTGTAATGACAATCGATGTTGCCTTTTCATGCTGCGCATAACACGTTGCAACTTTTCTTTCTTTTTTCTTTTGCTAGATGTAGTTCCTTTGTGATGGACCTCTAGGTAGTAAAGAACAGACATTTTTAAAGCCAAATAGTATTACCAAGACAGTTGTTATGTTACAGTTTGTTGCCAGAGCAAACATTATATAGCCATGAATCAATAGAAAGATAGTAGCTCACTATGGAACGTTAATAACCATCAATTGTATACAATATCAAAACAAATTTTAAGGCAAAATGAATCCACATGATGCTGAAAGTGTCTGCAAATTATGCAATGTGCATCACTACATGAAGGCTTAATTCTTCATTAGAGGTGGGGGAGCTCATTTACATGTTTACAATAAGAAATCAGTACTCATTTGATTTATTGCAACGTGTATGCTCCTTCATTTCTCATCATCTACCAATTGTACCTTATATGGACCATTAATGGCTGCCAACTGCGGATCACATCCTTCTTTCCTCCTACCTTCTATTTCTCCTCACCGATTTCCCCACGTAAATTTTGAGGGTAGAACAAAGATTTTGAGGGGATATTGGCGCCGAAGGCGCCCGCTAAATTTTTGTTCGTTTAAATTTTATAAGGGGAAATAAAATTTTTGTTCGTTTATATTTTGGAGGGGGAAATACTTTTTGGGGAGAACAAAGATTTTGAGGGGATATCTTAAATGAACAGTTCCCGAGGGCACGGGTCTGCGTCAAAGGCGCTCTGCAAAAGCTAAATTTTTGTCCGTTATAATTTTGGAGTGGAAATAATCTTTTGGGAGAACAAACATTTTGAGGAAATATCTTAAATGAACCGTGCCCGATGGCACGGGCCCACGCCGAAGGAGCCCGCCTGCTAAATTTTTTACGCTAATTTGTTGTTCCGTGCCAAAGGTGCCAGCGCAGATGGCGCCCACACCGAATTTGTTGTTCCGTGTCGAAGGCGCCCGCGCCGAATTTGTTGTTCCGTGCCAAATGCGCATGTGCCGCTAAATATTTTTACGCTAATTTGTTGTTCCGCACAATTTTGGCTGTAGAAATAATTTTTGGAGGAACAAAGATTGCACGATGGAAAATCTTACATGAACCGTGCCCTCGGGCACGGGTTATGACTAGTATATATATATATATATATATATATATATATATACATCTTGTTGCAGTTCGTATCTTTGTGCATGTTGTGCTGTGTCTCTGCCGTTTCTTTCGTCGCTCGTCGACTTTGTTAGATCTCTAGCTTTGTTTGTATGAAAACATGAATTGTTTTCCATGCACTCAATTTGCTAAAATGTTGATATTGGAGAGATTGTTCCTCTAATCAATCATATGATTTGATGGTGTTTTGATGATTTCTCTTTTCATTTTTCGACTATGGTGTAGTTGACACACCTTGTTTTTTCGATATTTTTCTTGGTGTCATTTGGACCGTTGTCATATTTTTCGACTCTTTTGTTTAGATTTTTGTTTAGCCATGGTTGTTGTCGTTGACTTCCTCCCGCTCTTTTTGGATAATGCCAAAGGGGGAGAGAATTAATAATGACTTAGTGCTAAATAATAATTTAAATATTACCTTGAATCTAATTTCATATGCTAGCTTCAGGGGGAGTGAAGATATAAAGATCTATGGATTTCGATCCTATATTTCGATAGTTGATTCTTTTCTCTGCTGATTGATCCTTCTGTTCATTATTTAATATGAAACTAACGTGTCATCAATGCATGGGGAGTAAGTAAATATCATTTATTTCATTATTATTGATTTATATTTATGTTGGTTTGTCATCATCAAAAATGGGGAGAATGTTGAGCATTGATTCCCCTGATTTGGTTTTGATGATAAACAAACATAAATATTGTGTACTAATTCTCTTTGAGCGTAGTTATGTAGATCGTCGCCAATTTACTTTGTAGATCTCAAGCGACGTCTCAAGACTCCTTTAGAGTGCCTGATCGTTGTGCCTGAAGCTTCGTTGAAGTTCAAGGAGTTGTTTATGAAGTCAAGGGATTCAGACTCATCATGTTGAAGCTTTGAAGACGGTTTGTCGTGTATATTTATATTGTCTTCTAGCTTTGTTTCATATAATGTGAAGCATTGCGTCTTACTTGCCTAGTAATCCTCATATCTATCTTATGTTATCACTAAGAATGCCATAGAAGCCATTAGATCGGGTTCATTGCTTATCGTCCTTGATTTGGCTTTCTTGTGCATCTTAGTTGGTTCAAGAAGAATAATTAATCTATTAAAAGACAATCTAATCGGTTAGAAACTCTTCTTGAACTGACTGGTCTTCTTTAAGATTCTTAGCCTATCCACTGTTGACCAATTAGTCGGTCCAAGAATGTTCACCGACTGACTAGTTCTCAAACTAGTCGGTTAGTGTTTCTTCTTAGACCGACTAGTTTACCCTTCTTAATTTCACTCAATTCTCTGTTTGAAACTAGTCGGTCCAAGAAGGTTCACCGACCGACTAGTTCACCAACTAATCGGTCAGTGATCCTTCTTAGACCGATTAAGCTGCTTTAATTTTCCAGCCGTTGGAGATTTTATTTCCACGATTTTTTTTGATCTGTTTTGATTCTTTCCATATATGTTTGATACGTTTCAAACATGGGAATTCCTCTATTATGAGAGGGGATTCAGATCTAATTCTAGAACTATCTATTCTCAATTTCGAAAAAGCTCTCTCTATTCTTGACCTAATTCTGCCAAGAGATCTTAAGCTTTGTGCGTTCATACCTCTAAAGGATTCAAAGATCATCATCATCAAAATCATCCTAGCCGTCTCCACCTGTTCATCTCAGTGGTGCTAGGGTTTCGTGATCGTTTCTCTCCATCTTCCTTCCTTTCCCTAATACCGTAAGTATTTCTCAAGGCATAGGAATTTGTGGTGAGTTCTTTATATTTCATTAAACTCATTATTGTAGTTTGCTCTCGGTTTGTGAGAGGTTCATGATCCCGGTTTGTGGGAGTCACGATTCAATTGTTGTATTGATTTATCTTGTAGTAGTTTCTACAAGAAGTTTTTAGTGAAAGCTTGAGTTAGTGGATTCTAACTCAAGTAACCGGAAGGGATCCGAGTGTCTGAGACGTAGGATCACCGGGAACAAGTCGGGGAGACTTGGGTGGATCCGAACCCATTATATCTATTGTTTGCATTGTGATATTTTTGTTGTCCATCGATATTCCGCATTGTTGTTTGTGTTTGCACGATAATTAGGAATTATCCTCTTGATTATTTTAAAGTACTATTCACCCCTAGTACTTGTGCAGTAGCTTCCAGGTTATTACAAGTAAGGATATCTATTCGTGGGAATCCTAAATCCTATGTATGAGGTCTCTCTGTGTGAGAGTAAGTATATCTCTTTGTGGGAATCCTAAATCCTCTGTGTGAGGTATCTCTGTGTGAGATTGTATTCACTTCTCTGTGTGGGAATACAGTGAATATTGGTGTGGCTGGACATACCCAAGTTTTGGGGAACCAGGGTAATGTCCTTGTGTTTGTGATTGTTGTTGTTGAGCATACTCTTCAATTTTCGCTGCTTATTGTACTTTAATTTTAGTAACTTTTAATTAAGCACTTTACTTGCTATTACACTATTCACCCCCGAGTGTGTGTAGCCCCGTAGGGTCCCTTACATATCTTTGAACCAACGCTTTCAAATAGTTTTTCTCTCTTAAATTTTAGATGTCTTTGGGAGCCGGAGAGGAAGCAATTATATAATGCTTTGATCCCAAGAGTTCCCTAATTACATTAGATGTAGGATTTAAAAAATATTCCACGAAAACTCCCTGGTCTTTAGAAGTTTAGTTTGAGTCGAACTCTATCTTTCATTTTAATTAATGACCCAACCATTGGATCAAAACAAAACTAAACTAGACCCAAACACCACAAAACTTGACCTGAACCTAGGTGGCAGATTACCATCACTGCTCGTCACCTGACGGTGGCTGTTGACCACCGCATGCCACTCGCCACCCATCTCTACTGATCGGATACCAGCTAGCTTGTTTGCTCGACCAGCCAATCACTTGATAGCTGGCCAGCAAGCTCGCCAGACGGTGGTAAGATAACATTTGGCATCTGGCTGGTTGTCTGACTTCCAGCAATGGCAACACGTCACTAGTGATGGTCTAGACTAGACTTTGATCGTGGTTTTTATTCTTCCTTTAAAATTAAGTGTTTGTAACTCTTTACGATTACATTATGCTCACTTCATAATACTTCATGATTAGTTCTTTTCTCAGTCAAAAAGATCATAAATCATTGTGATTTATTGAACTTTGTATATCTCATATACTTCATAGACTTTTCCTTCATTTATTGTGACAAGTCCATTATCATTATGGGACTTTTAGAGCATGGTTCCTACTTCGACAGTAATTGATCATTCTCTAAGATTATTTCGTAGATATGTAAGTGACGCTAGCTACGTATTAGGACCACCATTTAAGAATCATAATTATTTAATTGGTATGAAACTTAACTATCCTCTAACACAAATATGAGCTTGTTAGCGAGACCTACGATGCCGTTTGTCTCTTTATTAAGACTATATCGCTAAGTTGTTAGGATATGGAAGTCTGTTAAACCCAATAACATCTTCAAGGACTAAACTTTGAATAATTAATTCTTTCTCTTTGTGAAGCCTAAGAATCAAAATGATATATCATTTTGAGGAGCTAAAGATAAAGATCGCATGAAAACGAACAATGCTCAATTACTAGGTCGTTTGACAACTAAAGATGCCTCAAAAATCGCAAAAACAGTCCCAAAACATATCCCGGGGACTGTGCAGCCAACTGGCCCCATTGCAGGCCCCACTGCAAGTCAAGCATGCCTGGTTCATGTGCATATGTCGAGCACGCCTGCTGGACAGTGCACCCAGGATGGGTGCCCGCCCAATTTAGGCGCCCGTCTGCTGGGCTGGGCACTCGGGTCGGGCATGTGTCAAATAAAAAAAATTTTTGATTATCTATTTTTTAAGCCTATTAACTATAATTATATGAGTGTGTGTGTGTATATATATATATTCAATTTGAATTCAAACTTTGAATTAATTTCCATATAAGCTCTAGGAGACTTTTTTTACCATATCTTAATGTCTATTAATATCTATAATTATAATTGTGATTATATTTGTATTTCCTGCCATTTCTATCTCCTTCAAACCCTTCCATATTTACTACAAAACCCTACTTCAACCCTAACCCTACTTCAACCTTCAGCAGCAACATTTCCTCTATCAAAGCCCTAGAACCCCTGCTTCTCTTCCCTAAACCATTTTAAACCTAGCCATACATTTTCTCCCCTCAAATGGGAAAAACCTAACCCGTAGCACACACAGAAGCCGCACCCTCTCACATCTCTCCACCTCCAACTCTCCTCCTCCCAAACCCGTGCGACCACAACCTCCACCACCTCCCTCAGTGATTCGGGATTTAAATTGCATATTTTCCCCCATTTCTGGGTATTTTATGTGTATATCATGTTAATTTTGGCGTTGATACGTGTGTTTTCGTGATATCATGGATTATTAACGCCTAGCTCTTTTTATACATAAAATGCAATTTCTGTGGATTAATTTTTGCTCCCCTTATTTTTCAGGTACTTCTGGGATTTTTCTGGATTTTCTGGAATTTTTCCAGAATTTTTGGGAATTTCTAGCTATTTTTGGGAATTTATTTGGAGCTAAAAAGAGTTTCTGGAATTTTTGTAAACAGAAAAATATAAAAATATAAAACAACAAAAAAACCCCCCGTCCCATCAGCCCGCTGCGTCTTCGGTTTTATTTAAAAAAGATTTTAAAAAAAAGGCCCAAGAGCGGGCCGGCCCACTCAAATATTTTGGCGGGGCGGGCGATCGGGGTCGGGATCCGACCCGGCCCCGACTCTGTTTGAGCCCAAGCGCAGACGCGCGCTTCGAGGGTCGGGCGCCCGACCCGCGCCCGACCCGCAATGTTAGTAAAAGGGGCCTGTGGTTCGAATTGGGCTCTTCTTGGGTTTTTTTGGAGCAGCTCTCGGCCAAGCTTCGTTTTTTTGGTGTTCTTGCTTTTTTTAGGGTTTCTAGGGGGGTTTCTTCTTACCCAAAGCTAGGGCTTGGGCTTGAGAGGCCATGTGAGCTTGAGGAAGCTTGGAGCTTGGAGGATCATTTGGGAGAGGAGGATTTTCATCTTGGAGTGACACTTGGGTGAAATTTCTCCAACCTCTTGTGTATTTGAATTAGGGTTTTGAGTTGTAAATTGGATATTAATTTTGAGTAAATATTACTCCTTTTTCACCTTGATTCTCTAAATTTTGCTTGTGTGGTTGTGTTGTGTGATTGTTGTTGTTGGGTTGTAAAAATTAATCTCTAGCATGTGTTTACCTTCTAAATTGGTGGATGAAACTTGAGTTAATTTGTTTATTGGAACCCTAAGGGAAAATCCAAGAAGAGGATTATCCTAGCGGACCCTCTCTAATGCGATCATTGTCTATTACTCGCATGGGTTTCATTCATTACTTATTGCACTCCACTTGGTCGATGAAATGCCATATTTTCATATTGAGCTTCCTTAGCCGGATAATCAATTGAGTTATATTTGGGGATAATTTCTTGCGCCCACGGCCTCATTCACATGCACACCACATGAGTTCTCCTCGTTACTTGCCGATTCGGCTTTCCACCCCTAGTACTTAGGTTAGAATTTTAGGTTTCACCACACTTTTCCTTACTTTTTCCACCGTTAGTTGAGATTGTTGCATCATGATATTTTCTTTCTTTATCAATAAAATTTTGTGAATATAGAACGACTTGTCCCTGTGATCCGACCCGGTACTTACCGGTTATTTTTATTGCAATGACACTCCTACGCTTGGGAGTAGAAGGCGTCCACTCGTGCGTTCTTCTGCAGTCAACCAATTGGCGTCGTTGCCGGTGACAACGGTTTCTATTATTAGCATTTTTTGATTGATTTTGAAAGTTTTAGTGTGGTACTTCTATCTCTTAGTGTGTATCTTTTCATTTATTTATTTTCCACTTATTGAGTCTTTTGGTTGTTTATTTTCATTTTATTCGAAATTTTTTTAAACATGACATCATCTTCAGATTTTTCCGACATTGATTTGGAGGATATCCTACTTCCGCCATACTTTCATGGCTCGGCATGGGAGAACCCTCATTTACATATTAAGAAATTTGAAGAGTGGATGTATGCATGTCTTGGTGGGAACATTTGCGATGATTGCATATACTTCAGATTTTTTCCCTCTTCTTTACAAGATGATGCTAGATTGTGGTTTGATTCATTGTCTCTCGACTCATATTTTACTTGGTTGTCATTTCAGGCTGAATTTCTCCGAGTATTTTTGCCTATCTTTTTGGAGCAGGTACAGGGGCGGCAGGCTATGGAGCAGCATATATCGAGCTTTGCCCAAGCTGAATGGGAGGCCTACCATCAGGCTTAGCAGAGGTTCACTGATTTGGTGCTTGTGTCCCCACACCAGAGCTTTCACGAGGATCATCTTCTGCAGATCTTCTACATAGGATTATCGCCATCTGGGCGGGATTTTGTGCAGATGAGTTGCGGTGGGGAGTTCTTTGATTATTCGACCGAGGATTCATGGTGTTACCTGAGGGACCTTGCAGAGTGGGAGCAGACTGCACCATCTGGAGAGCCGTGACTTGGATATGAGGATGATGGTCAGTCCCAGTTTCAACTTCAGGATGCAGAGCAGCAAGTCCAGGACCAGCCTGAGGAGCCAGCTGAGGGCTCATTCCAACGCGACCCTATGGGATACCAAGAGAAACCAGTGAAGAGGGTGCATTGGGGCCAAGTAGAGGAATTTGAGCATATATATTTTGAGGATTCAGAGGAGATAGACGATGGAGTGCGTGTCGACCACGATGGTGACACGATGCATTTTCACTTTGAGGTTGAGGATGAAACGGATGTGCATGATGGCCTAGAGCAGATTAAGGACACCATGGAGCCTGAGCCACAGTCCACTTCAGAGTTAGCTTCGCATGTCGAGGCAGTTGAGTACTTTGGGAGGACGACTGAGATGAACTATTTCTGGGATGGCGAGGATGATGCATGCTTGGATTTACCCAAGACATGTCTACCTCCAGCCTTATCACAGATGTCACTTCCCTCGCCTCAGGATGCGCACTTGCCAGTCATCGATGAGGTTTATCAGGAGCAGTTATCAGTTGTGGGGAGTGCCGCAGAGATTGTTGATGTTGATATTGATGTCGAGGATGAGGATAGTGACGGGGATTGCGAGATGGTATACATTGAGCCCGAGCTCCCTCTTACTCCAGTTTCCTCTCTGCAGCCACTTCCACCTCCTCCTAAGGCAGCGTATCATGCCACACCTAGCGCCATTATTCAGGGAAGTTTCCACCATATCATGCCTTGCATTTCTGAATCCCAATTTGCACTTCTGCATATTTTTTATTTAGATTGTCATCGTTTACATTTAAATTCTTTTTCTGACCACCCATTTTGGAATGCATTTGTTGCAGGGCATGAGGACATGGCTTGGATTGATGCAGCTCGTCTCCCACATGATCCATATTATCCAAAGGAGATGCTTGGAGTTGCATTGATGGAATCCAAGGAGGTCGGTGGAACTCTAAGGACGCTCGCGGAGGAGCGTAAGGATATGATCGAGCAGTTGCCACCACAATTGCACATTTTGGATCCGCCTTTTGCTAAGGTGTATTATTTCCTTTACGTAGTGTAAATAAATAAAAAGTTAGTTAGTTTGCTTTTGCATGTTTGCTTTCGTATTTTTTCCCCTCTTTTCTAGGATCTTTTTCCAAGATCTAGTACTCTCCCAACATTGAGTGCAATGTTTATTTTAAGTTGGGGGGAGAGTGTTAGAATCTTTAGGATTTTTAGGATTTTGGTATTAAATTTTTTTTTGAGATCCCTTCATGTTTCACCTCATCCCATGATTTTCATTGCATATCATATTTTGGCCTCCTTGTCCATACGCCGCTTGCTTTATGCGTAGTCCCTACATGCTTAATGCCATGCAATTTTTTGGATTATTATTTTGGTATCAATTTCTTCGATGTTGGATTGGCACGTTTTCATTTATTTTCCAATTTGGAGTCAAATGCTAATATGCCATGTAGAAGCTATTTTATAAGTCGTGATATCTCTTTGAACTAATTTGAGAATAGTTTGGTGTAAGTAATTGCATGAGTTGGGATGAATGGTGTAGTTTTTGATTGGATTGGGTGTGGCCAATTGTGTATGCTTTGTTTTCCTCTTAGGAGTGGGTGGATGAGTTGCTAACTTATGTTGAGAATGAAAAAGCGAGAGTTAACATAAGCGAATGGTTTTTCTAATCAAATTGAGTAGCCGATACCCCACGAAACATTGGGGAGGACGCCAAAGATGAGATTTAGGGAATCATTCCATCCATTTGCATATATAGCGTCATCGCGTGTATGCAAATGTGGTCGTGTTTGCATTTCATAGCGTAATCGCATGAATGCAAAACATAAACATCAAAAACAAAAAAAACAAAAAAAAAGAAGGAAAAAGAAAAGAAAATGAAAAAAATGAATGAATACATGAAAGAATAAGCAACATGAGTGATGCAATCTCATCTCCCACCACTTAGAGGAATTTCTTTTGTTTTGGTCATTTCCTTGAAAATTTGAAATTTTGACATCGTGATAGTTTTCAACGAATGTGATACGGTGCTTGCTACTTTACTTTTCTTTGAATTAGATTGAAGTGAGTATCATTTGTTATTTACGTTCATACATTGGGTATATTGGCTTTGAAATCATTTGGAAATATCATTTGGGTGTGCCATGAGGATATAATGAGTTGGTGCATGGTTTTCAATTTAATCCGAATTTATCGCATATTTTGCTAGGGACTAGCAAAAAGCTAGTTGGAGATGTGATTCGGGATTTAAATTGCTTATTTTTCACCCCATTTCTGGATATTTTATGTGTATATCATGCTAATTTTGGCGTTGATACGTGTGTTTTCGTGATATCGTGGATTATTAACGCCTAATCTCTTTTTATACATAAAATGCAATTTCTATGGACTAATTTTTGCTTCTCTTATTTTTCAGCCACTTCTGGGATTTTTCTGGATTTTCTGGAATTTTTCCAGAATTTTTGGGAATTTCTAGCTATTTTGGGAATTTAGTTGGAGCTAAAAAGAGTTTCTGGAATTTTTGTAAACAGAAAAATAAAAAAATATAAAACAACAAAACCCCCCCCGGCCCATCAGCCCGCGGCCCGCTCTTGGAGCGGGCCGCTGCGTCTTCGGTTTTATTAAAAAAAGGATTTAAAAAAAGGCCCAAGAGCGGGCCGGCCCGCTCAAATATTTTGGCGGGGCGGGCGATCGGGGCCGGGATCCGACCCGGCCTTGCCTCCATTTGAGCCCAAGCGCAGGCGCGTGCTTCGCGGGTTGGGCGCCCGCCTGGCACCCGACCCGCAATGTTAGTAAACGGGGCCTGGGGTGCGAATTTGGGCTCTTCTTGGTTTTTTTGGAGCAGCTCTCGGCCAAGCTTCGGTTTTTTGGTGTTCTTGCTGTTTTTAAGGGTTTCTAGGGGGTTTCTTCATCCCCAAAGCTAGGACTTGGGCTTGGGAGGCCATGGGAGCTTGAGGATGCTTGGAGCTTGGAGGAGCATTTGGGAGAGGAGGATTTTCATCTTGGAGTAACACTTGGGTGAAATTTCTCCAACCTCTTGTGTATTTGATTTAGGGTTTTGAGTTGTAAATTGGATGTTAATTTTGAGTAAAGATTACTTCTTTTTCACCATGATTCTCTAAATTTTGCTTGTGTGGTTGTGCTGTGTGATTGTTGTTGTTGGGTTGTAAAAATTCATCTCTAGCATGTGTTTAACTTCTAAATTGGTGGATGAAACTTGAGTTAATTTGTTTATTGGAACCCTAAGGGGAAATCCAAGAAGAGTATTATCCTAGCGGACCCTCTCTAATGTGCTCATTATCTACTACTCGCATGGGTTTCATTCATTACTTATTGCACTCCACTTGTTCGATGAAATGCTGTATTTTCCGATTGAGCTTTCTTAGCCGAATAATCAATTGAATTATATTTGGGTATGATTTCTTGCACCCACGGCCTCATTCACATGCACACCACATGAGTTCTCCTCGTTACTTTTCGATTCGGCTTTCCACCCCTAGTACTTAGGTTAGAATTTTAGGTTTCACCACACTTTTCCTTACTTTTTCCACCGTTAGTTGAGATTGTTGCATCACGCTATTTTCTTTATTTATCGATCAAATTTTGTGAATATAGAATAACTTGTCCATGTGATCCGACCCGGTACTCACTGGTTATTTTTATTGCATTGACACTCCTATGCTTGGGAGTGGAAGGCGTGCACTTGCGCGTTCTTCCGCAGTCAACCACTCAGCACCAGCGCCCTCCAGCGATCCTCCGCCACCCTCACCCACTTTCGACGGCCACCAGACCCCAATGAGTCACCTCCTCCCTCGGCCATGCTCCTCTGCCCCGTCCACAAGTGCACACGTCCTTCCTCCCTTAACCCCACGGCGGCGACCTCCCTCTCCCCGTCAACCCCTACCTCCAACAGTCAAACCAACCCCAACCTCCGACCACCCTCAACGCCGCATCACCAACCTCCCGACCTCCTCCTTCTCTCCGTCCGACTTCTCCTCCTTCACCTCCTACACAACACCGGCGGTGACTCCTGCACAACACGACCCAGCGATCTCGTCGCCTCTCAGCGTTGACCCATGCCGTTGTCGATGAACACCTCGCCTGCAGCGTCGGTGCCACCCACTGCTGTCAGACCGTCGCCCGGACCGCTGCTGTCGCGCCTCTAGTGCCAACCATGTCGCCACCTCCGATCATCTCATCTGCAACAACAGCGATGAAGCAACGAACTGTGAGGGATTATACACACACACATACACACCCCCCACCCCCTTCAATACATAGTTAACATATATGTTTGTGTACTATTCTTATATTTTTGTAACAGTAAGTATATAGATATATATTATATTCAGTATTTTATACTTATATATTATATACGTATAGTTTTAAATATATATGTTAGGTTATAGTCATATGCTAGTAATAACCCATGACCGCGGACACGGTTCATTTAAGATTTTCCCCCGTGAAATCTTTATTCCCAAAAAATTATTAAAATTTAAAGATTAACAAATTAGAGTAAAAATATTTCGCGGCGCATGTGCCTTTGGCGTGGAACAATAAATTCGGCACAGACGCCTTCAACACAGAACAACAAATTCGGCACGGGTGCCTTTGGCGCGGAACAACAAATTGGCGTAAAAAACATGTGCTCGTGGGCACGGTTCATTTAAGATTTTTTCCAGCAAAATCTGTGTTCTCCAAAAAATTATTAAAATTTAAAAGAACAACAAATTAGCGTAAAAATATTTAGCGGCACGGGCGTCTTCGGCATGGGCACCTTCAGCACAGAACAACAAATTCGGCACAGGCGCCTTCGGCACGGAACAACAAATTAGCGTAACAAAAACCAATGTCCGTGAGTACGGTTCAATTAAGATTTTCCCCTGCGAAATCTTTGTTTACCAAAAAATTATTAAAATGAAAAAAACAAATTAGCGTAAAAATATTTAGCAATGCAGAACAACAATACGGCGCGGAACAACAAATTCGGCACGGGCACATTTGACGCGGAACAACAAATTAGCGTAAAACAAAAAATTTGATGTCGAACCATACTTTTCTTAATCGTACCCTGTTATGTTTCCCTCGCCTTTAAAAGCTTTGCAAACTATATTATTATCTTGTCGATGGTCCATTTTGTAACATTTTTAAATTGCCAAGCGACCCTCGCTGACGTATATTTCCCGGTTGTTATCTTATGAAATATACGTTAGGTACCGAGACAGATTTTGTAGAGGAGCATACCTTAAAGCTGAGCTAGTTTACTAGGAGTATCCGGACGCTAAGATCCACTGCTGAGAAACGACGTGCATTCGCAGCGTCGCTATAATTTCGTATTTGTGATGTACTTTTTCAGGTGTACCTTCTTTTGTAACTGTTTGCAATGGCCATGTTAGGCCTTATTTGGGTATATGTAAGCTGGGCATTGGAGTTGTAATAATGATTATCTATGTTGTTTTGGAGTATGTATGCAAGAACCTGCGAGGTTTCACAAAGATGCTTATTGTGTTTAAGTCAAGGATGAAAGAAAAACAGAAGTACATCCTCTTTGCTTGCACATGTGGACCCGCTCATGTCCTTGCTCCCACGTATAATAGGAAGCGGGACGTGACACCTGGGTCAGTGCCTAGCCCATGCGTTTGGGCGTACATGGGCTTGCACCTGGGCACGCTCTAGCCTAGACATAGGCCAGGGCATTATTTGGCGTCCAAGACTCTGTTTTGGCTTTCTATGCTTTTGAATGGCTCGATTTTCATGTCACATCATATTTGACCGATATCCTCTTCGCAACTAATTATGACCGTATTGATTTTCATGCAACATATGCATTTTCCTCTTATTACTTGGACGACGATCTCAACCTGCGTTAGACACTTTAGCCTGACCCTACTAAAAGTGGGACTCATAGCCCCTGAAGACAGTGACCGTGAGCATGTTGTCATTGGTTCGATATCATCATTACATGGTCTACCCCTTGACATAAACATTGTTAGGAGTACACGTAGCTATGTCAGTGATGAATTTCGCAGTTTTAATCCCTTCATCAAATATATCGCTGTGAAGCTTATGGTATGGTTGATGGTCATCCCCTAATAGCTTCATGGTCGATCAGCATTGTTTGGTCTTAGACTATCTTTGTTGGATCATATCCAATACACTTCGGCCAAGGATATTCACTAAGGACCATACTGATTCCGTGAAACTAACTCCCCGCATACAGGAGTAACAAATCCTCTCTTGGCCACTACTCCCCTCGTATGCTTCAAGTGTCACCCAACATAAGACATATTAGCATGCCCTGCCTCAAAGCTAGGTTAAAGATCTAAGTGACATCGTTCACGCATAAGCTCGTACAATGACCTCAAGTCAAATGACTAGCTTGCATATCATCACTTGAGAGCTACCATTGACAGTATCGTAAGTGATATCTATGTAGCAGCTCTCATTAGGTCGTTCAGTGAATTTATTCTCTAATGAGCACATGTGGCTCGTCTCCGATTTTGCTAAATCGAACAATCATGAGATCATATCTGTAACGGCCTATTTTCCTAATTGTATTTTGTTGTGGTGTGCCTGTATTTCTTTTACTTCGTTGATTCGGTTATTTTCGTCCGAGTATTCTTCGTCCGCGCGTCGACACGAGCACATCTTTTTCAGTTTTACAGTAGGGTAATTTCAAATCAGTTAAATCGTAATTATTTTTTTAAATTACTAATTACTTTTAATTGAGAGTTAATTACTAATTAACTATTCGCTACTAAATGATTTTAATCACTTTTAACTAAAAGATTAATTTCTAATTAACGTATTATTTTAACTAATTTATTTTTTACTAAATTACTTTTCCTAAATTACTCTTACCATTTACTTAAACCTAACCCTAACCCTAACCCGACCTAATTGAATCCCACCGAAAGAAATCGGTGAGATCCAACGTCTGCTTTCAAAGTTCCCCTACCTCACAACCACACCCATTCAACATGTCTCCTCCCTCCTCTCCTCGTTCTTAAACCAGGCCTACACAAACAAGAGCAGAAACCCACAGGGAAATCAACAACATCAGCCACTCCCCATCCTACCACCACGACATCCCACATCTCCATCAGCAACACCCCAACATCACCACCATCTCCTCCACACAACAAATCAGCCATCCTCCTCCCCACAACCCAAATCAAACAAACCAGATTATAAATCACAAATCAAAATCAACCAGAAATCAAGCAAAATAATCCCAAAATCCATCTCCCAACTGCCACATTGCCACCGTCGTGCCCGGAGCCTCGCCAAACTACTATTATAACAGTTATTAAGTTCTTATAAGTTTTTATAAAGTTATAAGTTAATCTTATTACCAGTTAATATTATAGTACTATACATTATTAGTTAAGTTATATTAATTGTTTAGTTATATTTTGTTAGTAAACTTGTTTAAATAAGTTTTAAATTAAGTTAAGTTAGCTATTAATAATTAAACTACCATGCTAGTATAAGTTGTTAACAAATTCTGTTTTAATAGCAATTAGGTAAATAGTTAGTGAGCTAGTTTAAATCACTTTAACTGGATGTTGACCATTTGTCTGATATCACAAATCTATTGACGCAAATAAAATGTTCCTCACGCCACCATCACCAGGACACACACACCCGCGTCAAGGCAAGTATTTCTAGTAAATGAACTGCAAATCTAGCCATTCAAACTTAGTGCTAAATCTGATGTGTTTGTCCATTTCTGGTAGCCCATTTAACTGTTTTCATTTGTGTTGCTTTCTAATTTAAATCGGCTAGTCATGCTAATGTGGATCGTTGGAACAATTTGTCACATACTTGTAATTTAATTACTACCTGCATGCTAACAAGATAAAAACGAGTATGTTGCAAACACATGTGAAAACCATTGAATACAGATGGGGGTAAAACCATCGAACACAGATGGGGTGAAACTTGGTCAATGACTAAACAGAACACTTGGGTGGGGTTGGTTCATGTAGTAGAGTCCGTGATTGTTGCTTGAACACCTTACGGCTACCTCCCAAACCACACTGACGGAGGCAAGCAGCTTGACCATATTCCAAGTTGGAATGGCAAGAAGCGTCACGGTAAACCCCGGATGATATGGTGTATCGAGAACATAACCTACTCAGACATGGACTTATCACGAGCACAAATACTCAACTTACAACGGTTTTACTTTTAAAACTGCAAACCCATGTATGCTCATACTTTACTTTTCTGCACTTATTTTTCATAAACTGTGTACTAACACTCTTTTGTCCCTTATAGTTATTCTTCATTCATTACTTTAAATATCTTGCCGAGCTTATCGCTGACATATATTTCAATGTGTTGATGAAATATATGTTAGGCACATAGACAGAGTACCCAGAGGACACTACTTGTGAGGATCCTACCTTTGAGGTGGACCCCGCTGATCAGAGCTACGAAGACATTGAGATCCTCCCCGCGGAAGCCTAGAGCGGGATATTTATATTTCAGTATTATTTGTATTGTATTTTCCGGTGTGTTTGCTTTCAACAGATTGTACGGTCATACTAGGCCTAGATTACTTGTGTGTTTGCTTTGGACGCTGGTATTGTAATGTAATGAATAATTATGCTGCTTGTGAAGATTCGCGTGCAGGGACCTGCCTTCGCAAAATTACGCTTAGTGTGCTTAAGTCAAAGAAGAAAGAAAAAAGTACATCTTCTTTGCTTTAAGCATATGCGGACCCGCTCATGTCCTCACCCCAAGTATAATGGGAAGCAGGGCGTGACAGGTTTCAGTGGTGGCCCACGCAGGTCCTGCTCCTCTCTGCGAAATACTTCAGAAGCAATGTGAACATCATTACTGACCAGATGGTTTGAATAACTTTGTACACAAATGTTTAACTTGTTTATTTTGTAGCATGGCAGGAAGATGATCACTCCGTATTTTACACCTTTTTTCTGCATGTTTGCATGCCATTTATATCGCTCAAATCGTGTTTTCACGTTTATTCGACAATATTGCGATGTTTTTCACGATTTGTTGTTTTTGTCGTATTTCATGAGATTTGGAGCGATTTGGAGTGATTCTGAGATGCACCCACTTCGGAGTGTCACCGACGACTCTCTTGAGGGGTATTTTACGATTGGAAAGGAGTGGAAGAAGAAAGAACGTCGTAGGAGCGATGAGGAGGCAAAAACATGAAGAATGGGCATTTTCAGTATGCCACTCGGCCGAGTGAAGGAGTCACTCGGCCGAGCATAGACAGCCCGCTCGGTTGGCCAAATCGGACACGCAACAGAGCCAATATCAGCATGCACTCGGCCGAGCATCGCCATACCACTAGGCCGAGCACTGAGTCACCCCTCGCCCGAGTGGAGCCAAGACGAAGGCAACCAAAACATCCAACTCTCTGGAATTCATCAGTCAGCCCCAAAGACCGACTCGGCCGAGTGATGAAAGACCGTCCGCCCGAGTGAAGAACGCCCATCGGCTGAGTGAAGAAAAGTCACTCGGCCGAGCAACTCCCGAGGAGACGACCCCCAAGACCCCCAACTCTCTGGAATCTGTCAGGGTCTATCACTCGGCCGAGTGACATTTGTCACTCGGCCGAGTGAGCCGCGCTGCCGGTAGCGTAAACTGTGATTTTGAGGCTGCGCAGGGGCATTTTCGTCAGGGTTTTTTGGGCGATTTTGGGGGGTATTTAACCCCAGTTTTTAACCTAGTTTAGAGAGATTTTCTCCAGAACTTTTTGCAGACTTTTTATATTGACTTTTTAGGAATTAGATTTAGCTTTTAGGGAGGAGAGAACAGGGTTATTTTGTTGGATGCTATCTTGTTCTTCATTGGTTTGTCTCTCTCTCCCTCAAAAACTCCATTTTTATTGATATTTTGAATATAGCAATGAATTCTATTGATTTTGATTGTGAATTTCTATTGCATTTTATTATGAATTGTGAGTAGTTCCATCGTCTTAGGGCGTAGGGATGAACCCTACGAGCCCAATTTCAAATTTGTGATGAATTGGTGGAATTATTGCTAGGATTGATTAGGGTTAGTTTGGGATCGATTTAGCACGAATAGCTAGGGATTCATACCGATTGGGATTTGCAAGAGATTGGATCCCAACTCGATAGGAAGCCCTAAAAATTCGAATTGGGTTGCAATTGGATTCCTCCGGAATCGGTTTGCAAGAGATTGGATCGAAATTGGGGTTTTCGATTGCAATTCTATACCAATACCCGTTTGTAAGAGATTGGATGGGTAGGAACTATCCCAACCTAGGTCGTAGCTCGAGTTTGCACGAGAGTGGGCTCGAGATACGATTGAACGATGATGTTGTTCTTCACGCTAGTTTGCCTAGGTTAGGGTTTGCAAGAGATTGGACCCTACCCTAGGTTTGCTATAGACCGGCAATAGCGCGAGAGCGTGAGCTTGGTTCTACATTTAGTTACAACTAGTTCACACGAATTTCAAGTCTAGCAATTGTGAAACCTACGAATCACAATGATGAGATACGGCAAGTAGCGGGGATTCCCTATCCCTTAAGCGTATTTATTAATTTGTCATTTCTTTTATACATTTGAACGACTGTGACCGCATATTTGCGAACATTTCTCGACTTTTCCTATAGCCAGGTGATTGAAGAAGACACTGTTATTAGGCCTCCCTGTGTTCGATACCCGCTCGCCGCTACACCGTGCGCTTGCGGTAAGACTATAGTGTCGTCGCTCCGGGACGTGTATCCGGGGCGCGATCAAGTTTTTGTCGCCGTTGCTGGGGAAGCAATAGTGTTTGATTCTACCTACCTAGCTATTTTTCTTTTTTGTTCTATTATTTCTATTTTTATTTTGCCCTTCCGTTGTGCTAACTATTTCTTTGAAACTCTGTTTTCCCTTACATGTACACGAGATCCTCGGCGAACCCCGAAGAAATACTATACGATCCGGAGATCGAGCGTACATTGAGGAGGATCCGAGCGGAGAGGAGACCTGTTACGGAAGGAAATTTTATGACCCATCCTGAGACACCCGAAGAACTGGCAGAGCGAATGGCGAGGATTATTTCCATAAGAGATAGGCTTCGGCCTAAGACTTCTTCCATGACCTCGTCCATAGCCATGCCGAGTTGGCGGCCGACAAAAATTTCGAGTTGAAGACCGGATTGGTGGTTCTTATGCAACAAGATCCTTTTCATGGGAACTCCCATGAAAACCCTCATTACCACATCCAGCTCTTCATATCTAAGTGTGCCACCTTCCAAATGCCAGGCGTCTCCGTGGATGCTATCAGACTGCGCATCTTCCCTTTCACACTCAAGGACAAGGCATTATATTGGTTGAGGATGCAAGCTGAAGGAATCTTCACCACTTGGGATGAATTGGCGAGTGCCTTCGTCGACAAATTTTACCCGCCCTCCAAGACGGTGAAGATAAGAAGTGCTCTCATGTCCTTCAAGCAAGGACCACAAGAGACTCTCTATGAAGCATGGGAGCGCTTTAAGGACTTGCAACATCAATGCCCCCATAATAGCATTGAGTACTGGGAGCTCGTCCACAGTTTCTACAATGGACTCCAATCGGGCACGAAGCATATTATTGATGCCACTGCAAATGGAGCCATTTTGTCGAAGACTCCCGATGAAGCTACGGCCTTGCTCGAGGAGATGGCCTCGAACAACCAACAGTGGGGTGATGAGCGAGGACACTCTTCGTCCTCCTTGAAGCCGTCTAGCATTTATGAGGCCAAGGCCGTCGCGGAGCTAGCCAACAAATTTGATTCCCTCCACAAGGTAGTGGAGAGATTGGAGAAGTACATTATGGAGCCTCAAGGAGCCTCTTCTACATCCACGCCGACAAATCATAGGAGCGATTGGCAAGACCAATCCCAATCCATGTATGTAGGAGGAGAGCAAGGACAAGGATCTTTGGAACAAATTCAATATGTTGCGGGGAATTCCGGATATTGGGCCAACCCGGCCGCTAGAAACCATCCGGGTTTCTCATATGCCAATAATGATGGTGCATTGAACCCCCCGCCTCAACAACCTCCTCAAGCTCAGGCTCCACCACCACAAGCCAATTATCAACCAAGGGGGCCACCGCAACAAAACTTCCCGCAAAGGCAACAAGTGGGACCTTATAGGCCACCCGGGTATAATCAAGGGTGGAGAAATCCCAACCCTCCACAAGATCAACAACGCTTGGATTTTGAAGCCAAGGTGGATGAGTTTATGGCAGAACAAAGGAAGATTAACGCCACATTGAATGCGGGACAAGATTCTCTCGCCACCGTCGTCGCTCAAATTGGGGAGCAACTTGCTTTGCTCAATAGGAACAACCAACAATTGCCTGCTCAACCCGAGCCGAATCCACGGGGCAACACCGGCCATATCAATGCGGTCGTTGCGGTTACAACAAGAGGAGGGAAGGATACCACTCCCCCCATGACTCAAATTAAGGAACCCGTGGAGGAGAATCTACAAGAGAGCGAGCCGACAATTGAAGTTGAAAAAGAGAAGGAGCCGCAAGGGGAAGTGAAGTCTAGAGAGGAAGAGCTTATTGATGAGCGCCGATTTATGCCACCGGTACCCTTCCCTTAACGGCTAGCTAGAGCCAAGATGGAGAAACGGCTAGCCAAGTTTCTCGAGTATTTGAGAGGGGTGAGCCTCAATATCCCCTTCCTCGACGCTATAGTGGAAATCCCATCTTACGCCAAGTTCTTGAAGGACTTGATTACGGGAAGGAAGAGGAAGGAGAAGATCATGCTCGCGGAGGAAAGGACTTGGTTCACAAAGAGAGAGAAAGAGCCCGCCAAATTTAAAGATCCGGGAAGTTTCCGGATTCCTTGCACTCTAGGCGGCGTCCCCCTACAAAAAGCATTGGTAGATTTGGGGGCTAGTGTTAGCCTCATGCCTCTCTCCATGTTCCGGAAGTTGAATACCGGCACGGATTTAAAGCCTACCGACATGCGGATTCAACTAGCGGACGGGCGGATTACAAGGCCGGTTGGGATCGCAGAGGACATCCCACTCCAAGTTCCGGGGGGCATATGTTTTCCATGCGATTTCGTGATAATGGACATCAAGGAGGAGGGTGATACATCGCTCATACTTGGACGCCCATTCCTCGCCACCGCTGGTGTCATCGTCGATGTGTGGGAGGGGACTCTTACCTTGAACGTCGGCAACATCGAAGTGGAGCTCCATATACCGAAGGCAATGAAGCACATGCCATATCATGAGGAGCTAGATTACATGGACCTCCTCGATGAGGTCATCGAAGAGGCCATCCCCCACTCCATCGACGCACCCCAAGAAGATAGCTTCGAAGAAGGCCTAGATTTGGCCGAAGAAGAGAAGATGGAGCACTCCCCTGATATCTCCATGGCAATTGATGATGGCGACGCTGATGTCACAAGAATACGGGAGCTCTGCAAGCTATCGAAATTGAGGACTCCGAAAAAAGCTCCACCGATACGACGATCGGTGTCACCGGTAAAGTCGAAGACCGGAGCAAGCTCTAGCTTAGGGGAGCCACCCCCCAACATTGCCCATGACGAATGGGCGCTGAGGAAGACCACACACCACAATGATCCAAATCCGAGCGGTCTTCCCGGGAAATTCGACGGGTGCATCTCATATACACCCAACATACCGCGCTAATTTGAAAATTTAAAGGGGTCGAGCTCAAGTCCTTAAACGAGCGCTTGTCGGGAGGCAACCTGACGGTTATCACATTATTTCTATTTTAGTTTTTATTTTTGTTTTAGACTTTATTAGTGTTTTTGAGTCGTTTGCCCGAAAAATTGTGACAACAGGTCCTATTTTCTTTGACAGGAGGAGGAGAAAAGGATATCTATTATACGAAGGATGACCGAGGCGAAGAAGAGCACTCCAGGAATGCGCTCAAGGCTTAGGAGGAAGAAGAAACCACCTGGAGGAAGAAAAACGGAGAGTAGAGCCAAAACGGAGCACCAAAGCAGAAAACAGAGCCTCACTCGGCCGAGTACCATAGTCACTCGGCCGAGCAAAGAAAATAGTCCGCCCGAGTGGTCACCAACAAGGGAATTCTGTCGCACCCAACTCTCTGTCCTTTTTTTTTATTTCATGTCACTCGGCCGAGTATATTTATCCACTCGGCCGAGAGAAACTGATACCCTCCTAGGGCGAAAATTACCGAGTAGCTTGTGCCACTCGGCCGAATGGACTTTATCCACTCGGTCGAGGGTGGCAAAGCCACTCGGCCGAGTCGTAAGTGGCGATGAGTTTTTAAAATCATTTTTTTCATTATGTCACTCGGCCGAGTGGCAGACTCACTCGGCCGAGTCGTAACTACTCCTATATAAGGACTGTGGGTCGGCACGATTTTCGAAACGCCCAAAATCACTTTTCTCGCCCGCGCCCGCGCCCCTTCATCTTCCCTCGCCCGCGACACTACCACCTCGCCTGATTCAAGCCGCCGCCGGCCCCGATCGCCGACCCACCATCGGCGACCGCTCCGGCGACCACCCCCCGCTGCCGGCAACCTTCCCTGCCGCCGGCCAAGATCCGGTAACCCCTATTTCGCGTAAAATCCTATTTTCTCCCCATTTTTGACGATCCGAGTATCCATTGAGCCCCTAACTCAAATCGATTTCTTTATTTATCTGTTATACCCCATCTCCCCCATGTATTTCGAATTTTATACGCTGATATCATTGTTTGATGCGCATGCTATCTTGGGGGAGCTTAGGGGAGCTCTCGGACGCGCTATTGGCTTCGTGGAGGCGGCGTCTTTGCACCTACCCGCTGTTTTTGCTCTCGCGGTGTGTTCAGGTACCTTCGTTCCATCTTTTTAGCACGCCGCATTTTCCATTAGTTGGGTGAGCACTCGGGGCACACATGCCGCCCCGTACATGGCCACGCACTCGGGGAGCTTCCACCAAGCGGAAGCGGACGGATGAGCATGGCCCCTCCCACGCTAGGGAGGACTCCCCTCCACCTTCACCACCCCACCCCACACAGCCACTTCCAGCCGACCCTATCCACCCACAGCCACTTCCAGCCGATCCCGTTCACGCACAGCCACCACCGGCTCCGGTTGTCGGGCCGCTGGGGATTACGTTCAGAGACGACGCACAGCGCGTCCGATTTGATCGTATCGCCCAGCGCCCGATAGTACCCTCCAGGTTCGCCCATTTACCTGACCTAGACCGCCTGGGGGTACTCGAGGGGATGCTCACGTTGTACAACAACGTGGGTTGGCGAGATTTTCTTTCTGTGTCGGCGGACACCTACGTCCGTCTGACACTCGAGGTACTCAGCTCGATCGCACGGACCGATGAGGGATGCTCCTTTAGACTCATGGGTCGAGAGTGTCGGATCACTCTCGATATGCTTAGAGCATTTTTTCAGTGGCCCGCAGTCCCCACACCCGACCGAGCCCACGCCCCCACTCACATCCCTCCCCATCTTTCGATTCACACGCCTTTTGGGCCAGGATCACGGGTTTACCACAGGCCTTTGACCCTAGTAGGGCCAAGGCCTCAGCCATAGTCCACCCCTGCCTCCGCATAGCCCAGCGCCTTATGGCGACCACTTTTCTAGCGAGGTACAAGCCTGGGACGATGTCTACGCCTGAGCTCTATATGCTCTACGCGATGACTCGCCCCAGAGTTCTGGATATGGATGGTATTACGATGGTCCCCGCCGTGGAGATTGACGTCGCTAGCTGGTTTTTGGACCGCATCATCGTATCGATGGGCGCTTGCTCCCCGATATGTTGCGGCGACCTGATCACCCTGCTAGCCCTGATGACCGACGAGGACCTTCCGGCCGACCTGCGACGACCTTCGGGCCCCACTTCACTTTCAATAGACGTCATGGCCCGGATGAAGATGCTTCATCCACACGGCCAGCGGCACTGGGTATGGTTGCACGGTCCCTTCGGTGCTGACTACATGATCCTCCCAAGCCCTGATCGGACACACATAGGACCGGCACACGAGGACTGGATTCCGGCGATGGATCTCCTGATCCCCGCAGCCTACATGCTCGAGGCCAAGGAGGATGAGCAGGCACACCCTGCACCTGTTTACCCTGTGATTCCTCAGCCAGAGCCTGCACTTTCTGCCGCTCCCGACACCTCTGTCCACACTTCTGCCGGTGTCGGGAGTACACTTGCTGAGCCGTCCTCCATGCCCACCACGCCTACCACCACCCCCACTACTTTTGTGCCACTGTCAGTTGAGCCACTCACCTCTCTGCTACCCGAGCGTCCACCCACCATACTTGAGAGCGGTGAGTCTTCCTTCGCTTCCGTCGTGGAGACCCTATCCACTTTGATCTCTGCTGGGGTCTCACCTTTTGGACCCCACACTTCCTCCCCAGTGGTCGACCCTTCGGTCTCCACCGTAGCTGTTCTATCTGAGAGTGTCGTGACGTCTGTTCCCACGTCTGTGTCACTGACCTCTCTTGCCACCTCGTCACCGATTTTGTCTTCCACTTCCACTGCTGCTGATTCCACCTCCCACCTGCCTGCGTCCCAGCCTCGCACTGAGGCTGGGCATCCACTACTGAGCACAGCACCCTTACCACCCATGCCTGCTGTCCCAATCACCTACACTGCCCGTATCAGACAGCAACGACCTGCTCAGCCTAGACCTGTCCGTCCCTCTGCTCCACCACCCCTGATGCCTTAGTTCAGAGCGTTCGTGCTCTTGAGGGGGCAATGAGTGGACTCCGGGGCGATTTTAGGGCTCTGTCTTCCACAGTCACTGCCATGCAGCACCGCCTCGAGCTACTTCTTGGCATTCACTTTTGCCTGACCCAGATTCTCGAGCGACTGCCACGACCACCACCCACCCAGCAGACACGTCCACCACCACCCCCCCCCCCCACCTCCGCCTCAGGACGGAGATGGCGCAGCACCACCAGCTTAGGCACACCATTGATGCCATCGAAATTTTTTGTCGTTATGCTGCCCATTCTCTGCTTGGTCCTGATGATTTTTGCCCACCACTCCCCCCATCACTATTTTTGTCCACATTTTGATCATATCATTCTATATCCTTTTTCGGGAGTGATGGAGAGTATTTTTGGTGACACACACATATCTGCATCACTCTTATCCTTGCATGCATCATATCCGCATCATATTTTTCATTTTGTTATTTTTATTTCTTTTTATCATGCATGCATCCCCCCCCACCCATTACCCGTCTCTCAGTGTGCCACACTTCGCACATTGAGGACACTGTGCACTTTAGCTTGGGGGAGTGAGTTCTCACGCTTTTTGCTTTTATCACCTTTTATTTTTAGTTTTTTTTTCACGTTTTTCCACTTTTGCACCTATTCTTCATCACGTTTTTTCTTTTTTTTTACCATGCATCACGTTTTCTTCTTATTTTCCTTGTGTGCTGCATTGTAAATATCCTTGTTTTTCGTTTATCTTTATTTCTTTCATCTTTTGCTAGAGATGACTTTTTTGTGATGATGATGACGTGGTGTTAGCTTTTCTCTATATGCTTGCTATATTTGTCGTGTCATAGCTTTTTATTTCTGATATCATATGCTATGTTCTGCTTTGCATTTAGAAATGGTAACCCACTCTCTTTTACTGTATGAAAATGGATGAAATTCTATTATTAGCTGATGTCTGATGATTCATATGTATGCTATCGTAGAAAACACACCAAGATTCACGTATTGATTGCTTATATCTGGAGTACTGCTTTCTTTTCTCATATCACTTCTTATTGCATGATTTATACGCTTCACTTCAGGTTGATTGAATGTCTGCTAGCATTGATAAATCTGGATTAGTTTACCTTTTGAGATCAAACTGAGTAGATTATATTACCCTGCTGAAGTTGTCATGCACGTCCTATAGAGTGAACTGAGAGATACATTTATTTCTTTCTCCACATATCTTGAATATAATTTCTCTATTTTACATTCATTCGTGAATCTCCCCTTAGCGATTCTATTATTGGCATTCCCCCGTTAGTATATCACATACTCCAAATTCCCCAAAATCCAAAGAAAAAAAATATACTTGTATATCCTTCTCTTTGATTTGGGATCATTGTGTATATATGTTACTTGAAAAAAAAGAAAAGAAAATGATTTGAGAATAAGAAAAGAAAAGAGAAAAGTAGTTCGAAAACGATCCCATCTTATACACTTTCTCTCTTTCTTCCCTCTTTAGCTTTTATTTTTTGTTTTCTTTTACTTTTAGAGCTTCATAAAAGAAACTGTGATGTAAATATTGTTTGTGTATGCCACCATGCTTATAGATAAGCTTGGGGGAGAGAATCCAATGATGTGTGAGAGAGTGACTACCTGACGGTGCATGACAACCTAGGCTAAGTAATATTTTATACTCGGTGAGATTGCTAAAGTTTCACGAAATCCAGAAATCTACGCTTAGCATTCACTTCATGAAAACCACACTTTTTCTATTCTTACTACTCTATCGTGTGATACCTCTTATACTCCTTATAGAAAGCATTCAATTGAAAAGTGTGTGATCAACGGTATTGTATACCGCTTTAGATGCTTCAGACGATGTTAATCTTAGAATTATTCCATTTTTCGTGCTATATTGCTATTCTTGGGTTTTCTATTCCAAATGCACCATTATACTATGATATAAAAATAAAAGTCTTTGACATGTGGTTTATATTCGATGCATGCTATATGAGTAAGCAAAACCCACGTCCTGAGAAAAATGATCTAGCAACTTCCCTCTTCGTTTTCTATTTTGTTTTTCGTTTTTCATTTTCCGCCTTTCCATCGTTTTTTTTATTTTATCGTTATCCACCGGGTTCGCTTTTTACTCATCTTCCTCGAGGACGAGTAAGAGGCAAGCTTGGGGGATTTTGATCACTCCGTATTTTACACCTTTTTTCTGCATGTTTGCATGCCATTTAGATCGCTCAAATCGTGTTTTTCACGTTTATTCGACAATATTGCGATGCTTTTCACGATTTGTTGTTTTTGTCGTATTTCAGGAGATTTGGAGCGATTTGGAGTGATTCTGAGATGCACCCACTCCGGAGTGTCACCGACGACTCTCTTGAGGGGTATTTTGTGATTGGAGAGGAGTGGAAGAAGAAAGAACGTCATAGGAGCGACGAGGAGGCAAAAACATGAAGAATGGGCATTTTTCAGCATGCCACTCGGCCGAGTGAAGGAGTCACTCAGCCGAGCATAGACAGCCCGCTCGGCCGGCCAGATCGGACACGCAACAGAGCCAATATCAGCGTGCACTCGGCCGAGCATCGCCATACCACTCGGCCGAGCACTGAGTCACCCCTCGCCCGAGTGGAGCCAAGACGACGGCAACTAAAACATCCAACTCTCTGGAATCCGTCAGTCAGCCCCAAAGACCGACTCGGCCGAGTGACGAAAGACCGTCCGCCTGAGTGAAGAACACCCATCGGCCGAGTGAAGAAAAGTCACTCGGCCAAGCGACTCCCGAGGAGACGACCCCCAAGACCCCCAACTCTCTGGAATCTGTCAGGGTCTATCACTCGGCCGAGTGACATTTGTCACTCGACCGAGTGAGCCGCGCTGCCTGTAGCGTAAACTGCGATTTTGAGGCTGCGCAGGGGCATTTTCGTCAGGGTTTTTTGGGCGATTTTGGGGGGTATTTAACCCCAGTTTTTAACCTAGTTTAGAGAGATTTTTTCCAGAGCTTTTGCAGCCTTTTTAGATTGACTTTTTAGGAATTAGATTTAGCTTTTAGGGAGGAGAGAAAAGGGTTATTTTGTTGGATTGTATCTTGTTCTTCATTGGTTTGTCTCTCTCTCCCTCAAAAACTACATTTTTATTGATATTTTGAATATAGCAATGAATTCTATTGATTTTGATTGTGAATTTCTATTGCATTTTATTATGAATTGTGAGTAGTTCCATCGTCTTAGGGCGTAGGGATGAACCCTACGATCCCAATTTCAAATTTGTGATGAATTGGTAGAATTATTGCTAGGATTGATTAGGGTTAGTTTGGGATCGATTTAGCACGAATAGCTAGGGATTCATACCGATTGGGATTTGCAAGAGATTGGATCTCAACTCGATAGGAAGCCCTAGAAATTCGAATTGGGTTGCAATTGGATTCCTCCGGAATCGGTTTGCAAGAGATTGGACTGAAACTAGGGTTTTCGATTGCAATTCTATACCAATACCCGTTTGCAAGAGATTAGACGGGTAGGAACTATCCCAACCTAGGTCGTAGCTCGAGTTTGCACGAGAGTGGGCTCGAGATACGATTGAACGATGATGTTGTTCTTCACGCTAGTTTTCCTAGGTTAGGGTTTGCAAGAGATTGGACCCTACCCTAGGTTTGCTATAGACCGGTAATAGCGCGAGAGCGTGAGCTTGGTTCTACATTTAGTTGCAACTAGTTCACACGAATTTCAAGTCTAGCAATTGTGAAACCTACGAATCACAATGATGAGATATGGCAAGTAGCGGGGATTCCATATCCCCTAAGCGTCTTTATTACTTTGTCATTTCTTTTATACATTTGAACGACTGTGACCGCATATTTACGAACATTTCTCGACTTTTCCTATAGCCAGGTGATTGAAGAAGACACTGTTATTAGGCCTCCCTGTGTTTGATACCTGCTCGCCGCTACACCGTGCGCTTGCGGTAAGACTACAGTGTCGCTGCTCCGGGACGTGTATCTGGGGCGTGATCAGAAGACCACATACTCGCAATGGTCATGGAACAAGCGGGAATGATACTCCCAATCTCCATGAACTCATGAGCATTATGAGAGGAATGTTGGAAAACCAACATCAGCTGATCCAGCAGGGTTAGCAACCTGCACTACCTACACCACCCCCGCCTCGAGCTGAGCCCGGAGCAAAGCAATTTTGGGAGATGAACCCGAAGAGCTTTTCTTGAAGAGAGGGCCCGTTAGCAGCAGAAGAATGGGCCCGTACCACAGAGGAGGACCTGAGTCTTGCTCGCATTGACGAGGCAGGCTGGGTAGAAGTTGCCAAGAAATAGCTGACTGGAAATGCCCGACACTGGTGGGACACTGAAGAAGCTCGTCTCATTAAGCCCATTAACTGGACCATGTTCCTAGAGCGTTTTGACGCTCAGTACTTTCCTCGATCAGCCAAGAGGGAACTACAGCAACGTTTCGTCAACTTGGAGCAAGGAAATCGGACTGTTGATGAATACGAGGCAGAATTTTCGATGCTTAGTCGATTGGCCCCACATCTGGTGGAAGATCCCGAAGACTCTGCTTATCAGTTTCTCCAGGGGCTAGACCTGGACATTCAGTCTTCAATGTCTTCGACGAATCTGACTACATTTCAGGAAGTGTTGGATGCTGCTAAGAATCATGAACTTATTGAGAAGCGTAAGAAGGCGCTTCAGATTAGAGGGAGTAGGCATCCACCGGAGCCACCCAGGAGAAACCTCCGACCTACTCAGACTGCACAATTCAAGAGGCCTACTGTCCCAGCCAACAATCGACCCCAGCTAGTGTTCTTCCACTGCAAGCGCAGGGGTCATATTATGAAGGACTGTAGAGAGCTACTGAATCAATTCCTGATATGTGGAGCATCTGCACAAACTACCAGAGACTGCCCTCGCTGCACCAACAAGCCAATGACTGCTGGACCTTCTGGGACTGTTCAGCGTGGAGCTCTTGGACCTAATCAGCATGGACCACCTCTGACTCCACAACAGAAGGCTTTTGCATTGGCAAGGCAGAACCAGCCAAGACGTCAGAATTTCACCATGACAGCCGCGGAGGCTGAGGCAGATGGACAAGTGATTTCAGGTATTACTTCAAACCCTTCTTTTATAATGCTTATATTATATGCATGTGTTATTTGCTTATCTTTTGGCTACGATATTTCCTATGTACTAGGTGTTTTATTGATAGCCTCCCATCCAGCCATATCCCTTTTTGATTCGGTAGCCACTCACTGCTTCATATCCCGAGGATTTGTAGAGAAACATTCCATTCATGTTGACTCTCTACCAAATCGCTTGAGCATCACTACTGCAAGTGGAGTAGTACGGACTTCCACTGGCTGTCGATCTTGCCCCTAGTGATTTGTGGACACGAGTTGTTCGCAGACTTTATGATAGTCGACATGTCCAACTTCGATGCGATATTCGACATGGAATGGTTAGGAAATTTCTATGCTACTATCGATTGTCACAACAAGAAAGTAGTGTTTGAAATCCCTGATCACCCTGTGTTTGAATTCACTAGCAGAGACCGTTCACTTGGGCCTATCAAGTTTCGGGCCAAGCCGAACGAACTAATCATTGCATCAATGCAAGTTGAGCCCGAGAGACCCAGAGTGGTTCGAGACTTTGCAGACGTATTTCCTGAAGATATTTCAGGATTACCGCCTGATCGAGCTCTGGAATTCACTGTCGACCATATGCAGAACACGCAACCTATTTCGAAGGCTCCTTATCGCATGGTTCCAGCTGAACTGGAGGAACTCCGAAAACAACTCGAAGACCTATTCCAGAAGGGATTTATCCATCCCAGCGTATCTCCTTGGGGTGTGCCAGTTCTTTTGGTCAAGAAGAAGGATGGTTCGAGAAGGATATGTGTTGACTACAGAGAACTGAATAAGGTAACCATAAAGAACAGGTACCCACTGTCGCGCATTGACGACATTTTCGATCAACTTGGCAGATCGTGAGTATTCTCAAAGTTGGATCTCCGAAGTGGTTATCATCAAGTGAAGGTCAGAAGTGAAGACATCCCGAAGACGGCATTCAGGACCAAGTATCGGCATTATGAATTTGTAGTCATGCCTTTCGGTGTGAATAACGCCCCACTAATATTCATGAACCTCATGAACTTTATCTTCTATGAATTCTTGGATAAGTTCGTGGTGATCTTCATTTACGACATCTTGGTCTACTCGAAGGATGAAGAAGCGCATTACGAGCATCTGCGGATTGTACTGGAGACATTGCGACATCATCGGTTATACGCCAAGTTCAGTAAGTGTGATTTCTGGCTAGACCGAGTCGCCTTTCTTGGGCATGTGGTATCAGGAGACGGTATCTCTGTCGATCCGGAGAAGGTCATTTCAGTCAGGAACTGGTCGACTCCTCGATCAGCTACCGACATCAGGAGTTTCCTAGGATTGGCAAGTTATTACCGTCGATTCATCAAGGATTTCTCGAAGATTACCGAGCCTATGACTCACCTGACAACGAAGGATGTCATGTATGTATGGTCAGACTCTTGTGAGCAGGCGTTAGGAATATTGAAGGCTATGCTGATGACTGCACCAGTGTTAACTATACCAGATAGGACTGGAGGATTTGAAGTCTTCTGTGACGCATCTGGCAAGGGCCTTAGATGTGTCCTACATCAGCATGGTCATGTGGTCGCATATACTTCTCGACAGCTGAAGATTCACGAGAAGAATTACCGACTCACGACCTGGAGTTGGCTGCCATCATCTTTGCTCTGAAGATTTGGAGGCATTTTATTTTGAGCGAGCAAGTCAAGATCTACACCGACCACAAGAGCCTGAAGTATATTTTCTCTCAGAAGGAGCTTAATATGAGGCAACGCAGATGGTTGGAGCTTATGGATGATTACGACATCGACCTCCAGTATCATCCAGGGAAGGTGAATTTCGTACCTGATGCATTGAGCAAATTACCATCGACCATGACTCTTTCAGCTCAATGGAGACTTCAGCAGGCTATACGTGAGATGGAAGTTGAAGTTATTTTACCTGGGACTTCTGCATCATTGATGAATATGCAAGTTCAGTCTACTATCGTAGATCGAATCAAAGCTGCACAGACTGGAGATGTGAAGTTACGGAAGATCAGGGAGCAAGTTGTAGCTGGACTACGGACGGATTTTCTTATTCATGAGGATGGTTCCCTGAGATACGGCAGTAGAATATGTGTACCTTCAGGTGATATCAGAGAGGAGCTAATGAATGAGGCTCATAGCTCTTCCTACTCCATTCATCCTGGTGGCACCAAGATGTACAAGGATCTTCGTCTGAACTTTTGGTGGCATGGAATGAAGAGAAGCATGGCTCGAAGTGTTGCTAAGTGCCTTGTGTGTCAGCAAGTGAAGGCTGAACATCATCGCATAGCTAGACTACTTCAACCCCTATCAATTCCAGAGTGGAAATGACAGCACATCACTATGGATTTCGTGACTGGACTACCTCGGAGTACTAAGCAGAATGATGCGATTTGGGTGATCGTTGACCGATTAACCAAATCAGCACATTTCATACCCTTCCAAGTGTGACAATCTATGGAAATACTTGCTAAGAAGTATATGGAGGTAATGATCTATCCTTTACCTTTAACACTTCTTTTAGTATACGTTGTGATGTGATCGATAATTGTGCAGGAGATTGTTCGATTGCATGGAGTTCCGGTGAGCATCATCTCTGACCGGGACACTAGATTCACTTCCCAGTTCTAGAAAAGTCTGCAATCCAATTTGGGTACCAGTCTGAGTTTCAGCACTACGTATCACCCGTAGATGGATGGCCAATCAGAGCGTACAATCCAGATATTGGAGGACATGCTGCGAGCTTGTATGCTGGATTTCAAAGGTTCATGCGAAGACCATCTACACCTTGTAGAGTTTTCCTACAATAATAGCTACCAAGCCAGCATTGGCATGGCCCCATTCGTAGCACTCTATGGAAGGAAGTGTCGATCCCCGCTGAGTTGGGATGACATTGGTGATCGAGAATTATTGGGCCCGGAGATGATTGTTGAAACTGTGGGTGTAGTGCGTAACATCAGAGACAAGTTACGTATTGCTCAAGACCGCTACAAGCATTGGGCTGATGCCAAGTGCCGCCACTTGGAGTTTCAACCAAGAGATCATGTTTTCCTGAAGATATCCCCAAACAGAGGAGTGATACGTTTTGGGAGGCGAGGCAAGCTCAGTCCAAGATTCGTTGGACCCATTGATGTGTTAGAACGAGTTGGAGAGGTAGCTTACCGTCTAGCTCTACCACCATCATTGGAGGGAGTACATAATGTTTTCCATGTCTCCCAGCTGCGTCTTACATCAGTGATCCTACTCATGTAGTTGATCATTCGGAGATCATGGTACGACCAGACCTTACCTATGAGCAGTAGCCTGTTCAGATTCTTGATCGACGTCAGAAGGCGCTCAGAAATAAGGTTGTCGAACTCGTGAGAGTGATGTGGCGCCACGACTCGCCAGGAGAATCCACCTGGGAGCGAGAGGATGAGATGCGAGGACGTTACCCTTACCTTTTTCCTGCACTGTAGAGAATTCCGGGGACGGAATTATTCTAAGGAGGGTAGGATGTAACGGCCTGTTTTCCTGGTTGTATTTTGTTTTGGTGAGCCTGCATTTCTTTTACTTCGTTGATTCGGTTATTTTCGTCCGAGTATTCTTCGTCCGTGCATCGACACGAGCGCGTCGTTTTCAATTTTACCATAGCGTAATTTTAAATCTGTTAAATCGTAATTATTTTTTAAATTACTAATTACTTTTAATTAAGAGTTAATTACTAATTAACTATTCTCTACTAAATGATTTTAATCACTTTTAACTAAAAGATTAATTTCGAATTAACTTATTGTTTTAACTAATTTATTTTTTACTAAATTACTTTTCCTAAATTACTCTTACCATTTACTTAACCCTAACCCTAACCCTAACCCTACCTAATTGAATCCCACCGAAAGAAATCGATGAGATCCAACGTCTACTTTCAAAGTTTCCCCTACCTCCCAACCACCCCTATTCAACATGTCTCCTCCCTCCTCTCCCCGTTCTTAAACCAGGCCTACACAAACAAGAGCAGCAACCCACAGAGAAATCAACAACACCAGCCACTCCCCATCCCACCACCACGACATCCCACATCTCCATCAGCAACACCCCAACATCACCACCATCTCATCCACACAACAAATCGGCCATCATCCTCCCCACAACCCAAATCAAACAAACCAGATTACAAATCACAAATCAAAATCAACCAGAAATCAAGCAAAACAATCCCAAAATCCATCTCCCAACTGCCACATTGCCGCCGCCGTGCCCGGAGCATCGCCGTCCCCTGAAGCCGCCAGATCTCGCCGCACCGTCGATCACCCCCACAGCCGCCTCGATCGCTCCGCCGCGCCGTGCCCGAAGCCGCCCAAGCCCGATCCGCCGTCCCCCGAACACCTATAGGCCGCAGCCGCCTTGGGTCGTCGCCGCCGCGATCCGCCCGTGCCCGTCTCCGATCCGCCGCCCAACGCCTCAAATCTCCACGCCCGCCTCCGATCCGCCCCCGAGCCCTCCGATCGCCCGCCGTGAGCCTCCCTGCGAAAAAAGGGGAAATCGAAAACAGAGGGGAGAACGAGAGAAACAGAGGGAGAGATAGAGCAAGAGGGGTGAGAGAGTTAAAAATTTAAGTTTTCTTATTAACTATTATTATTATTATTACTACTACTACTATTATAACAGTTATTAAGTTCTTATAAGTTTTTATAAAGTTATAAGTTAATCTTATTACCAGTTAATATTACAGTACTATACATTATTAGTTAAGTTAAATTAATTGTTTAGTTATTTTGTTAGTGAACTTGTCTAAATAAGTTTTAAATTAAGTTAAGTTAGCTATTAATAATTAAACTACCATACTAGTATAAGTTGTTAACAAATTCTGTTTTAATAGCAATTAGGTAAATAGTTAGTGAGCTAGTTTAAAACACTTTAACTGGATGTTGACCATTTGTCCGATATCACAAATCTATTGACGCAGATAAAACGTGCCTCATGCCACCATCACCAGGACACCCACACCCGCGTCAAGGCAATTATTTCTAGTAAATGAACTACAAATCTAGCCATTCAAACTTAGTGCTAAATCTGATGTGTTTGTCCATTTATGGTTGCCCATTTAACTGTTTTCATTTGTGTTGCTTTCTAATTTAAATCGGCTAGTCATGCTAATGTGGATCGTTGGAACAATTTGTCACATACTTGTAATTTAATTACTACCTGCATGCTAACAAGATAAAAACGAGTATGTTGCAAACACATGTGAAAACCATTGAATACAGATGGGGGTAAAACCATCGAACACAGATGGGGTGAAACTTGGTCAATGACTAAACAGAACACTTGGGTGGGGTTGGTTCATGTAGTAGAGTCCGTGATTGTTGCTTGAACACCTTACGGCTACCTCCCAAACCACACTGACGGAGGCAAGTAGCTTGACCATATTCCAAGTTGGAATGGCAAGAAGCGTCACGGTAAACCCCCAATGATAGGGTGTATCGAGAACATAACCTACTCAGACATGGACTTATCACGAGCACAAATACTCAACTTACAACTGTTTTACTTTTAAAACTGCAAACCCATGTATGCTCATACTTTACTTTTTTGCACTTATTTTTCATAAACTGTGTACTAACACTCTTTTGTCCCTTATAGTTATTCTTCATTCATTACTTTAAATATCTTACCGAGCTTATCGCTGACATATATTTCAATGTGTTGATGAAATATATGTTAGGCACAAAGACAGAGTACCCAGAGGACATTACTTTTGAGGATCCTACCTTAGAGGTGGACCCCGCTGATCAGAGCTACGAATACATTGAGATTCTCCCCGCGAAAGGCTAGAGCAGGATATTTATATTTCAGTATTATTTGTATTGTATTTTCAGGTGTGTTTGCTTTCAGCAGATTATACGGCCATACTAGACCTAGATTACTTGTGTGTTTGCTTTGGACGCTGGTATTGTAATGTAATGAATAATTGTGCAGCTTGTGAAGATTCGCGTGCAGGGACCTGCCTTCGCTAAATTACGCTTAGTGTGCTTAAGTCAAAGAAGAAAGAAATAAAGTACATTTTCTTTGCTTTAAGCACATGCGGACCCGCTCACGTCCTCGCCCCAAGTATAATGGGAAGCGGGGCGTGACAATATCCACCAACACTTGGTGAAGACAGAGCACACAATAGTCTATCTAATACATCGATGTCCTTTCTCGATGAATATACGACTACAAACAGGTTTAGACTTATGCTACTTGCGGCTGAAACACTTCTCCATGATCGTGATCCTCATCTCGATACTTGGTCGACCTTGCATCAAGTCTCAGGACTTTATCTAAGTATAAAATGCCGACAAATATTTATAATCATACTCAGATACCAAATAACTTACTATTTTCGAACAAGATGTCCTAATTATAAATAATTGGCCTCGAGGGCATACATTTTCATACACTTGGTCTATAGTGGGAGTAGTTATCTTTCGGTAGAAGGATTTACTGACTCAGGTTTCCAAATTGACTTGGATGACATTTGATCAATTAGATGATATGTTTTCACCCTTAGTGGAATGGGCAGTAGCCTGTAAGAGTTCCAAGCAGGATAGCATGGCGGGCTATACAAAAGGTATTAGGATACATCGTATACATGATGCTGCATGGGAGGCTTTATATATATATATATATATATATATATATATATATATATATATATATATATATATATATATATATATATATATATATATATATATATATATATATATATATATATATATATATATATATATATATATATATCCAAATTATATCTTGAGGATATTTTATGTTAGACATGAAATTCAAGATTGCCATGATATATAGACTTAGTATATAAGATAATAGTATATAAGATAACTAGTCATAACCCATGCCCATATGGCACGGTTCATTTAAGATATCCCCCCCCCCCTTCAAAATCTTTGGTCTTTTGAAAATTTAGCTCATCCCAGGAAACTTTGTTCTACCCAAAAATCTTAGTTTCTTACAAATTTAGCACCATCCAAATTTAGTTCTGCTCCAAAATTTTAGGGGTTTCCCCACTAAATTTTCACTTTTCAAAAATTTTAGTTCCCCCCAAAATTTAGTTTTTCTTGAAAATGTAGTTACCCTCAAAAATTGGTAGGCAGAAATGTTTTCCCATCAAAATCTTGAATCCCCTACTTTTAAATGAACAACAATTATTAAAGCGTAATAATAGTTATTTAATTCCCCCAACAATTTTTGTTCCCCCAAAATTTAGTTCAACCAAAGAATTTAGTTTCCCAAAAAAAATATTCTCTCAATATGATTCCAGTATGACACAATTTTCCATCAATTTTACTTGCTTGGTTTAAATGCTTGCTAACAAAATCTTGAAACTAATAGTTTTTGGTATCAGATTGCAGGTATGAATTTTTATGTATGTGTGCAGTGGCAAGCTATTACTTGGTGAGTGCATTGGCAAGCTGCATATATAATGCACAAATTTGTTTGTTCCAACATTTTCGATGAGTACTTTCCATGGTAATTTTTGGTGCTTGTTTTGGAGAAACACTTGTATCACTCTGTACTTTTTGGTATCACTCTGGAAATTTGCTTGGTTTACCCGAACAAATTTTCTTGGTAAAATTTTTTGGGTCTTGTTTTGAAGAAACACTTGTATCATTCTGCAGTTTCACTCTGTAAATTTTGCTTGGAAATATAGAAATTTCTTGGTTTAGCTTCACCAATTTACTTGGTAAAATTTTTTGGGGTTTGTTCTAGAGAAACATGTGTCTCACTTTGCAGTTTTTGGTATCACTTTGGAAATTTTGCTTGGAAATCTGGAAATTCATATGTTGCATTAGTTCAAATACAAATGCATTTGTTATACATTTTTTATGCATTTGTAAGCAGAACTGAAAATTCATATGCATAAGAAATTCTCCACATAATCATGTCATCCTGCATATTAGTTCATAAGCATTAGTTTGAAAACAGGATACAAATTTCAATTTGCTTTGAACCAAAAATGAATGAAGCAAGCATCCAAAAGCTATGGGAAATTGGATGCAACACGGTTGAGGATGCAAGGTCAGCATCATCTATCCTCATTAGAGAAGTGAGGATGATCTGATTCTCCAATAGAGTTTTGAACATAGAATTGAATATTTTTAATTTGCCTAAACCCATATTCAAAAACCCACTTCAGAACCAACAAAATCAAACCCAAAAATTAAATGGTTCAAACAAAATTGCTCAGGAAAAAACCCAATAAATAAAATCGAAAAACAACTGAAATGATCCTCACTTGGGCCAACTTCAAACACCCAGTTCAGCAAGCTTCGACTCCGATGGGTTACTTTCGACTTTGATGCCATGAAAATATGATATCTTTATATCAAGCTGAGTTGGCAAGATTACTAACTCCATTGAAGCATGATCAATACACTAAAAAAGCACACGAAAATATTATATCTTTATGACTAAACATATGGAAAAATTATCACAGATATCAAATACATGAAGTTTTTGTTCTCTGGTACATTACATTAAACACATGATAAACATACATAAAATGATTGCTTAAAAATTGTCAAATTTCAGATCACAATACATGTAGTAAGCTTTCATGATTTCTGAAACAATTTACAGGGAGCCAAACTCAGTCGCCATACATGATTTTCACTATGATTCCATTCCTTATGATTCCCACAAACACGGAGAAATACCAACCTTATATGTTCGATCAGTTGAGGCACACATGCTACCAGGTGCGGTTGCAGATGTAAAATCCAGGTATTAAAACATCTCATTCATAAGACAAAAGTTGGCACCAAACACAGAAATGCGATCACCTTACCTTATCTATTTTACCAAATACTACCGAAACACTAAAAGTTGGGTATAGAGATACATCAGCTTCTTTCCTGTCACCAAAGAAAAATTCGACTAAGCTCACTTAATCAAATACAATGAACCAAATACAAAGGTCCTTATTTTGTCCAGGGACGATGCAAATGTGTAAAATTGGATAACACTATCTATTGTTGGTCCCAGAAAATAGAAGAAAGTGAAAAGGCAGGATGAATTCAATTACATTCTTAATACTTGAAAAGCAAGATGAATGCAAATGTGTAAAATTGGAAATGTACGCTTGAAAAACTGGTAAGAAACTACATCCTAAATATTTCCAGCAAAAATCGGTTGAAAATATTAAGAAGTGAGATCCGAGATTGTACATTTTCAGGTAACATATGCATCATAGAACCAACAAAAATCGGTTGTACAATTTTTAGGATGTACATTTCTAGCAAAAATCGGTTGCAAACATTTTTAGGTCTAGCAGGAATATTTTCTAACTTTCTTGCATCCAAGATTTCCTGTGAGACGAAGAAATCAGGGCATTATGGAAGAGAGATCCGAGCCGAGGCCATCGATTTGAGGAGGAAGTGGACATGCAGAACGTGATCGTCGTTTGGCACCATGATGAAGCAACATCTGTTTGGGCTCAAAATCACTTGGATTTACTTAAACCGCATGTTTTCAAAATCACTTGGATTTACTTAAACCGCTTGTTATCAAAATCACTGTAGCTGTATTGATAATCAAAATCCAAGAAAACCAAGAGGTTAATCGTATATATCCAAGAAAACGATTTTGTTATCAAAAATCACTTGGACTAATCAATACAGTTATCAAAAATACGATTTTCGAAAACAGTTATCTTAGTTTTTGAGAGGTTACAAAAATCAATACAGTTATCAAGAAAACAGTTATTCGATAACAAAAATCACTGTTACTCCATTGAAGTAATCGATACAGTTTTGAAAATCCAAGTATCAAAATCTGTATTTGATAACTGTATTCATTTTTGATAACCGGGACTAATCACTTGATAACCGGGACTAATCACTTGGAAGTGGACTAATCTCTCGAAAAACCAAGAAAACGACTAACCTCTTGGATATCAAAATCACTTGGACTAATCAATACAGTTACAAAAATTCGAGAGGTTAATCAATAAATCACTTGGATTTCCTCTCGAAAACCACTTCCCATTTACAGTTACAAAATCTATAAATAAGCGTGTTGAGAGATCCAAAATCATGAGACAACCTTCTGTTTGGGCTCAAAATCTCACTTCACCTACAAATTGTATACAAAATGATTCATTTCAAAAAAATTCCAAGCAAAAAAATCATAAAGTAGTAAAAAGAAGTGTGCTGAGAGATCCAAAATCATTACTTATGGAAGTGAAGGAAAAAATCTAAAGTAATAGAAGATGTGAATCCGCACCTGGTAGCATAGACATTTCCATGCTCACATCATTACTTTGTTGCTTGCCCACCTACGCATAGACATTTCCATGTGCACACACATGCATGCACACATGACACATAGACTCATGGAAGTGAAGGAAAAAAATCGAAAGTAATAGAAGATGTGAAGCGGACCAAAAATTCACAGTTACCAAACAACCACTTAAAATAATTTTCTCATGAAATATTTAAAAAATATTCTCAAAAAATACCTCTTATTTTCTGTGATATGTAAAAAATAACATTCTTCTTGATCTATTTTCTTTACTTGTCTACATCAAACAATCAATATAATCGAAACCAATCTTCCAATTGGTTATGATCCGACGAAACTTTGGAGATCATGTTTCACTACTCACAAAGTCTCCCAAAACTCACTTTCATTTTCTCATCTCTCCAACATCCCATCAACAAAACCTCCATCGTTCTTCTCAAATACATGCACTTCTTAAAGCATATCCCATCTTATTTCCTTATTTCTGTAACAACCCAGGCCCATCAACAAATTCTCCTCAATGGACAAACCGAAAATCAAGAAAAGATCTCCCCTCATATTTCAAAAATAAATACCTCTCTAAGCAAATCCATCTAAGGCAATATAATCAGGCAAAAAAATGTTAATAACCATGCCACAAGTAGCATAGACAACATGGACATAAACTAATCATTCTAATGGTAAGCCACTTCCCATTTACAATAACTAAGACCACCTTAAATTTCACTACATAGGATTAATAATCACAATTCCCAAAGCTATCGTCATTTTGTCATCTCTTCAACACCACACCAACAAATTCTAACTCATTCTTTTTAATAATCCAATATTAAGAAAAGAACCTTCTTCCTTCTCTCATAAAGTAGCAGTTCTCCCAACTAAGGCAAACCATTCGCTTCCTGAATCAATTACAATCTCATTTCCCCTCTCTCCTCAAGAAAAACTTGAAGCACTTCTCTTTGCGATATTTTAACAAACAAAATGTGAGCATGAAAGAAAAGAGCAGTAACCAGAAGCTTTCCGCCAAGACAACCGAAGCTCATTCGCTCATCGAAGTCCCTCTCGAGTGATTTGAGGTCGGCTATGACCTCAGTCACTGTCGCCAGCAGAGGGGAGGATGTGCCCTACCCCTGCCACTCCCTATCGCTCACCACCACTTAGAATAGAATCCGCACCAGCGAAAGGATTTGACGCGCAAGCGATCGGTGCGAAGGCCTCTGGCCAGGGTACGACCTGTGGTGGGCTCCATCGATGAAGAAGACCACAGTGGGAAACCCTTGCACGTTGTACTTCTGATCGAACTTGTTCTCCTTGGTTATGTCCAACTTCATGATCGCCACGTCCTCCTCCTTGAGCTCTATCGTCGCAGCCGCACCATGGTCAGGACCACCATCACGTGTCGGTTCTTCTCGATGAACTGGGAGAAGTTTCCATCGGTCAGGACCACCACGTACATCGACGGACATCGACGGTGGAAGCGAACTCCCTGTTTTGGGCGGTGGAAGCGATGGGTTCCAGTTGTTTTTGAGATTTCCACGAACTCAGAGAGAAGAGGAGGCACATGCGAAAGTCTCGAATTTTTTGTGGGGAGGGGGGCGAGTTTTTGGGGGTGATTTGAGGTGCTGTTGCGTGAGCTGGGAAGGGGAATAGTTTTTAGGGGACGGGCCGCGTTATCCCAAAGGTTTTCAAATTCAAACCCAAAATTCAAACATATTTGTTTCCCCAGCTCATTTCCCCCCAAATTCAAACATAAAATTCAAAGTTTCTTCTAAAATTGTGTCCTAGTCACCATGTCTAGTCAGCTTCTTTGTCCCAATCAGCTTGTCCCAGTAGGACAAAATTCAAAATCTTCATCCTTTATAGAATAGATGTAGTAGATCCACTCATAGAGGTATTTCCACAAAACTGACTCGAAAGTTTAGTGGATAAGACCAATATGTGATACTGTAATTGGCCGTAAGTGCAAGTGAGTGATGTTAGAATATGTATGACCTTATGCCAATTATTGTAATTGTAAACATCTCATTTGAAATAATAGTATGTGTAACGCCCCTCTCCCCGGGGTATCCCAGGGAGCGTCGAGGGTGTTACAGCATGTTACTTGATGATGCTTAATCTATGTGATTCTTTAATATAGTTTAGCAGGTCTGTTTGTTATGTTGTGATTGCATGGATAAGTCCTTGGATTTGTGTGAGGACATTGGGATCATAATTAAATCATGATAATGAGTTCCAATGGATCCACTTAAGCATAATTCCTAAATGTTTTTGGTCATAGGAATATCAAGATGGGACAATAATATTCTGGACCAATGTGCGCTAATCTCAACCATAGTGGTGGTAATGTCTAGTCTTGTAGACACTCGACATGGGGACATCATGAGACAATACACATGTACTTGTTAAAAAACAAGTTCATAGAATGATTTGTCAAAAAGTTTCTATACGGTAATCATACTCTGACTGTCAATAAAAGATCTCAGGAGGCAGTTGGTGTAGCTTAGTCCCATAACTTGAGACGTGCTAAAGAACCATGTGAATGAAAGGTCTATGCTTTGGCTTTTACTAACCAACGATGAAAGTGGTCGTTGCTCCGTACTTGCTAGGTATAATCCAAAGCGTGAAGGGAGGTGGTAGTCAAGAAGGGATTCATCTCATTTAATATGAGAAGTTAGTAGGGAGTCTACATGGATCCATTGTAAATCCTTGACCAGGGTGAAATGGATAAACTTGTTTAGAGTAACAAGTTTCATCCAACCTCGGTCTATTGGATCACATACATGACTCACAACTTAATGTGTCATTGGAGTTTGACAGTTTTTCATACCCCAAACATCTTAGCCATATTTTTTTGATGAAGGCACCAAACTGCACTGTAGCTATCACTAATAGTCTCATATTTGGTTAGAGGAGATTCCAGTCCCACACCAACCAAGCTGGCTTCACTATCTCACTTGTGAAACGATCATAGAGTACAATCGAGTCAATGTCAGGGTAGGAACATTGGTTTTAGTTACAATCAAATTCTATTAATTTAGGTTGGTTTAGATCCAACTACTGATTAAACCCACACCTAAACATTGAACCCAAACCCCCAACTCATTTAGGGCCATTAGTTGACTAGTGCAAAGTCATTAGTCGATTAATGTCCTAGTTAGTCGATTAATGACGTCCATTAGTTAATTAATTGGAAACAGAAACTCTTTCTAATTTCCTGTAGACTAGTTAGTCAACCAATAAACTATCTTAGTTGACTAACCCCCTTGTATGGGCTCGGGTTTGGAGTTTTACCTTTCTTCTTCAACTTGGAATAGTCTTAGCTCTTTACGAGAATTTCTAACGTGCATTCGCAACTCCTCGTGAGGAATTATTCTTCTCGAATAACTTAATCACAACTCCTGTGATCGGTCCAGTGTATCACATATACATGAAGCTCATTCCTTCGGTTTTCATGAGAGCTCGTCATATGTGTGCGACTCTAATAGTCTGATTCCTACGAATGGAGTGACATGATCATATCACGTCATAACTACAACAAAGACGCTAGCCACACATACCGACCCTTGTTTTCAAACCGTCATTATTTGGTTGGTATAGAGCCTGGAATCTTTTTTTGACCAAACCTAAGGTGTTATAGTGACAGCTTACCTTGTAGTCTGGTCTCTTCGTCAAGACTATGTCGCTAAGGTGTCTAGGGTACGGATAATATATCAAACCTTACTACACCTTAAAACTTGAGTCGTATGTTATCTCATATTTTGAGGTTGGATGAAACTTGTTACTCTAACAAGTTTATTAACTTGCATTGGCCAAGGAATTAACTATGGATCCATTGACTCATGTGACACTAACTTCCCATACCGATGGAGAAGAATCATGTCTAGATGTCCACTCTCTTTGCACTCTTTGAATTATACCCAGTAAGCACATACGTATTGGGTACAATGCCGATGTTTGGTAAAATCCGAAGTATATCTTCCCACATGCAAGGTCCTTTATACATTTCTTGTCATAAGGACTATGCTGCATCAAATGTCACCTGAGACCTTTTGTTCGAGTCAGTCATAGAGAACATCTTGGCAAGTCGTTCTGTGAACTTATTCCCCCAATAAGCACATGTGCGTTGTCTTACGATGTCCCCGCATCGAGCGGCTATGAGAATAACCACTACCATCTGATAGTAGAGATCAACACACACTGGTCTTTCTAGAATATCGATGTCCCGTCTTGATATTCCTATGTTCAAAAATATTTAGGAGTTGTGCTCATGCAAATACATTAAGCCTCATTATCATGATCTATTGATTATCCTAATGTTCATCACACATCTCCAAGGACGTTATCCATTCATTCATATCATAACTTCATAAATACTCAATTGTATTAAAAATTACATAGATAAAGATTACCAAATAGCTTCTATCATTTTGAACAATATTCATCATTTGCACTAATTGATGTAAGGACATATGTTCCCCAACATAAACATCACCGATGATTACATAATGTTGTCAGTGGTTCGATAGGCTATCGACAGCTAGCGACTGGGCATATGTCGAATGTTGGCCGGTTGCCTAACAAAAACTGGTTGACCGCTGGTTGGCCAATTGATCAGTTATTGGCTGGCTGAGCTTATCAGTGATCTTCCGTTGGCTAATAATGGTCAGTGATGGTCGATAAGCAACCAGCTAACAGCAGCCGGCCGTAAGCTAAGGTGTGGTTCTATTAGTTTAAGGTTTAGCTAGGTCAAGTTTGGTTATGTTTAGCTCTAATGGTTGGAACATGAATTGAACTTAATTAGAATTTGACTCAAAATTAACTTGATTTAAGTTAAGGCGGTTTATTAGAAATCCTTCTTTTAGTTCTACATCTCATATGAAAAGAGAATTCAAAGGATACCAGCATTATATAAAGGGTACACTCCCCTACTCTCAAAGAGCATCAGTAATCGAATAACTTGAAAGCTTTGGCTCAAATGTAAAATTTAACTCTACAAGTAAAAAGTTTTCTTCTATTATCTCTCAAACTCTAGCTGTTTTGAGACCGAGTTCGGATTCTGTTAGAGAGCTCGTGGATCATATGGGATTTTATCATCAAGATGAAACATCTATCACATTTGTTGGAAAGGAGATCTATGATCTTCACCAAGTTTTAAAGAGCAAATATAACATAAGTTTACACATGCAATAGTAAGTTTTTATTTTTCAGTATTAATTTATATTTTTTGTATTTCTTAGGTAGATGCATTAGGAATTGAATTTTAAAATTTATCTATTCTACTTCCCTAATTAGATTAGAATTACTAAAAATTGTAATTTAAATCTTAACTATTCATTGCACATGCTAGAAAATGGCCATTTATGAGAGGTGGACTCCAAGACTTAATTGGCCACAAAGCCGGCACACACACCCAATGTGAAGTTACCAAATATAAATCTTTTCCCTGGAGGAAGGATGTAATACTTATTTTTTAATGAATTTTTTATCTATGCTAACATTGGTTACCAATTATCTGTCATGTTCTGACTTGAACATCGGAGGAGTCGAAGCTAGGGCCACACCCTGGCTTGGCCCGCAAACTTTGTGGCTGCATATGTAGGGATTTTTTGAAATCACGTGGGTATAAAATTAAGGCCAGTACAAATTTTGGGCACATAATTATGTATCACAAAAAGAAAGGCCCAGGAAGCCAAGGAAAAGTCAACATAGGGGGTTGGGAGAGAGAGAGAGAGAATGGTCAAGTCAACTGGTTGTTTGGACGTAAGTGTGGGGTCTAATTTGATATATGGCATCTTTATCCAGTCAACCAAATCCGCGTACGTCTCACCGGTTCTTCTCTTTGAATGCATCTCCTCTCTCGCGTCATTTTCCCCGTTCAAACAAATACCCCCAATAAAAACCACAGCAAACTGAACTGTACTTGCGTAATGCGATTCCTTTTGGCTCTTGGGATTTTGTATAATATGCCGTCACATATGACTGAATATTGTGTGAGTGTGAGTGTGGGAGATTAAAGTAAGCTCTTCATCTTTCTATTTTAGTTTCATTCCTTGTCCATAATTGTGTGAGTGTGAGTGTGACTGAATATTGTGTGAGTGTGAGTAGAATAGATAAATTTTATGACAGATTTAAGCTCTAAAAAAAAGTTGGCACACGGATTTATAAAGAGTGCTTTGTTCCTTTTGATTTGCTCAGTAATTTCATGAACATGTCATCATCTTCTTTTATATATATACTAGTCATAACCCGTGCCCGAGGGCACGGTTCATGTAAGATTTTCCATCGTGCAATCTTTGTTCCTCCAAAAATTATTTCTACAGCCAAAATTGTGCGGAACAACAAATTAGCGTAAAAATATTTAGCGGCACATGCGCATTTGGCACGGAACAACAAATTCGGCGCGGGCGCCTTCGACACGGAACAACAAATTCGGTGTGGGCGCCATCTGCGCTGGCACCTTTGGCACGGAACAACAAATTAGCGTAAAAAATTTAGCAGGCGGGCTCCTTCGGCGTGGGCCCGTGCCATCGGGCACGGTTCATTTAAGATATTTCCTCAAAATGTTTGTTCTCCCAAAAGATTATTTCCACTCCAAAATTATAACGGACAAAAATTTAGCTTTTGCAGAGCGCCTTTGACGCAGACCCGTGCCCTCGGGAACTGTTCATTTAAGATATCCCCTCAAAATCTTTGTTCTCCCCAAAAAGTATTTCCCCCTCCAAAATATAAACGAACAAAAATTTTATTTCCCCTTATAAAATTTAAACGAACAAAAATTTAGCGGGCGCCTTCGGCGCCAATATCCCCTCAAAATCTTTGTTCTACCCTCAAAATTTACGTGGGGAAATCGGTGAGGAGAAATAGAAGGTAGGAGGAAAGAAGGATGTGATCCGCAGTTGGCAGCCATTAATGGTCCATATAAGGTACAATTGGTAGATGATGAGAAATGAAGGAGCATACACGTTGCAATAAATCAAATGAGTACTGATTTCTTATTGTAAACATGTAAATGAGCTCCCCCACCTCTAATGAAGAATTAAGCCTTCATGTAGTGATGCACATTGCATAATTTGCAGACACTTTCAGCATCATGTGGATTCATTTTGCCTTAAAATTTGTTTTGATATTGTATACAATTGATGGTTATTAACGTTCCATAGTGAGCTACTATCTTTCTATTGATTCATGGCTATATAATGTTTGCTCTGGCAACAAACTGTAACATAACAACTGTCTTGGTAATACTATTTGGCTTTAAAAATGTCTGTTCTTTACTACCTAGAGGTCCATCACAAAGGAACTACATCTAGCAAAAGAAAAAAGAAAGAAAAGTTGCAACGTGTTATGCGCAGCATGAAAAGGCAACATCGATTGTCATTACAAACTACCAGCTCAAATTCTTTCTCTCCTCTAACACATCTAAAGGCAATTTCTTGTTTTCTTAAGTAGATTTACTTTCTTAAAAAGGCATACCAGTAAATAAAGTGTCATTTGTGGTTCATATTACAAATTTCAAGAAAAATATATGAAATATACAGCTCACAGGTACGCAAAATGAATCATTACAAAACAAAACCAATCTTAACCTCAACTCAACATAGATCCAACACATTACAATTTTAGATACGTTAAAGAAAAAATTAACTTTTAACCCCATTCAATTTTTGTTTAGTAATCCACTTCATAATATCAACCAAAAAGCAGAACAAAACTCGACCCGAACCGCTTCTCTATGCTCCCCTGCTCAACCTCCGAGCCGTCCCTCCCATCGCATGTTATGGCTTTGTCATCAGCAGTAACTCAAGAACATTTCTCTGCTCCATCATGACACGGTATATTCAAGTCCAAACCCCTGCTTCTGCTTCTTCACCTGACAATGGTTAGAGATTAACGTTAAGGGGAAAATGAAGAATAGCAAGATAGATGAACCAATAAGCTAATTAAAAGCTCATGTAAAGCTCGTGTAATTAAAAGCTCAGCTAGTCTCTCTATTTTTAATCTAACAAAGAGTTTTTTTGAAAGGTATCTAACAAAGAGTTCAAAGCATTTGTTTTCCATTGCTAGATGAGAATTACTTTGAATCAAAAGGGAAAAAGAAATCGGTGATACAAATTTGTCCAACGATTTACTTTGAACCAAAAATGAAAGAAGCAAGCATCCAAAAGGTAGGGGAAATTGGATACAACATGGTTGAGGATGTATGCAAGTAAAATCATAAGCAAGCATGAATACTGAGAGAGAATCCCTATGGCACAGTTGCTTAGCTGAACAGATACATAAGAATATATATACAATAATAAACATCGTATAAAAAACTAAGGGGGCAAATAAAGTTTCATAAGAACAGATGCATTGATAAGAACACTACTAAATATGGAACTTACCATTGCACATTTCAGCAGATTTTGTACCATTAGAAACCTTTCTACATACAAATAACTGAATGTTTAGTGCAACTGAAAGCTTGATGATTCATGCAAGCTCCTAAAGGTAGGCATTCTTTAAGTCAGTAATAGCATACATAAATCAAATTTAAAAGAAATATATATAACGATAAAAACATATAAACAACTAATGGGTCAAATAAAGTTTCACATGAATAGATGCATTGCTAAGGTTAAAAAAAATTCTATCAATAAAAGTCCAAATTCAGCCCCTTAATTCCCGTGTTTTCCCACTTACCCAAAATTAATATGCCCTTGATCATCACCAACAAAAGAGAAACATATAACAAAAGAGTACAGAGAGAGATCTCAAGAATCAATCAATGGTAGTAGGGGATTAATGACAAAGCTCAAAAAATTGGTTATGCGCCCAAGTAGGGGATTACATAGCCCAAGTAGGAGATTACATAAAATTATGATGCTAAAAGTTTCAATTCTAGCAGAAATTTAACATTTCAGACTTCCATTCACTTCCATTCACATGACAGCTGCAACTTCGATTCCGTGCCTCATATAACCAAACAATCAGTAAACATGGTTTTTTTTCTTATTCATGTTGGACGTACAAATCCATGGGAAACCAGAAAATTGTTTGCAAGGGCCAAAAGGGGGGATCTAAACGCACCCTAAATGCACACTTAAATAAACAACCATCACATAGTTTGCAGGTTTCAGATAATACCCCAAAAATCACAACAAAGTCTCGAATTAAATACACAAATAGACAACATCGAGTCGAGATAGATTGAGATAGATACCCATTCCAAGTGCGGAAAGATCGACCTCGTTATGCTGCTGCATGTACGGCTACAAAAAATACATTCCAAACAATCAAACTTAAATTTTTTAAAAAGAAACACAGACAATCCAGAGGCAAAACAAAGAGAGTAAATGAGATGGATTAGAATACTCGCACAAACCTTGGCAAGATTGATGTAGAAGAAGAGGGGCTTCTTGGTGTTGGAGAGCTGGATCATGTTCTTTTTGTAGGAATCTCTGATGTTGGTGCTTGAAGTAAGCAGGCAGATCAATGAGCAGGGAAAATACCCGAACAATCGTAAGAAAATTTACATCTTTGTTGCTTCATTTTCTTCCATAAGACACCTTAAATTTTGTTTCCAGTCAAATTTTGGACTACTTATCTCCTAGTGGAAAGAAGAAAATTGTTGTACATTACTAATATGTAAGCTGGGTGAAAATAAACTGTATATTCAAGAAGTGATATTTTTAACAGGATGAAAAAAAAGGAATTTAAATAATTACCAAAGATACATGCGACAAATTTTCCTAGAGATTAGCAAGAGAATACGCTTGCCAAGATTGTTGAAAATTTTAAATACTTTCCAACAATAAATTAGTTTCTTTCATTCTTTCTGATATGTTGGGATGTTGACCATAGTTTTGTGCAGATGGAATTAAAATGGAACTTTTTAATTTTTGCAAAACCGAATCATCTGTATTTAATATATTTCTTTTAATTTCTAAAGAATGAAATATGATGTGGATTCAAATATAATAAATATATTGACATATGACAAAATACAAATTTGGCCTAATCCATTTTGACTATGGTTGGTGACCTAGGTTAATTTTGGGCCAAATCCATGTTGACCGATGTTGGTAACCAAGATATTCATAAACCATCCACCTCAAAATGCAAAGATGTGCACAACGGTTGACATGGCTGAATTGGTCGATTTTCTGTAAATATTTTTGAATTTGAACTATTTTTTAAACCTAAATTGAAAAATTGTCTGGTTAAAAAAATAAATCTTTACAGACTCTAGTAATTTCGTTCTTTATTAGAGTTTTTAAGAGTGCATCATCTTTAATACATAGTATCCTTTTGAGAATTGACACAGAAATTTTTTTCAAAAAAAAGCTAAAAATAGAATTAATTAAAAAAATCAATCAATTTTTAAAATTTTACAAAAATCTCTGTTTGCAGCAGCTGAGCCGCTCACCTACCCTGCCACGATGTTGGCGACCCAATACTATTTTCAGTGCTTTCCAGTGATTGGGTTATGGGTTCAACCTATATCTACTCAGCAACCTAATAGCTTGGGCAAAGTCAGGTCTAGTGTAATCATATCATTAAGTACATCTAGTTACCTAGCACACTTTGTTGTCTGCTCATGTTCTTGTTAAGTCTTAGTGCAATAGTTTAGGCTTAGTTAATGGTTCTTTTTAGTCCTGTTCTTTCAAGTTTCTTCCTGTTCTTTTTATTTTGATGACTGTGTGATTGTCCTTTTGAATTTAGCTGAATACTTACAACCATTTGACTTCAAACACATAGAGGTATGAGATTCCTTCTTAAATTAGGTACATGACATATACCTGATAATGTATTTATGTTTTCATTGAACTTAACTTTAATTGTTCCAACATAAAGAATCTTATAAGACACATCTTTCGTTATATGCACTTACTTATGAATATGCTCATAAGTCATAAATAATTTTCTGTTAGGATACATATGATATGAAGCATCGGAATCCAAATTCCATCAATTAGATGAGTGATCTTCAATTATAAATGATAATACTTCATTTGTATCTTCATTTGGATTTTATTTCAACTTCTCTGGTTGTTACAGCTTCTCTTGTAACTACCAATAAAATCTCAATGTATATCATTTCTCTTTACAAAAGTAACATTTAATATTTGGAAGATCACTTCTTATAAATTCTAGTATCATTTTTATTTTTTCCCTCTTGCTACAAAAGCTTGGTTAGCTAATTTATGCATTAATTCTTCAACAATTTTCTTTCTCATCGACTTTTCTTTCTCTCTCACATCTCAATTCCTATTCGGTATTATCTTGATGCACTTCATATTCAGCTTGTTGCTCCAAACCTATCAGTTTTCACTTCTTAACTGCAACCTGTGGTCATGGACATGAGGGCTCCAACACAGTTTTGAGGTGCTGCAAACTTAAATTTGCCAAAAATCTAGATGAATGCAAGCATATGTTTTTTCTTTTGTGAAGATCCATTCTTTGAAGTCATAATTGTTTGATTATAAATGATCATGGAAAATGTGTCTTCCATATCATGGCTAATCGAAAACCTTATTCTGGTATTGAATGTCATGGGAAAACACTTCACCCAAAATCATACCTTATCTGGCATGGGCTGACAATATCAGTTAAGCTTAGAAATTAACTTACTCTCTCATGTGCCTATTGTGCATATTGGCTGTGTGGAGAAACTTCTGGCCTAAACATGACTCACATGAAAATGAAGAATAAATATGGGAGCCTATTTTAAACTGGAACCAATGAGGTTGAACTCAAGACCTCTTGAGATTCAGTGCTCCAGTGCAGTGTATGTCAACAATGTATATCAAGTAAGCATAAACAGAACAATATTGGTTTTTTTTTCAATATAGTAAGGAATGGAATGATCATTTGATGTAATCAGTTTGCCATGTTTCAGTTACATTTACATAAACTCTTAAGTTTTTTTACAGTTTTTTTACTGCCAAAATGCAATGCATGTCAACAATGTAGTGCTCCAGTGTAGTGTATGTCAACAATGTATATCAACAAATGATGGATGTTATGCATGTGTTTGTGTTGCAGTTTCCTTTCTACCTTTTTGTGCGTTATGTTATGTGAGATTAATGACATGGGAACATCAACTATTTCTCTTTTCTTTCTATGACAAAGTATGGAATGTGATTACTAAAAAGCCATATTCTTAGGCTCATGTCGTGTTAAACTACTTAATTTGCTTGTTACTGCAATTATGAGTAGAAAAGGGATAACTGAAATGGCTTATTTTAAGGCATGTTGTACTTGTGCATGTATTATTGCAAAATTATCTGTATGGTTATAGCTTGCTTCAGCATTAATTGCTTGAAATGGATAAGATTATTGATTGATATGTTAGTTTTCCATTACTAAGACCTGATGCTTAGTCGACACGTAAGTATAAGCAGAATCATTCTTATACTGCATGGTGAGTTTTGATGACCAATTGTTTATGTTTTATGGTGATGAAAGGATCATTTGTCTACTGCTAGGCAGTTAGTTTTATTCTATATTAAATGTCAGATGTTATATATATTCTCGACTTTTTACTTTGTATATATAACTATTTTCTCTCATATAGGTAGACTGGTCGATCCTTTAACTTTTCCTTCTAAGTGTATGCATGTATATCTGTTGGGGTACCCTTTCTACCTGAGTTGTGCATTCCCTTGTGCGAGTGCAATTTATGATACTGGGTATTTTCTTTTTTTAACAAAAATACCAAGTAATATAAGAATGATTATGTGACCAAAAAACAAAGAAGCATATTTTCTTTTTTTTAACAAAGAAGCATATATGTTTTCCAACCTCATATCCAAAACATATCTTTCTAAACTTGTAAACTGGCACATAAAAATGAAAACACAAACACATAGTAGTTCATATTGCTACTTCAATTGTTTAAGCATAAAACTAT
>CM061130.1:12334347-12398348 GCA_030789695.1 Scilla litardierei | reverse complement strand
ATTTCTTTTTGATTTTTGGGATTTGGAGCATGGAAATTAATAGCGGGGGAAATGCCTATAATAGACTTGCTAGGGGGAATTCACCAATGAATTTTAAATAGAGAAATGATGCTCAAGGTATATGGAGAAAGAAATAAATGTATCGCTCGGTTCACTCTATAGGACGTGCATGACAACTTTCAGCAGAGCAATATAATCTACTCAGTTAAATCTCAAAAAGTAAACTAGTCCAGATATATCACCTTAGCAAACATTCAATCAACCTGAAAGTGAAGCGTACAATTCATGCAATAAGAAGTGATATGTGGAAAGGAAAGCAGTACTCCAAATATAAGCACCCAATGCGTGAAGCTTGGTGTGTTTTCTATGAAAAGCATGTTAGTGGTTATGCTCTAGGCCAAATATTTGGACCTTTATGTTATGTCATTTTCATTTATAAAATGTTTTCTCTTATCATTATTATTATTATATTGCTTGCATGTTTCTTTATAATAATGTTTGAATAGTTTTTTATGCTATTCTAAGCATCCCTAGTCATTCATCATTAAAGGTTTAATGAAGAATTAAGACTAGTATGAGTTTGGTAGATAATTATGAGATAATTATATGTATGGTGATACAAATCAAACTTATAGGTACTTGTTGGAGAACATGTACTGGATAGACTCGCTATGAGATCATTACATGGATTAGTGTCATAAATGATCTCATAATAGTTATGTCATTGAATCCTTAGACATGAGCTCATCACAGTTTCCTACATAAGGAACATCATATTTTGACATAATCAAACGTTATCTTTAATCAGATAATCATAAAGGTTATGATCGAATATGATGTGAATTATGCAGATAAAAGTGAATGAACAAGATGGAATTTGTCCCTCTCTTATGAGAGATATCTAATGGGCCCCTCAATAAGTAGGACTGAGAAATGCATGGCCGTGCTCAAATAAATGTCATTTGATTTTATCAGTCTACTTAGAAAGCGAGAAATTAAATGTTTGAACAATATAAGTATGACACTACCCATGACTTATGTTCAAATAAGATATTGTGTGACAAAAGGATTATGATATGTTCTATTGATTAGGTTAATATCGGACTAACGATATTCATATTAATTGGGTAGTCATAATGTCTTGCTAGAGACCAATTATGACTTGTGGGCTTCTAATGAAGATTAGGCCCACTGCCAATTTAATATGAGCCTATTGGGTCGCACACAAAGAACGAAATGGATAAGATAGGGTTTAAACATGATTTCGAATGTGATTTGAAACTCGTAATTAGGTGAATTATCTTAACCGTCAGATATCGTATCTCGTTAAGATATTATCCGTAAGATATCGTCGCTTAACTGAAATACGTTAATGAGTTAACGTGGGATTCTTATCCCTAAGATAGCGTCGCATAACTGAATGTTGTTAAGAGGTTAACGTAGGTTTCTATATAAGAAATAGAATCACGATTTTCAGTTTTTAACGTTTTTCAATCTATCTCCTCCGTTTTTGAGAAAAACAAAGAGCGAGAGAAACCCTAGTTGCGGAGAAGGAGCTAGCACCCTCGCAATTCTTGTTCGTGACGTTCACGTGTGGATACCGATTGAGGGTGGTCGTTCGTAGAGCATCACCTATAGTCCGACAGATTCAGATCGTCGCAGCACCTATAGTCCGACAGATTCAGATCGTCAGAAAGGTTAGTATTCTATTTGAATTAATTAGAATCGCATGGATCTTGGTAGGTTTCTATTTTCCGCTGCGTATAAATTGGTTGTACTATGATAGAAACCCTAACAATGCATACAAATGAATCATCAGACATCCGCTAATAACAGAATTTCATCTATATTCAAACAGGAAAAGAGTGGGTTACTATTTCAAGATGCAAAGCAAGACATAGCAAATGATATCTAAAACAAAAGCTATGACGTGACAAAAATAGCATGCATATAGAGATAAGCTAACACCACGTCATCATCATCACAGAAAAATCATATCTAGCAAAAGATGAAAGAAATAAAGATAAAAGAAAATAGAACTATATATACAATGCGGCATACTCAAAAAAGGAAAAGAAAACGTGATGCATGATAAAAAAATGAAAAAGTGGTGAAAATAAGTGCAAAAGTGGAAAGAAAGCGTGAGAAATAAAAAATAAAGGGTGGCTAAAATGAAAAAGTGTGAGAACTCACTCCCCCAAGCTGAAGTGCACAGTGTCCTCAATGTGCAAAGTGTGGCACACCGAGAGACGTGAAGTGGGTGGGGTGGGTGAGGATGCATGCATAATGAAAAAGAAAGAAAAATAAAAAGAAAGAAAATAAAATATGAATGAATGTGATGCATGCAAAGATCAGGATGATGCAGATATGAGTGTCCCCAAAAAGTCTCTCTCCCTCACTCCCAAAAAGATATAAGAAGATATGATCAGGTAGGCATCAAAGTAATAATACGTGGAGGAGGGGGGGAAAATCAAACACCAGGCCCAAGAACAAACGGGCAGCATAACGACAAAAATATATCAGAGGCATCAAGAGTGTGCCTAAGCTGGTGGTGGCGCTGCACCAGCACCGTCCTGTGGCGGAGGAGGTGGAGGAGGTGGTGGGCGTGGTATCTGCTGGGTGGGTGTGGGTGGCAAAGGCAGACGTGCCAGAATCTGATTCAGGCAAGCCTGAATATCGGGAAGCATGGCGACACGGGACTGCACAGAACTGATCGTGGCAGAGAGAGCCCTAAAGTCTCCTCGAAGTCCACTAACAGCCCCCTCAAGAGCACAAAGGCTCTGAACTAGAGAGTCAGGGGGAGGTGGAGCGGAGGGACGCACAGGTCTAATATGTGGTGTGCGGGGCTATCTCTGGCAGGCAGCGTATAGGATGGGGCCAGCAGGGTAGTGTGGAAGGGGTGCTGTGCTCGGTAAGGGATGCCCATCCTCGGTGTGAGGCTGGGATGCAGGCTGGGTCGAAGCGGAGGCAGCAGCAGCAGCAAAAGTGGAAAGCAAAACGGGTGACGAGGCAGCAGGAGAGGTCAGTGACACAGATGTGGGGACAGACGTCACGACACTCTCGGTGAAGACAATGGCAGTGGAGACCGCAAGGTCGACGACTGGGGAGGCAGTGTAGGGCACAAAAGTGGACTCCCCAGGAGTCGTCGACAGCAATCGGGGGAGGGTCTCCACAGCAGCAGAAAAGGAAGGCTCGCTGCTCTCTAGAATGGTGGTGGGACGCTCAAGGCTCAGAGATGTGATAGGTTCAACGGACATAGGCTCAGCGGTGGTGGTGGTGGTGGTGGTGGTGGTGGACTCAGCTAAGGTGCTCCCGACACTGACAGAAGTGTGGACAGAAGTGTCGGGAGGTGCAGAAAGTGCAAGCACGGGCTGAGGGATCACAGGGTCAGCAGGTGGTGCAGGGGGTGCCTGCCCAGCATCCTCAGCCTCAAGCACGTAGGCAGCGGGGATAAGGAGATCCATCGCTGGAATCCAATCCCCATGGGCCGGTCCAATGTGTGTCTGAGCGAGGCTCGGAAGAACCATGTAGTCAGCACTAAAGGGACCGTGCAATCACACCCAGTGCCTGCGAACGTGGGGACGAAGCATCTTCATCCGGGCCATAACATCTATCGATAGTGCGGTGGGGCCCTGGGCTCGACGCAAGTCGTCAGGTAGGTCCACGCCGGTCATAAGGGCTAGAAGTATGATCAGACCGCCACAACAAATAGGTGAGTGAGCGCTCACCGAAATGATGATGTGGTCCAGAAACCAACTAGCAATGTCGATCTCGACGGCAGGGACCAGGTCGTCGCTACCCCTATCCAGAACTCTAGGGTGAGTCATCGCGTAGAGCATGCAGAGCTCAGGCGTAGACATCGTCCCAGGCTCGTACCTCGCCAAGAAAGTAGTCGCCATGAGGTGCTATGCAATGTGGAGGCAGGGGTGCAGGATGGCTGAGGCCTTGGCCCTACTAGGGTCAAAGCTAAGTGGTGATCCCGTGATCCATGTCCTGAAGGTGGAAGTGTCGAACGACGGGGGTGGGATGTGCGTGGGAGCGTAGGCACGGTCAGGGACAGGGACATCGGGCCACTGGAAGAATGCACGAAGCATGTCGAGAGTGATCTCACACTCTCGATCCATCAAGCGGAATGTGCATCCTCCAGGGGTCCGGTCAATCGAGCTCAGGACCTCAAGTGTCAGACGGATGAAAGTATCCGCCGACACCGCAAGAAAATCACGCCATCCCACGTTGTCGTACAACGTGAGAAGCCCCTCGAGTACCCCTAGGCGGTCAAGGTTAGCTAAGTGTGCGAACCTAGAGGGTACTATCGAGCGATGGCAGATACGCTCGAACCTGGCGCGGTGTGCGTCGTTTTGAAACGTGATCCCCATCGGCCCGACGGCGGGAGCGGGTGGAGGGACATGATCGGCTGGGATAGGCTGTGTGGGTGGTGGTGGCGGTGGCGGGCTAGGTGGAGGGGAGTCCTCCCTAGCGTGAGAGGGACTGGCATCATCGGTCCTCTTCCGCTTCGAAGAGGCTCCCCGCGTGCGTGGCCTAGTACGCGGCGACATGTGTGCCGCGAGACGTGTCCCAAACAAATAAATGCTGCGACGTGCTAAATAATGGAGCGAATGTACCTGAACATGCCGCGAGAGCAATAAGTGGTGCGTTCAAAGAGACGCCTCCGCCGTGAAGCAAAATGCGTGTCCAAAAGCTCCCCAAAGCTCCCCCAAGCTAGCCTGCAAATCAAACGAATAAATCAGTGAATAATATTCAATACGTATGGGGGAGATATGGGATAATAGATAGATATGAAATTTAATTTGAGTTAGGGGCTCAAAGGGCGTACGGATCAAGAAAAACAAGGAGAAAATGGGTTTTTGGGGGAAATGGGGGTGATTGGGGCGGTGGAAGCCGACGCCGGCGAGAGGTGACGGCGGCCGGTGGTCGGCGAGGTCGGCACGGCGACTCGTCGGTGAAGGGGCGGTGGTCGAAGGCGAGGCGGGCTCGATTCGGGCGCGGGGCGTGCGAAACAGCGGCTGAGGGGAGAGCGAGCGACATGATTTGGGAATTTTTGGGTTTTTAGAAATTCGTGCCCGCTGCTGAGCTTATATAGAAATTGTTACGACTCGGCCGAGTGATAGTTTCACTCGGCCACGTGCGTAAACAAAGAAATTTCGAAAAATCTCCTCCCCACTTACGACTCGACCGAGTAGCTTTGCTTCACTCGACCGAAGGGAGAAACTCCACAGAGCCACTCGGCAATTTTTAGGCTCAGAGGGTGTCTGTTTCACTCGGCCGAGTGACAAGTCACTCGCCTGAGTGGCAATTAAAACTAAAACTTACAGAAATTGACAGAGAGTTGGTTTGCAGAAACTTCCCTGTTTGGTGCCCCACTCGGCCGAGTGGCATATGATACTCGGCCGAGTGAAGTGCTGTTTTCTGCATCGGCTCTTCGTTTTTGCTCTGGTTTTTGATTTTCTTCCTCCAGTCTGTTTCTTCCTCCTCCTAAGGCCTGAATGCATTCCTGGAGCGCTCTTCCTTGCCTCTATCATCCTCCATATGGTTGATCTCCCTTTCCCCTTCTCCTGTCATGAAAAATAGGACCCGTTGTCACGATTTTCATGGACAATACACTCTAAAAACTAATAAAAGGCTAAACCAAAAATGAAAATCAAATAAAAAATAATGCAAAAACCATCGGGTTGCCTCCCGACAAGCGCTCGTTTTAGGTCGTGAGCTCGACCCCTTAAGATATTCGTTTAGCTTGCGATATTGGGTGCATATGAGATGCACCCGTCAAACTTGTCGGGAAAGCCGCTTGGGTTCGGGTCATGATGTTTATCGGTCTTCCTCGATGCCTCCTCATCATGGGGAATGTTGGGGGATAAGTCCCCCAAGCTAGAGCTTGTTCCCATCTTCTTCTTGGCCGGTGACACCGATCTTCCGTTCGGTGGAGCTTTCTTCAGATTCTTGGCCCTTGAGAGCTTGCAAAGCTCTCGTATTCTTGCGACATCAGTGTCGCCTTCATCATCATCCGTGGAGCTATCTGGAGGGTCCTCCAATTTCTCATCTTCACCCGGAGGTTGGCCTTCTTCGAAGCCATCGTCATGGAGAGCACCAATGGAGTAGGGGATTGCTTCTTCAATCACCTCGTCGAGTAGATCCACATAATCTAGCTCCTCGTGATATGGCATATGTTTCATGGCCTTGGGTATGTGACGCTCGACTTCTATGTTCCGACATTCAAGGATAAAGTTCCTTCACGCACATCGACGATAACGCCGGCGGTTGCGAGGAACGGGCGTCCAAGTATGAGCGAAGTGTCGCCCTCTTCCTTGATGTCCATTATGACAAAATCACAAGGCAAGCATATACCTCCCGGCACTTGGAGTGGAATATTCTCTGCGATCCCTACCGGCCTAGTAATCCGACCGTCCGCAAGTTGAATCCTCATGTCGGTCGGCTTCAAGTCGGTGCCCGTGTTCAATCTCCGGAACATACTAAGGGACATAAGGCTCACACTAGCGCCCAAGTCAACTTGAGCTTTTTGCAAAGGGACGCCTCCTAGTGTGCAAGGGATGCGGAAACTCCCGAGATCCTTCGATTTCACCGGTTCCTTCTCCTTCCGGGTAAACCAAGTTCCTTGCTCCGCAAGCATAATTTTTTTCTTCCTTTTCTTTCCCGAAATCAAGTCCTTCAAGAACTTCGCGTAAGTCGGGATCTCAACAATTGCATCTAAGAAAGGAATATTGAGGCTTACTCCCCTCAAGTATTCTAGGAACTTGGCGAGCCTTTTCTCAATCTTGGCTCTAGCTAGCCGTTGTGGAAACGGCACCGGTGGCATGTAGCGGCGCTCATCAAGTGGCTCCACCACTTTAGGATTTCCTCCTTCAATTGGCTCCTTTTTGCTCTCTTCTTCAATCACTGTCTCTTTTTCTTCCAAAATTTCCACCACGGGTTACTTGCTTTGGGTCATAGCGGGAGTGGTATCCTTCCCGCCCCTTGTTGTAACTGCAACCACCACATTGATGTGTCCGGTGTTGCTCCGTGGATTGGGCTCGGGTTGAGCCGGCAATTGTTGGGCGTTCTTGTTGAGCAACGCAAGTTGCTCCGCAAGTTGGGCGACGACGGTACTTAGTGACTCTTGCCCCACCGTCAATCTAGCATTGATCTTCCGTTGCTCCACCATAAACTCCTCCACCCTAGCTTCATGGTCCGATCATGGTTGAGCTTGAGGTGGGTTGGGAGCTCTCCAACCTTGGTTGTACCCGGAGGGTCTATATGGTCCCACTTGTTGCCTCGGCGAGTAATTTTGTTGTGGTGTCCCCCTCGGTTGATATTGAGGTTGTGGTAGTGGAGGTCGAGCTTGAGGAAGTTGTTGTGGCGGGGGGTTCAAATCACCATCATTGTTTGCATATGAGAAGCCCGGATGGTTTCTAGCGGCCGGGTTGGCCCAATATCCAGAATTTCCCGCGACATATTGTACTTGCTCCAAAGCTCCTTCTCCATTGTCCCCTCCTACATACATGGCTTGAGATTGGTCTTGCCAATCGCTCATAGTGCTTGTAGGCGTAGATGTAGAGGGTGCTTCATGTGGTTCGGTGATGTATTTCTCCAATCTCTCTACCACCTTGTGGAGAGAGTCAAATTTGGTTGAAAGCTCTGCCACGGCCTTGGCCTCATAAATACTAGTGGGCTTCAAAGAGGACGAAGAATGTCCTCGCTCGTCCCCCCATTGTTGGTTGTTAGAGGCCATCTCTTCCAACAAGGCCCTAGCTTCATCCGGGGTCTTTGATAGTATGGCTCCATTAGCGGTAGCATCGATAATTTGCTTTGTTCCCAGTTGGAGTCCATTGTAGAAACTGTGAACTAGCTCCTAATCCTCTATACTGTGATGGGGGCATTGGTGTTGTAAATCCTTGAAGCGCTCCCATGCTTCATAGAGGGTTTCTTGCGGTCCTTGCTTGAAGGACACGAGAGCACTCCGAATCTTCACCGTCTTGGAAGGAGGGTAAAATTTGTCGACGAAGGCGCTTGCCAACTCATCCCAAGTGGTGAGTGTCCCTTCTGCTTGCGTCCTCAACCAATATAAAGCTTTATCCTTGAGCGTGAAGGGGAAGAGTCGCAGTCGGATTGCATCAACGGAGATGCCCGGCATTTGGAAAGTGGCGCACTTGGACAAAAAAAGTTGGATGTGGTAATGCGGATTCTCATGGGCATTCCCATGAAACGGGTCTTGTTGCATCAATACCACCAATCCTGTCTTCAGCTCAAAGTTCTTGTCCGCCGCTAATTCCGGCATGGCGATGGATGATGTGGTGGAAGATATCTTAGGCCGAAGCCTATCTCTAATGGATATGATCCTCGCCATTCGTGCGGCTAGCTCCTCCAGTGTCTCTGCACAGTTCATACAACTGTCCTCTATAGCGTGCCTTCTCTCGGCTCTAATCCTCCACGCGGTACGCTCAATCTCCGGATCAAATAATATTTCTTCGGGGTTCGCCGTAGATCTCGTATTCATGCAAAGGAAAACAGAGTTTCAAAGTAATTGTTAGCACGATTAAGGAGTATAAATATAAAGAATAACAAAATAAAAAGAAAACACTAAGTAAAGAGAATAAAACATTATTGTCTCCCCGGCAACGGCGCCAAAAACTTGATCGCACCGGAATGCAACCTAAGAGCACAACCGACTACGGCGCAAATGCACGGAGATGAATCCCCGGCAATGGCGCCAAGAACTTGGTCGGCCCCAGATATGCACCCGGAGAATGATTGTAGTCTTACCGCAAGCGCACGATGAAGTGGCGAGCGGGTATCGAACTCAGGGAGGGACTGTGATAGTGTCTTCTTCTAATCACCTAGCTATCGGAATGGTCAAGAATAATACAGGGTAAAGTTGTCACAATCGTTCATATATTTATATAAATATCAATGAAATAAAGCGCCTAGGGATAGGGAATCCCCACTACAAACCGTATCTCATCGTTGTGATTCGTAGGTTACATCATTGCTAGACTTGAATTTTAGATGAACTAGTCGCAACTAAATGTGGAACCAAGCTCACGCTTTCGTGCTATTGCCGGTCTATAGCAAACCTAGGTTAGGGCCCAATCTCTTGCAAACCCTAACCTAAGCCGCTAGCATTAGGATCAACATCATCGTTCAACCGCATCTCGAGCCCACTCTCGTGCAAACTCGAGCTACGACCTAGGTTGAGATAGTTCCTACCCATCCAATATCTTGCAAACGGGTATGTGTATAGAATTACAATTGAAAACCCTAGCCTTGGTCCAATCTCTTGCAAACCAATTCTAGAAAAGTCCAATCGTAAATCTAAATCGAATTTCTAGGGCTTCCTATCAATTGGGATCCAATCTCTTGCAAATCCCAATCAATATGAATCCCTAGCTATCCGTAATTTATCAATCCCAACCTAACCCTAATCAATTCTAGCAACAATTTCACCAATTCATCACAATTTAGAAATAGGGTTCATAGGGTTCATCCCTATGCCATAGGACAATAAAACTACTCACTATTCATCATGCAATTCATAAGAAATTCAATAGAAAATTCAGCACAAATCATTGCAATAGAGAAATCAATAACAAAAATGGAGTTTTTAATGAGAAAAGAGACAAACCAATGAGATTCTAATGGCATCCAACAAAAATCCCCTTTCTAATCTCTCAAAAGCCCTAAATATAATTCCATAAAAAGCTCTCTAAAAAAGGCTGTAAAAAGTATCAAAAAGTTCTCTCTAACTAGGGCAAAAACTGGGTTTAAATACCCCTCAAAATCTCCCAAAAAATCGTGACAAAAATTCCCCTGCGCAGCTCAAAAATCACAGTTTACGCAGCAGGCGGGGCGGCTCACTCGGCCGAGTGACAAATGTCACTCGGCCGAGTGACAAACCCTGTACATTAACAGTAAGTTTGGGATTTTGGGGGTCTGTCTTCGGAAGGTGACTCGGCCGAGTGGATTTACTCACTCGGCCGAGGGGCTTTTCTTGCTCGGTCGAGTCGGAGTCGTCAAAAGCCTGTCTATTTACAGTAAGTCGGCCTCTTTTGACGGTGGATTTTCCCAAGCCACTCGGGCGAGTGGATTTCATTGCTTGGCCGAGGGGACTATCGTCACTCGGCCGAGTACACGCCTATTTTCCTCAGTTGATGCGTGTCCGGTCTGGTCGGCCGAGTGGTCTTCTGTCTCGGCCGAGTGAGTACTTCACTCAGCCGAGTGAGATGCTGCAAATGCCCATTCTTCGTCTTTTCGCTTCCTCGTCGCTCCTACGATGTTCCTTCTTCTTCCACTTGTCTCCCATAGCCGAATAGTCCTTAGAGGAGCCTTGGGTGACACTCCGGAGTGGGTGCAAGTCCTCTTGATCTCAAAATCACTCCGAATCGCTCCATATCTCCTGAAATACGACAAAAACAAGAAATCATGAAAAGCATCGCAATATTGTCGAATAATGGTGAAAAACGCGATATGAGCGATCAAAGTGGCATGCAAATATGCAGAAAAAGAGTGTAAAATACGGAGCGATCACTTGCGCAGCCACCTCATCCTTCCACTGACGCCGAGGACTATTCCACAGAGCTTATTGCTCCCATTCAGGGAGAATCTGTTACTCCATTGCCCTTTGCTTTTGATTCCCCCTTATGTATATGATGTTTTTTATGATTCAGATTTTGATGACTCATCGTGCCTTTTGCAGGATACATATACATATGATCAAGAGGTACGATGGGACGTATACGAGGAAGAGAGTGAGGAGTTAGCACCCATGGCTGATATCGATGGGATAAGTCTGACGATGAGGAGGAGTTGCCTGATGAGACCCACGCTTATATGCAAAAGCTACCTGAACAACCTGAGGCAAAGAATGAGCAGTTGATCGACATGGTGTACGAGGGTGAAGATTTATTTCCAGGGAAGTGTTGTCAACCATCTTTAATTTTAAATACTATTGTTGATGACCCTATCTGGGATACATTTATTTTGGGGAAGAACTATCCACATCAGATTGATGCGGCTTATCTCTTGCAGGGTACATGTGGAGTCCTTGGGGAGATGCTGGGAGCCGCATTGCTGGAATCTGATGAGTCCGTGGACACACATGCCTAGCAGAGCCATGGAAGGAGTAGTTACAACAGTTACCTGCACCGGCGAAGATACTTGATTGGCCTTTTGCTACAGGTGGTACCAATCTAGTAGTGTAGTATTTTATGCTTTCAATAAACATGATTCCTCTCAGCAGCGAGAGGAACGTATATGATTTTGTATATTTTATTATTTTAATAAATTCACCCCATATGATGGCTCAATTATCTTTTGCACCCAAACCACTATTTATCATCCATGCCCACCGTTATATTTGGCGCTTATTTCGCCTCTCTTCCCAATTTTTATGTGATGTTTAAGCTTGGGGGAGAGAGACTATTTTGTTAAGCGTCCCCCCATCTCGTCGTTATCATCTATTTATATCATACACGGATTAAGGACAATGTGATGTTTAAGCTTGGGGGAGTGCATAGTGCACGCACTTTGCTTCATCGTGAAACACACTTTGAAATTTCCATATGAACCATGTTCACTTCTATATTTATGTCCCATATGTTTTATTTTCTATGAAATATCGTGGATTCATTTCTTTATGAACTCTGATATCGGTTAGATTAGAGTTCGATTCCTTGATTAGTGTATCCTTGTTAATATGCTTTTTCATAGTAGAATCCATAGTTTCACAACCACATCCTCGAAACAGTTAGGCTAAAAATGAATGAATCAAATCTGAAAATTATTTGACACCTGCGTGATTTGATTGATAATTATATTACTTCATGGATGTTTAGTGATTCAAAAGAGATAGGATAACCCCACGACAACCAAAGTAGTGATGATTAGGATTCCTGAAACCGAGCCATGTCTAGATTCTATGCTTTTTCCTTTTCTTTTGTGAATAGCCAATAAATGATCTTTAATCATGTTTTGCATTTCATCGCGTTTACGTGAGTTTACAAAAATCCCAAAAATGCAAAAATCAAACACATATCATGAATAAAAGGCCCTAGAGGTTCTTCATAACCCAATGCCCTAAGACCGTCTGGTCTGGGATGCATAGGTCGCTTTTTGTATATATTGAGCTATCTCGTGTATATAAAGAAAGAAAAATGTATATGAAATATTCATATAGCCAAAAACAATATAAAATTACTAAAATCCCATATCCTTATCTACATTTCTATATAGAACAAAGACATGGCAAAGTTGATGGGTTCTAGGAGTCTTAAAATGGTCGTAGTGTGGTGATGTCTTACCTTATGGAATTTGCTAAATTCATTCCAGAAGTATAACAAAATACACGCATGCTTGAAAACGTTTAATCATAACATATTATACTGCTTGGAGAATGAGTTGTGGATATTGGTTTCATTTCCGTGAACTTAGTATATTGCATGATAAACTATGATATGATATAACTCTACTCTCATTTTATTACTTATCGAGTTCATCACATTTATTGAAATCCACTTTATTTTAATTTGAGCGAGATTTAATTATTTGTTGTGTATATGTGTTCTAATTTCAAATTGACGTGCGTTCACGAGATCTTGCATACCTTGGGTTCTTGTATTTTCTGAATTTAAGATTTAACCCCTTGTCTTTATTACACGCCACCGCCTCACATCTCCATTGTATCCCTCTCCCGTGTTAGCTTCTTACTAGTCTTCCTCGAGGACGAGTAAGAGGTAAGCTTGGGGGATTTTGATGTGTCATTATATTCCAGATTTTATCTATACGATTACACATCAAAATGATTGCTCAATTACATATTTCATATGCTTTTATGCTCATAATTGGAATTATTGTACTTTAATAGCGTTTGATTGCATTTCAGGGAATATCGAGCGATTTGGAGTATATTGGAGGAGAGAGCGCATGCTTCGACACCCTGACTCCTGAGGTGCCGTGTTCGGTGACTTAAAGCTACCAGAGAGCAAGGAAGGGGCAAGAGAGAAGGAGTGAATAAGAGGAGAATGAAGAAAGCATGATTCTATAATACCATGACTCATGGATTTTGACGCGTGTAAATGTCGGCATTTCGGTGTCTTCTGGAGTCAACCTTGCATGTCGGGACCAAAGCATGCTTATACGGTAAAGGTCCGATGGCCAAAGATGAGGATATGAAGTTTTGGAGCTTCACCCGGTCGTGTGGATGAGCCACTCGACCGGGTCGTATCATGGTATCAGTCCTGCGCTCCACCCGGGCAACACACTGCGCCACCCGATCAGGTGAATGACCGTGTTATGAGGAGACAGAGTGGCATTCATGGAGGAGCTTCCCACCCGATTGGGTCATCTCCTCGGGTCATTTTGGGGAATAACTCACCCGACCGGTTGGCACTTCAACCGATCGGGTGGCCTTTTCTTCCCCTTTCGTGTACTACTGCTACATTCATTGAAGATCTGCTATCATTTCAGCAGGAGTTTGGGTGATATCTTATTTTTTAGCGTCGGCATCGTCGTCAGCTTTCCAACGATAGGTTGCATGCTCAAATCCGATTTTTCTACATTTTTTTGGAATTTTCTGAGCGCATCTGTGTGCTGAAATTCTGGGCTGTCTGGAATCTGATTCCCACCCGATTGGGTGGGCTATCCACCCGACCGGGTGAGCCCATTTCCAGTAGTTCAGTGTCTTTGTTTGTTTCCACCCAATCAGGTGAACTTCCACCTGATCGGGTGGCACTTTTTCAGCAGTTTTAGTGGGTATTTGTACCCGAACTGTTAGGGTTTTGGGGAATTGGCAGCCGTCAGAGGACTTTTGGGGTGGACTTTTGGAGAGTTTTTTAGGGAGTTCTAATGAGTTTGTGGAGACGATCTTTTGGGAGTTAGGCTATGCCCTAGGCCCCTCCCTTGTTTCAAGATAAGTACGTTTGCCCTTTTGAATTCCATTATTATTTCATTGTGATTTCTTATTGTTTATCTCTTTTTGAGGCATGCAATGAAGTTTTTGTGCGTTCTATTATCTGTTGCTATGCTTGAGTAGTATTTTCTAGTGCTAATGGATTAGCCCTAGGATTTTAGGATTTAGATGTAAAGATGGGATTTTTATGATGCGTTGGATATAAAAGGGGTTGTATTTTTGTTGATCTAGCAAAATCCCTAGGAGAACTCGTACTGAGATAGTGCCAATGGTCGGTGGAATCGATTAGCTTAAGGAGTATCTTACGGATTTGTTTAATGAGTTAGTGGATTCAACCAAGGCTCGTGACCATGCCCGGCTCGTGCCTTGAGGGGATCAACCGACAAGTTATATCACTACATTGACGGTTACCGTCATTGCGTTGATGAGAGCCACCAAAATATCTCGAAGCTCTAACCCACGAGAGTGGTACGAGTTGAGAGCGTTCGAACCACGAAAGTGGTGAGAACTTTGTAGATCCTTAATGCACGTATCGTATGCGCCTATATAGAGAGCGGGGTTAATACGATACGTTAGATTCATGATGCACAAACACATGAATTCACTTTCTAGATGCTGCAATCCCCCAATAAAACCAATGCAACGTAAGAGTCCTAGCCTAACGTTGACATCTGACGGTCCTAGTGGCGAGTCCTAAAGCCTTAGTCTTTTTATATTTTATTCTTTTATATTGTATGGAATCCCTTGTTTGCGATTCGAGTGAAACGACCTTCGCATCCATCACCATTACAACATTCCATATTCCACATCCACCAATAAACATACAAGTCTAACTCAACCTAGGAGTAGATAGGTAGTATAGCATCGCTTCCCAGTGTTCGATACCCGCTTGCCACTATACCATGCGTTTGCGGTAAACGACATCGTTTCGGAGTTAGTTCCGGCTCGATCAAATTTATGGCACCGTTGCCGGGGATTTATCTCCGTGTAATTCGTGCCATAACTAGGTTGCTTTAGAGTTACATTTCGGACGCATCAGGCACTCAGCCGGTTTGGGAAAGGAATTCTGGGGAGAGATACTCTCGACTGCTATGCACATTGTGAACTGAGTTCCTTTAGTAGTGATTGGCTACAAGATCCCTGAGGATATGTGGAGTGGTTAAGCTGGAGATTACTCGTACTTGTGCATTATGGGATGCCCGGCATACGTGCATGAGAGGGGCGACAAGTTGGATCCAAGAGCGAAGAAGTGTGTCTTTCTTGGATATGGCCACGACGTCAAGGGATATCATTTGTGGGATCCAGAGGGTTAGAAAGCGATAGTGAGCCGACATGTCACTTTTGATGAGGATGCAATGCTCAGGGCAGAGCATTCTCACTTAAAAGATGACACGTCCGCAGAGGAGATTTCACCGGAGAGGGTTAATCTTCCGGTCCAGCCCACTCATCGACCAGGCAAACAGTTGATGGTCGATGCTCTAGTTGAGGGAGATGATGAGGTCCATGCTGAGGGCCATTTGTATAAACCCGGTACATCTCAGGTACACGTGACGTCCCCACGGTGTTTGTGCATGTGCAAATTGTGCAATAGGATTGGGGAGTGCGAGATTTAAATATTTATAACCGCAAGCGCACGATGTTGTAGTATGGCTTTATGGTCGAACTCTGGGAGGCGTGGTTGTGCTTGTGTCAGAAGGGACCCAATTCACCCTATGGGTGAGCTAGCCCGAATCGGTAGATGGGTTGTCACGGAAAATGAATACGAATGATAAACAATATAAAGGGAAACCCGGGACTTCGGTTTCCACCCGATCATGTGTTCTCGCTACTGCGACCGACGGATACGACAACGATTGAAATTAGGGGTTAATGGTGAGACGTTGCCTCTAAGAGTGATACCAGCGTCCCATGGGCCCGATATTCCGGTCGGTGCCCAGGATGATATGCCGGACTACTCGGGTTCGGTCAGTGGGCATTCCCATGTCCATTAACACTGACAGACTCCGGGAGCACTAAGCTCGCAACGATTACTCCCAACATCTCGTCCTGCCGTTTCCACGCGTTAGGATTCGATGTCAACGCTAAGGGCATGAGCTATGGCTAGGGAGTCAACCGCCAAGTTTATTCCCCCTTGGCCCAACGGTCAAAGGCGGTCTTTTTCCCGTCGATGACAATGAAACACCACGCGTAACCAATAGATTCCTAATCCCTATCGATTTCCTAGTCCTATGGACGCATTAGGGAGAACCCACGAAGGGGTTTCCACCAAAATCTCAGATTTGGGAACTACTCACACATTTTAGCTAAAAAGCAATCTAAATGAAAATCGACCGTTAAAAACATAATCAGGCAATAGAAATGAAGTAGTAGCAATGCAATTAACAATATATTAAAGTTTCATAAAGATCTGAACACTTACAAATAACCAAAAAATTCCAGCCGTCGCAATAGAGAAAAGACAGAAAATAAAACGCAGCTCTCGTTTCTGAAAACCTAGGGTTTATATATATATATATATATATATAGAAAACGACGTCACCCGATCAGTTGAAGTATCAACCGATCGGGTGAGCTGCTGTGATCTTCGGTAGCGATCTTCAGAAACATCACCCGGTCACACGCCACGATTGATTGGCGGAAGTGGTTGGTCGTTTGGATCTTGCGGTCACCAGGTGAACCGATCGGTTGATAAATCAACCGATCGATTGGAAACGTCTCCCAAAAGACAGAAAGTTGCGACGTTTTGGCATGGCCAGCTGGCGGTCGGGTGAGCTCTCCGGGTCGTGTCTTTGGGGGAATTGGCTACAGATGAACCGATCGGGTGAAGGTCACCCAATCGGTTGGAGTTCAGCTCCAATTTCCCGAGAAGACAGTCGGGCTGAACCAGTCGTCGAACCGATCGGTTGATGCTTACGTTGCTTCAGTGGTTGTCTGGGTCATGCACGTGTGCATCACCCGATCGGTTGGCTGTATCCAACCGATCGGGTGGGGGGCTGAAAGATAGCTATCTTGGTCGTTTGACCCCTTGGATCACGCGTGACTCCTCCCGTTGCTCCGGGGACTTATGATATCTTCGTTATGTGTCCCCTACGCTGACAAACTCTTGCAAACACGCGAAAACACGGAGAAGTGAAAGAAAACTAGAAAATACGAGAAAACAGATACGGGACGGCGGAAAATAACGGAAAAACACAAAAGAAGACGTACGTGAATATATGAAATATAAACGCACGTCAAAATCCCCCAAGCTGAACCCTTCCTCATCCTCGAGGAAGACGAGTGAGAGTAGGAGCTCGGAGGGAGAAAATAGAGAGAAGGAGAGAAAAAGAGAACTCTAAATCCTAAATCGTCCGTCAGGGCCAACAAAATCAAAAACGCCACACCAAGCAAGCAAACGCCAAATCTCAACACTAAACCAAAGGAAACGAGTCCAGACAAGTGTCGTGGGCCCACGCGGTGAAGCCCGAGTGAGTGTGGTCGTGTGCTAGCAGACGGTGTCACTATCTACATTGTGCTATAAGCTCCATATACATAAATCCAAGGAAAGACCCAAGTATCAATTCGATTTGAAATAAGCGGTGAATATATAGCTCAAGCATGCATGAGAAGAAATTAAGAATCGAAACGTATCATGTGTCAGTGACTCCACAGCTAGAGACTTGGACATCACCGCACTATCGCCTAGATAATAGCTAGAAATTCCCTATTCCAAGTGTTTTCGAAAGCGATGGGGGGTTGAGATGATGTGGAGTAGAACACTCGGTGCAAATTCTCGCCTTCCCTTTATTCTCGGTAAGTAGGAAAATATTCACACACATTTTTTTTGGGTTTTGGATATATGTATTTTTTTTGGATTTTTGGCTATACATATGTATTTTTTTTCCTTTTTTTCTCTTTTCTCTTTTTTTGGGTTTTTCTTCTCTTTTTTTTTTGATTTTTGGATTTTGGGGTATATACACGTGTGTACTCTCTCAAGTGAGAGAACGGTACACGACGAGGGGATTTGCACCAAGTAAAATAAAAAAGAAATCGGATTCTAAACACTTGGGCAAAGGAGATTTTTCGCTAATCAGAGCGTAGGCCAAATGGGTTATCTTAGTCCTAACTGTGGAATCCCGACACATGCGAAATGAAGCATACGATATATATATATATATATATATATATATATATATATATATATATATATATATATATATATATATATTCATGCATACAGAAGCAAATAAGAGAGGCAAATACCGCATATTCAAATCGAAGCATGATAATCTAGGGGTCATTCCTGGATCGGTATATAAAACAAAAGCACAAAGTAGAAGCACACCAGACAGCTAGTCACGACACACGACTGACCAAAAAGCTAAGTGGACCTACGATGCATGAAATGCAAGAGGACTCGGCTTCCTAGGGTTAGTGAATGTGATTATCGAAGCCATGCTAGGTGTGTGTCTGATTTTTGTGGAAATTCATCATAGGGTTCATCTCTAGGAGAAAGAGATAAAAAGAAGAAAAGAAAAAATAAAAACACGATGAAAACGACTCACACACAAAGAAAAAGACACAAATGACGCACAAAGTGCGACTCCCCCAAGCTGAAACTTGCATTGCCCTCAATGCAATAAGAGTAAATACAGGAGGGCAATGAAAATGGGAGGGGGTACGCACCGACACAAAAAAGAAATGAAAAACAAGAAAAACACACTTATGAAAATGAAAATAAACAAAATCATACAACACGACATATGAACAGAAAATAAAGACAGAAAATCACACAACACAACATATATAACAAGCACACAAAGAAAACATCACACGACAGCACACAGAAAAATTGACTTCCCCCAGATAGACATGTCAATGCTAGCGAAATGATATGATCATGAAAATGCAGAGATATGCAAGGGGGAGGTCAGAAAACAAAATGAAATCAAAAAGCAGGAGTGGAATCATCCTCGTCCTCCTCGGTGGAAGATGTGGGGGATGCGGGGGAGTGGAGGGGTGAGGTGACAGGTGTGCGGAGAAGTGGAGAATGTGGTCGAGGTGATGGATCGGTGGGTGTGGAGGATGTGTGAATAATGGGTGGAGTGGTGGTGATGGTGAGTGGGAGTGAAATGGCGACCAATGCGGTGGTGGATGGAGGGGGTACGTGGGTAGGTGAGGATGGAGGGGGAAGTGAACGCGAGCGCACCTGTAATTTCTTGCGGCGCGTGTATGGGGCAATGGAAGCGGTCGTGAGCAGAGGTGAAGTGGAGGGAATGGAAACGATGGGAGCAGATGAGGTGGTGGGAATGGAAGTGGTGATGGAAGTGGTAATAGGAGGGGATGGTCGCCTAGGGAGTGATGGTGGAGGTGAAGAATGTGATGGTGGAGGGGAAAATCGTCGAGGGGGTGAAGGTGGTGGAGAGGGAGGCGGTGTGGGAGGAGGTGGTCCGTGAACGTGAGTGAGGATGCGGAGGATGGTGGCCACGTCCCTCTCAAGTGCGAGGAAACGTGGGTGAGTGAATATGGAAGGGGATGGTACCTTGGAGGTGGAGGAAGATGCGCCAGCGCGTAATGCAGTTAACTCAGCCTCAAGACGGAGGCGAGTAGAAGTGGCTCGACGAATGGTGGAGGTGGTGGTCGTGCGGACCGGAGAGGTGGTGCGGTGGTGGTGGGAACAAAAGCCGGGATGGCACTACTAGGCCTAGCCCTGGGGTCTCCACGGTGCACAGGGATGTCCTGCTCGCCTAAGTGGGTGGCAGGGGAAGGTGGTCTGTGTGTGCCCGGGATAAAAGGAAGACGTAACCCCCCCAGAAAGTCAGGATCGGGTGGGAATGTCCAATCTGCCACAAGCTGGATAGTCATGCGAGCGGGGTTGGGAAGAATGGTGTAGGGAGCCGGGGGGTGTCCGTAATGGAAAGTGAAACGTCCATCGGGGCGGAGCTTGATCATGTGTATATGCCGCAGGACATCTAGATCTAGACATGAGGGTCCTGCGGCAGTAGGTAAATCTCGGGGGATGGCAATGTTAAACTGGGGAGCCGAAGATATGATAGTGATAAGGCCCCCGCAACAAAGCTTGCCCTTGCCGGCACGGCTAATCTCAAGAAGCTTAGAAACAAGCCAAGCACCGGCATGGATTGGAATAACTGGGGCCCTAAAAGAAATTCCGTCATCACCCCGAACAAAAGCGAAGGTCATGGCCCACAAAATGAAAAGATCAGGGATGGTCACGGTACCAGACTCATCCATGGGGAAGAAAGTGCAAGAAATGATTCGGTGGGCCAGACAGAAGATGGGGTGAATGATGGAGGAGGCCTTGGCCTTAACTCGGGGATAGTGATCGTGTAGGGTGAGGTAGAACCAAAATTGATCGACATCAAATTCTGGGGGTACCCGTAGGGACGGATAGCGTCGTCCCCAATGATGGGGAAACCAAAGATGTTATTAATGGTATCGAGGTGGATGCGAATGGTTTTGTTACAGACGCGGAAGATGACGATCGAACCCGACTCACAAACAAGTGAGGATAGAAATTCAAGTGTGAGGGAGGGGTAGGATACCGCGGTGGCGTTTAGGAAAGCTAACTAACCTAAATTTGCGAAGAGAGTCTCGACCTCGGTGAATACACCGAGATCGATAAGCGTTTGGGTGTGGGCAAATTTGGTCGATAGATGCCCTCATGCATCAAGTCTATGATAAAAATCCTTTTGTTCTTGATTCCTAAAGCGGTAGCCACACGGGCCCATCAATGTGTCCTCAGCTGGGATGATAGGTTGGGGTTGGGGTTGTGTAGGCTGTGCAGGAGGAGGGCGTGAGTGTGGTGGACGTGTGGTCTTTTGTCTCTTGCGAGACGACCCCTCCTCTCACATAATAACCTTACCCTTATCTTAATCCCGGGCCATGTGGGTGTGTGTGCGTGAGTGAATGCAAAATATGATGAATGCACACTAACACAGGCAATCGAGCAAAATAGTTAAACTAGGGCAAAATTTAAAATTGGAGCTAAGGAGCGAAGTTACCCAGTCGAGATGAAGATCCTTGCTCGTAGATGACTCAACGCAGCGCAATAGGATGGAGTGTGAAGCCGCAGTGTTTCTTTTCAGCGAAATTTCGAAACAGGGGGAAGTGGGCGAAAACTAGGGGTTTTATGGGGTTAAAAACGAAAATGGAGAGAGGGAAATCGATGGAGGGAAGGAGATGGAGAGTGAAGGGATCGATCTAGGGAGGTTTGTGGTCGGTTGAGGGAGGATCGAGGCCGGTTGGAGGAAGAAGAAGTCGAAACGGTGATGAAAATCGAAATCGGGTGAAGGGGGAAATGAACGGGTGAGGGTGGATATTTATAGGGTTTAAGTCGAACCGATTGGGTGAAATCTCACCCGATCGATTGACTATTAGGTCTAAAACTTTGCTGAAAAGAGGCTACAGGCGAACCGATCGGTTGAGAACTCAATCGATCGGTTGGTCGCTTCACAGTTTTTTCCCGAGAATTCAGTACTGCTCACCCGATCGGTCACCCGACCACGCCTTATATCAACCGATCGGTGGATTAAATCCAAAATTTTCCGAGACTTTGGCCGTTCCCACACGGTCAGCCACACGGTCTCAGTTGCTTTACCCGACCGGTTCGCTGGAGAACAGATACGGGCCATTGTTTGATACGTCTCACCCGATCGGTTGAGTGGTCACCCGATCGGGTGCGGGCTTGTTTCCTGCAAAAATTCACAAATGGCCTAAGTCTCTCGACAGAAGTTCCCGCGGCTGGATTATTTATTAAAATATAAAAAATAAAGCTAAATATAATCCTAAAAACGAAGATGAAAGTTTAGAGCATGGGTTGCCTCCCATGAAGCGCTTTTGTTTAACGTCGTTTGCTCGACGCCCGTAGATGATATTCAAGGTAGACGGGGGTGATGCCCTAAGATTGGCATCGCTTCAGATTCAGAGTTGGTGGCCCTTGGTGTCGTCGACGGTGACAAGTAGACTTGCTCGACGACCCTCCCTCCGTTGATGGAATCCGGAGGCTTCTCCCTTATATTGGCGTCTATCGCCACTCTTTTCAAGATCCGGATCTCATCTCTGGTGAGCCCCATGGGATCTTTCCCTTTCCTCCTCATCGGAGGAGCCTTTTGAAATCCGGGAGGGATCATTTGTGACGCTTCCGCTCCCTCAGCAACATCATCTTTCTTCAGGCCTACGTGTTCTTCTAAGTCCCCCAAGCTGTTGGGGGGATTCCTTGAAAGAATATCCCAGGCCCTGGCTTCCACAACTCTCTCTTCTTCTATGTCCTGCATGTTGCATCCTGGATCATCCGAGGGGTTGTGGTGCTTCATTGATAGCCCCAAGTCAAACTCCACTTTTTCGTTGCCGACGTTAAGGGAAAACCTCCCTTTCTTCACATCTATTAAAACGCCGGTAGTGGCCATGAAAGGCCGTCCAAGGATGATGGGGTATGCGTATCTTCAGGCATGTCCATAACGACGAAGTCCACTGGCACATGCACTCCATTTACGTTGACAGGCAGGTCATCTACAACCCCCGCCGGATATTTTATCGATCGGTCTGCAAGCTGTAGGGTCATACCGGTGGGCTCTAGGTCACCCATCCCTATCCTCATATATAGCGACAGGGGTATTAAACTGACGCTCGCTCCAAGATCGACGAGCGTGCGATGGATTTTTACCTCCCCGATCGCACAAGGGATAGAGAAGCTCCTCGGGTCTTTAAGCTTAGGCGGATTTGCTCGCTGGATGAGAGCGCTGCATTCCGCCGTTAGTACGACCTTTTCCTTCCTGGACCCTCTTGTCACCAAATCCTTTAAAAATTTTACGTAGGAGGGAATTGTCTCAATAGCTTCGAGGAAGGGGATTTGCAAGCTTAGATCCTTGACCATGGCAAAGAATTTGCCGTACTTTTTGTTAATCTTTGCTTGGGCAAGTCGTTGTGGAAAAGGCACAACGGGCTTGAATACTTTGAGGCTCCCTTCCTTGTCCTTCTTCTTCTCCTCTTCTGGGACTCCCTCCGGAGTCGTTGTCTTTGGCGACGAAGCACCGTTGTCATTGGCTTTTTCAGTTGGTCGCTCTACGGCCAACGGTGCTTCCGGTTCCTTGGCGGGCACTCTGGTAGGAATTTGTGTTCCGCTCCTCAAGATGATAGCGGACACGTTCGCATGCTCGTGTGTGAGTGCCAAAGTCTGGTTTGCCCCCTTGGGTTCACTTCCGGTTGTGGTGGCAATAGATTTTGCAACCTTTGAAGGTTCGCCACCTGTAACCCCAACTGGGTTACTTGGTCAATGAGAGCCATATGCCCCATTTCCAGCTTCAATTTGATCTTCTCTTGGTTGGTAATGTATTGAGTCAAGAGGGACTCAACCGGGGAGATGACCCTCTGCTAGCCATACGGCTGCTGCTGCTGCTGCATGGGTTACTGGTTCCTTGGGGGATATTACTGATACTACTGTGGAGGCTGCTACTGCTGAAACTGCTGCTGCTGTTGCCTGGGCGGCTGATACACTAGCTGCTGCTGCTGCTGCTGCGGAGGCGGCTGCTAATAGGGTACCCGGTGGCTAAGTTTGGGGTGGTTCCGGTTGTTCGGAGAGTAGGCCGGATTGGAGCTAGTCCGTGGTGGATACCGCGTAGTTCACGTAGGATTGTAGAATAGTGCGCTCGCTTAGTCCACCGGTGGTGAGATGTCACCACCCTCGAAGTCTCCCATGACTTCTGCTTCCACCGTCGCAATATGTTGTGTACCGACACCACCGGCTCCTACCATGAGCGCTGAGATATGGGTCGACAGCAAATCAAACTTGCTGGATGATTTGTCGATGTCCTCGACCCTGTGGATACCCCCAGATCTAGGCATGGCTCGCTCGTCACACCACCGCTCATTGTTCGATGCCATGTTTTCTAAGATGTTCCCAACATCTTCTTCACTTTTGGACATGAAGGACCCCCCAGCTGCGGAGTCCATCGAAGACTTCAAGTCATCCCTCAATCCGTTGTAGAACAGATTAATTATCTGCCACTTGGGAAGCTCGTGATGAGGGCATCTTCGCTGCATCTCTTTAAATTTTATCCAAGCTTCATGCAGGGACTCGTGGCTGGCTTGGGAGAAGGAGGAGATCTCACTCTTCAGCCTCATGGTCTTCCCTGAAGGAAAGAACTTAGTCAGGAAGGCATTTGAGAGCTTCTCCTAAGTGTTGAACATGTTCGGGTCCTTTCCCCTAAGCCACAGCTTGGCCTTATCCCGCAGAGAGAAGGGGAATAGCTTCATTCGGATTGCTTCAGTTGTGACTCCATTAATCTGGAATGTGTCACATTTGGCTCTCCATGGGTGCCCCAGAGAATTGATCCTGCTGGATCCACGTCACTAAGGACGGCTTGAGCTCGAAGCTCTAAGCCGTAATAGTAGGAGGTCGGATGGCGGAGGTGGACTCAATGGATGGCATCGAGTACTCCAGCAGGGACTTATGAGGTGGGGTGTTCTCCCCCATGGCTTCAGGCTCTTCTCTTCTTCTCTTCTCTGCGGCTAGACACCTTAGTGTGGCGTTTATCTCAGATCAACAGGAATCAAGTCGTCAAGACTCCTTGTGTTCCTGCGCATTAAAAACAACAAACACCCTTGAAGCAAAAGTGGGAAAGAAACAGATAAAAATAGAAAATAAAAATAAGAAAATAAAAATGAAAAAGAAGAATGCGAAAATTATCGCGAGATAGAGATGTGAGCTAGACTCAAGGGTTCAAAAGATCCAAAAATAACAAGCACGTTGCCTCCCCGGCAACGGAGCCATAAAGCTTGACGTCCCACGGTGTTTGTGCATGTGCAAAGTGTGCAATAGGATTGGGGAGCACGAGATTTACATATTTATAACTGCAAGCACACGGTGTTGTAGTGTGGCTTGGGGGTCGAACTCAGGGAGGCATGGTTGTGCTTGTGTCAGAAGGGACCCAATTCACCCTATGGGTGAGCTAGCCTGAATCGGTAGATGGGTTGTCACGGAAAATGAATACGAATGATAAACAATATAAAGGGAAACCCGGGACTTCGGTTTCCACCCTATCATGTGTTCTCGCTACTGCGACCGGCGGATAGGACAACGATCGGAATTAGTGTTTAATGGTGAGACATTGCCTCTAAGAGTGATACCAGCGTCCCATGTGCCTGATATTCAAATCGGTGCCCAGGATGATACGCCGGACTACCCGGGTTCAGTCATTGGGCATTCCCATGTCCATTAACACTGACCGACTCCGGGAGCACTAAGCTCGCAACGATAACTCCCAACATCTCGTCCTGCCGTTCCCACGCTGTAGGATTCGATGTCAACGCTAAGGGCGTGAGCTATGGCTAGGGAGTTAACCGCAAAGTTTATTCTTCCTTGGCCCAACGGTCAAAGGCGGTCTTTTTCCCGCCGATGACAATGAAACACCCCGCGTAACCAATAGATTCCTAATCCCTATCGATTTCCTAGTCCTATGGACACATTAGGGAGAACCCACGAAGGGGTTTCCACCAAAATCTCAGATTTGGGAACTACTCACACATTTTAGTTAAAAAGCAATCTAAATGAAAATCGACCGTTAAAAACATAATCAGGCAATAGAAATGAAGTAGTAGCAATGCAATTAACAATATATTAATGTTTCATAAAGATCTGAACATTTACAAATAACCAAAAAATTCCAGCCGTCGCAATCGAGAAAAGACAGAAAATAAAACACAGCTCTCGTTTCTGAAAACCTAGGGTTTATATTATATAGAAAGTGACGTCACCCGATCGGTTGAAGTATCAACCGATCGGGTGAGCTGCTGCGATCTTCGGCAGCGATCTTAAGAAACATCACCCGGTCACACGACACGATCGGTTGGCGGAAGCGGTTGGTCGTTTGGATCTTGCGGTCACTAGGTGAACCGATCGGTTGATAAATCAACCGATCGATTGGAAACGTCTCCCAAAAGACAGAAAGTTGCGACGTTTTGGCACGGTCAGCTGGCGGTCGGGTGAGCTCTCCGGGTCGTGTCTTTGGGGGAATCGGCTATAGATGAACCGATCGGGTGAAGGTCACCCAATCGGTTGGAGTTCAGCTCCAATTTCTCGAGAAGACAGTCGGGCTGAACCGGTCGTCGAACCGATCGGTTGATGCTCACGTTGCTTCAGCGGCTGTCTGGGTCATGCACGCATGCATCACCCGATCGGTTGGCTGTATCCAACCGATCGGGTGGGGGCTGAAAGATAGCTATCTTGGTCGTTTGACCCCCTGGATCACACGTGACTCCTTCCGTTGCTCCGGGGACTTATGATATCTTCTTTATGTGTCCCCTCCGCTGGCAAACTCCTGCAAACACGCGAAAACACGGAGAAGTGAAAGAAAACTAGAAAATATGAGAAAACGGATACGGGACGGCGGAAAATGTGCCATATGCGAGTAAGTCGCCAAGCACCGATGAGGAGAAGACTTACATGTCACATGTGCCATATGCGAGTGCAGTGGGAAGTTTGATGTTTGTGATGATTTGCATACGTCCAGACATTGCACAGGCCGTTGGAGTGGTTAGCAGGTAAATGGCTGATCCTAGCAAGGAGCATTGGCAGGCCATCAAGTGGATTTTGAGATATCTGCGAGGCACAGCGAGTGTCGGGATCCTCTATGGAAGAGGTGACGGAAAGGTGCTGACAGGTTACTGCAATTGCGACTATGCAGGTGATAGAGACAGGCAGCGATCTACCACGGGGTATGTGTTTAGTTTGGGCACTGCCGCTGTATTGTGGAGGTCGGTCTTACAGTCTGTGGTTGTGCTATCGACCACAGAGGCCGAGTTGATTGCAGCGATGGAAGCTGTGAAGGAGGTCACGTATTTGAGGAATCTGCTGAGAGATTTGGGGGTGCCGCAGAGTTTGTCACATGTGCATTGTGACTGCCAGAGTGCCATTCATCTGGCGAAGCACCAGGCATACAGTTCAAGGACGAAACATATTGAGGTGCCTGATTCCTTACTTGAGTTGGAGAAGAAGGAGATAGAGCTTCAAACGATCACAACTGATTTGAACCCCACAGACATGTTTACCAAGCCAGTTCCCGTCATCAAGCTCTAGGTTTGCATGGAGCTGATTTCTTTGTTGGCTTAGGTGGAGCCAGAGGGCGCGATTTTCGAGAAGATGATGAATCTAGAGAGAGAGAGCCATGGAGCACAGCATGGAGGTACATGAGTCATTGGTGATGATATTTGAATCAAGGTAGAGTGTTGTTTTTTGTGATTTAAATCCACCGAGCAGTTTTTCCCAGGCTACTTGGTCGAGCAGCCAGCTCCTTGACCGAGCAGCCAGCTACTCGACCGAGCAGCCAGCTACTCGACCGAGCAGCCAGCTACTCGACCGAGCAGCAAGAAGTCTCTGACAGACCAAGTAGGCAGAGAGCTTGGGAAGTTTTTCTCTCCGACTCAAGTGACTCCTACTCGATCGAGCAGGAGGCTACTCGGTCGAGCAGGAAGTTCGATCGAGCTGTATGAAGACTTTGACAGACTGAGCAGGCAGAGAGCGTAGAGATGTTTTCCCTCCAACTCGGTGCTTCCTACTCGGTCGAGTAGAAAGGCTACTCAGTCGAGCAGCTAATGTTGAGTATTGGACTTCTCCCTACTTAGGGTTCATGATGAGCAAAAATAAATACTTATGACTAATCCCCTATTTTGCAGTTAATCCATTGCTTAAGCTAATTATGAAGATCTACTTGCAATGGATGACACTCAAAGATCATTGAAAGCAAATGAAATGGATTGGATGATCGTAGATGATGATTGAAGCTCCATGAAGACTTCAAGCTCATGCGATGGATAGAAGAGAGAGTTCGTCAATGTAAATTTCTTTTATCTCTTCTAGTATGTAACTTAGAAGTAGAACATTGTTGGAGCACACACACATCCTCATTTCAGTCTTAGGACATCATTAGATCAATCGTCCTTAGACTCTAATTCATTTCTTTATTGATTGTGCTTGTATTGTTTATAACAGTCGACTGCGGAACAGTTTATAGTCGCCTGTCTCAAAAACAGTCGACTGTGTTTTGTTCTACAGTCACTTGTTATGCACAAACTTTTACAGTCTAGTTTTGGGCTTCTCTGGTTTAATTCCCACAGGCGACTTATGAATGATTCACAGGCGTCTGTGCAAGTGACAGTTGACTGTGTTTTGTAAGTCAGTCGTCTGTCTGTCTATAGCCCAAAGTCTATTTCTCTGATTACTCTGGCCAGTCGACTTATGTTGGATTTACAGTCGACTGTCCAATGGAACAGTCGACTGTCAATGCTGCATCGGTCGTCTGTCTGTGAGCCAATTTGTTGTCTCAGCTCTCTGGAAATTCTCAGGATTTTGACAGTCATCTGTAGAAGGAAATACAGTCTCCTGTTCTGATTAACAGTCGACTGTTATCTCCTCGTTAGTCGTCTGTCCTGTTATCCCAGATGTTTTCCAGAATTCGTAAACTTACCCAACTTACGGCCAGTCGCCTGTAGTAGGACTTACAGTCGCCTGTTGGTTCAACAGTCGACTGTCTGTGCTTCATCAGTCGACTGTCCACGTGGTAAGTTACCGTTATGAATTCTCACCTACCCGATCTGACTGTGCAATAGTCGACTGTGATTTTCTCAACAGTCGACTGTCGCGAGCGCAGATTCTATCCGGTGAGAGTTTTCTCACGGATTCCAAAAGGGGTTTTGCTAATTCTGTTTTGAGGATTTGAGAAACTCATATAAGGAGCATCTACTGTTCCATTGAGATGTTACCAAGTTACTCATTCTATTGCAAAATCTTTCAAGCTTTCATTCTCAAGATCAAAGCTCTCAAATCCTAAAGCCCTAAGAATACCTATCTCAAATCCTAAAAGAAAAAGGGAAAATAAAAATAAAAATCCTAAAAGTTATACCCTCCCCCCAACTTAAAATAGACATTGTCCTCAATGTTAGGAAGAGGGAATCATGGAAAGAACACACCTGATTAGTCCCCACCCGAAGGTGGGTCTGTGAGATCCATGGTGCTCGCTTCCTTGGTCCAAGGCTCGTGAAAATGCTTCAATCTTTGGCCATTCACCTTGAACTCACTTCCATCTTTTTCATTCAATAATAGCACTGCGCCATGTGAAAAAACTTCTTTGACTGTGAAAGGTCCAAACCACCTAGAGCGAAGCTTCCCGGGGAAGATGTGTAGCCTGGAATTGTATAGAAGAACTTTTTGGCCTGGGGTGAACTCCCTCCTCAAGATCATCATGTCGTCAACGGATTTCATCCTTTCTTTCGATATTTTAGCGTTGTCATAAGCATTTCTCCTCAACTCCTCTAGCTCCAACAATTGTAACCTGCGAGAAGAAAAAAATGAATCAGTATCAAAATTCAATTTCTTTATAGCCCAATAAGATCTATGTTCCAATTCAACAGGTAAGTGACAAGACTTCCAAAAAACAAGACGGTAAGGTGACATCCCCAAAATTGTCTTGTAGGCCGTCCTGTAGGCCCACAACGCTTCAGGTAAGCGCAAACTCCAATCTTTCCTTGATGGATTCACCGTTTTCTGTAAAATTCCTTTTATCTCTCTATTTGCCAACTCTGCTTGACCATTGGTTTGGGGGTGATATGGAGTAGAAACTTTATGCGTGACCCCAAACCTCTTCATTAAATTAGCGAACATGCGGTTGTAAAAATGGGACCCTCCATCACTGATTAAGGCCTTTGGCACTCCAAATCTCGAGAAGATGTTCTCTTTGAGGAACTAAGCACAACGGAAGTGCCATTCGACCATGGAGAGGTGGAAACGCTAAAAAGATGCTCGTCGGGAAAGGAGTCCTTCAAAGGCACATCTGCTGAATCAAGGCCTATTGTCAATCGTGATAAGTGGTCAGCTACTAGATTCTCCACGCCTTTCTTGTCCTTGATTATAACATTGAACTCCTGCAACAATAAAATCCATCGTATTAATCGAGGTTTAGAATCTTTTTCAGACAATAAATATTTTAAAGCAGAGTGATCAGTATAAATTAAAATTGGCGATCCCAAAATATAGTTCCTGAATTTTTCCAATGCAAATACTACCGCCCGCAACTCCTTTTCTGTGGTCGTATAATTCCTGTGAGCGTCATTTAATGTCTTGCTGGCGTAGTAAATCACTACTGGAACTTTGTCTTTTCTTTGGCCTAGGACTGCACCAACTGCGTAATTGCTAGCGTCACAAATGATTTCAAATGGTAGAGACCAGTCTGGTACCTGTAAAATGTGGGCAGAAATCAACAACTTCTTTAAAGTTTCAAAAGAATGTTGACACTCAGGTGTCCAAATAAAATCCACATTCTGAGTTAGCAAGTTGCAAAGAGGGCGAGATATAGCGCTAAAATCTTTAATGAATCGCCTATAGAATCCTGCATGTCCCAGAAATGATCTGATATCCTTCACGCATTTGGGACTTGGTAGCTTCTCAATTACTGCTACCTTGGCTCTGTCTACCTGTATACCATCTTTAGAAACCAGATGACCAAGGACAAGTCCCTCTGTGGTCATAAAATGACACTTCTCCCAATTCAATAGGAGATTCTTCTCAATGCACTTGTCAAGAACATGAGCCAAGTTAGTTAAACAATCATGAAAAGAGCTACCATACACTGAAAAATCATCCATAAATACCTCCACAATTTTCTCAACCATATCATCAAAAATACTGAGCATGCATCGCTGAAAAGTAGCTGGAGCATTACATAAACCAAACAGCATTCTTTTAAATGCAAAAGTACCAAAGGGGCAGGTAAAAGTGGTCTTTTCCTGGTCCTCTGGTGCAATCTCAATCTGATAGTAACCTGAATAAACGTCTAGAAAGCAATAGTACTCATGTCCAGCCACCCTCTCTAAAATTTGGTCAAGAAATGGTAGAGGGAAATGATCTTTTCTAGTTCGGGAGTTCAACTTCCTATAGTCTATGCACATCCTCCAACTTGTGGTGGCTCTAACTGGGATAAGCTCATTATTCTCATTTTTAACCACGGTGAGGCCAGACTTTTTAGGAACAACCTATGTAGGGCTGACCCACTTACTGTCAGAAATAGGATATATAATACCTGCATCCAATAATTTTAATACCTCGCCTTTCATCACTTCTTTTAGTGTTGGATTTAACCTACGTTGCATTTCTCTAGTGGGTTTGGTGTCATCCTCCAAATAAATGTGATGCATGCATACAATAGAGCTAATACCTTTTATGTCAGCAATGGACCAACCAATAGCACCTCTATGCTTTCTTAGCACATCAAGTAAAGAGCTTTCTTGTTCTAAAGAGAGTTTAGAAGATATTACCACAGGGAAGCTGTTTTCGTTTCCTAGGAAGGCATACTTGAGATATTCAGGAAGTGGCTTCAATTCGGGCTTTGGATCCTCCACCTCAGATGAAATTTGAATTGATGCATTAGGTGGCAAAGCCTCGAACCTAGGCTCCCATACCGCGTTGAGCTCCTTCACGTTCTCCTGCACAAAAGAGATGTCATCAAAATCACCAATAATAGTCTCAACAATAGAAGCATCAGCACAAAATTCAGAACAAATATAATCATCCACCAATGAATCAATCATATGCACGCTCTCAACCTCATCATCCACATGTGGCAACTTGCATGTATTAAAAATATTCAAATCCAAAGTCATGTTGCCAAAAGTGATTTTCAGTTGACCATCCCTACAATTTATTAAAGCATTGCATGTCGCTAGGAATGGTCTACCTAGGATGATAGGAGTAGAATTGACAGTTTGGGGTCCTTGGATGTCTAGAACTATAAAGTCTGCGGGGTAGTAAAATTTGTCCACCTGAACGAGGACATCCTCAATGCATCCCTTTGGAACTTTAATAGATCTATCAGCTAATTGCAATATAACAGATGTAGGCTTTAGCTGTCCTAACCCAAGCTGCACAAAAATAGGATATGGCAAGATATTGACACTAGACCCTAAATCCAATAAAGCATTTCCAATCTTTTTAGTGCCAATGGTGCAAGTGATGGTGGGTGATCCAGGGTCTCTAAATTTAGGTGGTGTATTTTGTTGCACAATAGAGCTAACCTATTCAGTCAAAAATGCTTTCTTTTTCACATTTAATTTTCTCTTAACAGTGCACAAGTCTTTCAAAAATTTGGCATAGGCAGGTATCTGATTAATAGCATCAAGCAATGGAATATTTATCTGGCACTTCTGAAAAATTTCACGAATCTCAGTTTGATACTTATCTTTGTTTTTCTGAAGTAGCTGATGAGGGAAAGGCGCTGCAGGTACATATGCTACGTGTTCCTTCTCTTTAATGACATTTTTGCTCAAACCCACTTCCGTGCTCTTTTCCTGCACCTCCTCTTGCTCTTGAATTTCCTCTTCTTGGATCGGAATTCCCTCTTCTTGCTCAGCTTCTCTGCTTGGTGGGTCAGGCTTCTGAATCTCTTTTCCACTCCTCAAAGTGGACATAGCTTGGCACGGCTTCATATTGTTAACTGCAGAAGAAGATGAGCCCATATTAGGATTTGGAATTGACTGAGATAGAAGCTTACCTTTCTCCAATGTCGCTGTAAGCCTCACCAAGCTCTCGCTCATCTGCTGATTTTGAGTCTGCTGAGCCTGAAACTGAGCCTGTTGTTGCTGCATTTGGGCTTGTTGTAACTGAATAAGCTGCTGAAGTGCATCGCCAAATGGTTGCATCTGCTGTTGTGGCATTGGCTCATGGTCTCTCCTTTGGTTCCCACCTTGGTAATTGTTGTTATATTGATTTTTTCTGAACTGAGGTGGAGCTTGCTGCTGAGATTGCTGATTGGGGCCCCAGTTTAAGTTTGGATTGTTGCGCCACCACTTATTGTTAGAATTGAAGTTCTGGTAGTTTGATGACACTTGATTCACCCCCGTTGGATTGCCTAGCATGCTCTTCAAAGCTGGAAGTGTAGGACAAGCACTAGTGTCGTGGCCACCAATGTCGCAAAGTGCACAAATTTGCTCTATCTCAACTGCCTTGGCCTCTTTCAAATTCATGGCATGAAGCTTGTTCGTGATCATGGCCTCCATCTTTGCCTCCAGTACATCCTCTGGCTTCAAATTGAATACCACTCCTCGTGTAGGCTGAGATGGTGCAGAGTGGCCCCCTCTCTCGTAGTCTGAAGTAGTGTCCCATGTTTGCACATTTTCTGCTATCTCCTCTAGGTATGTCCAAGCTTCATCTGGCTCTTTATCAAAGAATCCTCCATTGCACATCATCTCTACAAATTGCTTCATCTGCGGCTGCAGTCCATCGTAGAAGAAGCCAATAATCCTGCTTTTGTCGAAGCCATTGTGTGGGCATGCAAGCAACAGCTCATTGAACCTTTCAAATGCCTGGTAGAATGTCTCCTCGCCTTTCTGGGCAAAGTTCATGATCTGCCGCTTCAATCCCTATGTCCTGTGGATAGGAAAAAACTTCTTTAGAAATTCAGCCTGCAAATCAATCCATGTAGTAATAGAATGTGATGGCAATGCATTCAACCAATTTTTAGCTTTGTCTTTCAATGAAAATGGGAACAGTTTAAGATATACCGTATCCTTGCTAGTTTTCCCATCAAAGCATGTCAAGCATACCTCCTCAAATCCTTTAATATGATATGGATTTTCATTGTCTAACCCATGAAAGGTGGGTAAGAGTTGGATCACCCCAGGTTTAAAATTGAAAGAATTTGCATCGGTAGGTAAAACAAAGCATGAAGCTGTGCTAGTCCTAGTGGGTCTGAGTAAATCTTTTAAAGTTCTAGGAACTCCAGGTTGCGCATTATTCTCGTTATTGTTGCTAAAATTTTCATCCATATTATTATTAGCCATATCAAAACGTCGAGTCAACCTATGTGTCATAGGAGTCATATGCCACATAAACTAGCACAAATATTTTTTTATATGAAAGCAAACAAAAGTTTATATACAATAAAGTGGAATGATCTCACCGTATGTCTTCTGTATGAAATAAACCGTAGTAACAAACAGTTCTCCCCGGCAACGACGCCAAAAACTTGGTAGGCCCAAAATAGTGCTTCTCTCAAGCGCAAGAGTCAGTACAAGTAATATAATCTGGGAGTCCAGATGTCGAATCCTCAGGAGAAAATCTGTTGCAACCACAGCTCAAATCAAATAGAAATCTGACGAAGAGAAACGAACCACTTCAATAATGATGGTGATGATGGTGTGAAAGTACGTGATGGTGAAGTTTGGTGTGCGAACAATACGAACAAAGAAAAAGTCGTGTATGAAAGTATGTATGAGAAATATGCGCATGGTATAGGTTCGTTAGGATCATTGATTCGTATACGTTGGTTGATTAAATATAACTCAATAAATCCTCCTTTTGGGAGCGATTCATCGGAAAATACCCTTTTGGGGGTTCAAGCACAATATGAATAAAATCGTTGCTAAAGTTATAATCTTGCAAATACGGTATGAAACTCTCTTTTGGAGAGATCAAAGCTCACCCTTGTGGGGCGATCATCAACTCAATCACTTCTTTTGGAAGATGAAAAATAGGATTTAATAACAAAAACTACAACTTTAGCGACATTATCGATTAAGCACAATGATATTCAACCAAACAAATACGATTCACATCCCCTAACTACTCCATACCATGCACAAATAAGATTTAGCTACTACTAATGCAAGAATAAACAAAGTTCATAGCAAAATACATGGTTCTAATAGCAAAATACGATTAAAAACACCCAAATACAGGGTATGAGTTTAAGAAACTATCACCAAAACTCCAAGCTAAGCCTCAAAACTCTCTGGAAAACTGAAGAATGGCCTCTGGAAATTTACAGAATTTTTCAGAGGGGAAATGCTGCTCCTAGGTGCTCCAATACGCCAATCATACCCCCGAATACCCTAGAATACGCTTAAATAATAGGCATTGCGGGTTTGGGGTGCTTAACGGGTCGAAACCCGCTACAAAACCAAACCCAAACCCGATCTAATAACCGGCGCAAACCACAGCCGTCCATCAAAGCGGAATTGAATAGGGTGTCGCCGCGTGTGCTTTGAGATTCGCGCTCAACCCGCATCCGCATCCGCTTCTCGTTCGGAGTTATCGGTCGTTGTTGGATCAGAATCCAACGGCTCTTCTTTAGCCACGACGCCCGCTTCGCATTTCTTCGGGCGTGAATGATCTTCGCCGTCCGATCATCATCGAACGGTCAGAAAGCCGCCACGTCGCCCGCATTTTCGCCGGCTCCGCTCTTCGCTCTGCGCTGCCGACGGCCGTTAGATCGTGATCCAACGGCGCAGGAAAATCCGCGTTGCCCGCTTCTCCAAGCCATCCGATCTGAGTGTGATCTCGTGGATGCGCGCCACCGCATGCGCCAAGATTCGTGCGTATTTATTTTATTTCCAATAAATGATATTCTGCATTCAAAAATTCACAGTAATTAGCACAAATCTCAGAAAAATACAAATACATAGTCGTTGGAATCGTGAGATCGAGACCAAGCTAGGAAAAATATAAGAAGTACAGAAATACTTCGTTAATTACTGTTTTGTGCTCAAATAAAGTGTTTTCTCTAATAAATAATTGTGTACAAAATACATATGAATTAGAGAACAATGTAGTATCACATGAGCACAAAATAGGGCTAAATGGGGGGGTTAAATATGTAATATTGAACCTGAATCACCTGTCTCAAAAACAGTCGACTGTGTTTTGTTCTACAGTCGCCTGTTATGCACAAACTTTTACAGTCTAGTTTTGGGCTTCTCTGTTTTAATTCCCACAGGCGACTTATGAATGATTCATAGGCGTCTGTGCAAGTGACAGTTGACTGTGTTTTGTAAGTCAGTCGTCTGTCTGTCTATAGCCCAAAGTCTATTTCTCTGATTATTCTGGCCAGTCGACTTATGTTGGATTTACAGTCGACTGTCCAATGGAACAGTCGACTGTCAATGCTGCATCAGTCGTCTGTCTGTGAGCCAATTTGTTGTCTCAGCTCTCTGGAAATTCTCAGGGTTTTGACAGTTGTCTGTAGAAGGAAATACAGTCTCCTGTTCTGATTAACAGTCGACTGTTATCTCCTCGTCAGTCGTCTGTCCTGTTATCCCAGATGTTTTCCAGAATTCGTAAACTTACCCAACTTACGGCCAGTCGCCTGTAGTAGGACTTACAGTCGCCAGTTGGTTCAACAGTCGACTGTCTGTGCTTCATCAGTCGACTGTCCACGTGGTAAGTTACCGTTATGAATTCTCACCTACCCGATCTGACTGTGCAATAGTCGACTGTGATTTTCTCAACAGTCGACTGTCGCGAGCACAGATTCTATTCGTTGAGAGTTTTCTCACGGATTCCAAAAGGGGTTTTGCTAATTCTGTTTTGAGGATTTGAGAAACTCATACAAGGAGTATCTACTGTTCCATTGAGATGTTACCAAGTTACTCATTCTATTGCAAAATCTTTCAAGCTTTCATTCTCAAGATCAAAGCTCTTAAATCCTAAAGCCCTAAGAATACCTATCTTCAATCTCTTGCTCTCCAACCTAGAACCCAAGTGATATCTTCTAGGCATTTGGTGCAGTCAAGAGAAAGGGCTTTTCCTCTCTTCCAAGAGAGTCTTCAACACACAACACAATTCTCCTTCAAGTTCTACTTCAAGGCATAGGTGATTGTAAGTGTTGCTTTCATATTTCATTACTTTCGTTATTTGAATTTGCTCTCGGGTTGTGAGAGTGGTTTGCTTGCTCGCAAGTTGTGGGAGTCAAGGAAAATTGATTGTATTTCGATTTCACTTGCAGGGTTGCTACAAGTGGGTTTTAAGGAAACCTCAAGTTAGGGTTTTAACTTGAGTATCCGGAGGTATCCGGGTGGAAGGGACGTAGGATTACCGGGAATAAGTCGGGAAGTGACTTGGGTAATCTGAACCCTTGAAACATCCTTGCGTCTGCATTTGTTTCTCTTTGGGTTTAATTTTAATTCCTCAATATTTTGTTGGTTAGCATTTAAATTGGTGTAACTATCTTTTTAAATTGTATAAACACTATTCAACCCCCCTTCTAGTGTTTTCCCCATAGCCAGGGTCCTTACAACTAAGGCTACTCGACCAAGTTGACTCGCCTCCATCATCATTGTTCCTAGGGCATGTCAGCTCGACCGAGCAAGCCGAGCTGACATCCGACTCGGGCCGAGTTGGTGCGTGCCCATGCACGCGAACCGACGGCTGGATTGTTTTTTCTGTCTTTGTTTTGGGTTTGTATTTATACCTAACTATTATTTTAGATAAGGTCAAGCCTCCAAAGCCTCTATTGAGTTTTAGAGAGCATCTTGCTACCCCATTGGAGATTGGAGAGAGTTTAGGGTTTGTGTTCTTGAGAGAAAGGTTTGGTTTTTTCCTTCTCTTCTTCTTCCATTGATTTCATCCGCTTGAGTGGATTCGTGAGGGCTTGTTCTGTTGATAAGATATTACTCACGCATGATGGGAGCATTTTATAACCCTAATTGTTTGGATCTCTCTACTAGTGGAATAGTCTCAGATTGGATTGCTGGACGTAGGTTGTTTACAACCGAACCAGGGTAAATTCTCTTGTGTATGCGATTGATTTTTTTGTTGCTGTGATTTGTTTGCTACTTTCTATTGCAAGGTCAATTGGGAATTTTGTTGGGTCATTGGGATTAGATTTTTGCTAGCTCTATATTCCTAATTGGTTTATTAGGGTTGGTTTCCGCATTGATCCCAAGGCATTTTCGATTTCCACCCCAACATCGTCAACTTCATCTGACGAAGAAGAACCAAGAGGAGAATGAGCACATATGTGCTTTATGGCTTCGACATCCTCAAAGGTAAAATCTAAACCATCTTCACATCATTATGGCGAAGACAACCTCCTTAGCAATAGTGATAATAGTGACGATGAGAGTGATTATGAGTTTGACTATAAGGGAGCATATGAGGAATTATGCAATGTTCATGAAAGACTTAGTAGATGGCATCATAAAGTGAGCAAGAAGTTTATGACTTGCATTAAGAAAAATGAAGAGCTTGTGAAGGAAAATGAAAACTTGATTAGCAAGAACAAATCCCTATTGGAAGAGCTCAATGAAATGAAAACTAGATAAATGACCTAGATAATATTGTGACCACTACCAAAAAGAAATTGGATGATATATCTAAAGTCATTGAAAAATTCAATAAAGGAAAGGGAAAGCTAGATGATATTATCGATTCACAAAAGGCTTCCTAAAGTAGGACCGGCTTAGGATAAAAAAAAATCCAACCCTAAGCATATAGAAAAGCATACTAGGATTTCTCACAAAAATTACAAGTACATCAGAATGTGGATTACTAAAAGCGGCACGAACAGAGCGAAGCAAATGTATGTAAATAAATTTCTACACGATGTTCATTTTAATAAGAATTATACCTATATTTGTGATTGGAGTACAAAACCATATCGGGTTTGGCTTCCATTAAAATGGGATTTTTCATCTTCTAATCCTCCTGACCCAAAAGAAAATGAGTACCGAAATTATTTGTTTTTAGGTATCAACGGATGCGGGGAAAAGCAAAATTGTCTCAAAATCTTGTCTGCATACAAAGAAGAGACAAGAGAAAATAGTAAGAAAATTAGGTTTAATTATTTTTGATTATAATAATATCTCTGTTAATAAATTTTTAGTAGCATAAATATGTGATAAATGATTGTATGAATTTATAAAGATAGTTGGTATGATTTAAAAGGATTTAAAACAATTTTTGACAAGTCTGCCAGATAGCCGACTAGCTTGCCAGATAGCCGACCATCTGGGTGAGTATTGTTTTATTATACAGCCGACTATTATTTTGTAAATTTCAGGTTTTGGGCTATCTTGTTGGGTCTTTACTAGGTTGTTTCACTTATACCCATTAAGGAGGAGAGATCTCAACCTTTGATTTGAATCCTATGGCTATGATTCACTAGAACTAAAGTAAAACCCAAAGTTTTACCCCTTTCTCATTCATCTCTCTTATAGCCGACTTTCACCCCATCTCACTCTCCAAACTGAAAATTTCAGATTGATTCTATATATCCAAGTGGTTGGTGAAGATCTTTTCAAAAGAGAAACATCTACTAGGTATATCTTCATATCACCATCATTTCAATTTCTAGAACCATGGTTAGGGGAACATCCCATTAAGAAAAAGAGAATGGAAGAATCTTCATCTTCACATCTCTATGAGAAAGAACTCATCCTTCCATACCTTAGCAAACCCGATCTTATGTCTGTAATGCCCTGATAGCTACTCCACAAGTACTAGGGGGGGGGGGGTGAATAGTACTTTAAAATAATCAAGAGTATAATTCCTAATTATCTTGCAAACTTAACCAACAATGCGGAATGAAAATATGACAACAAAGAAACGACCAACGCAAACAAACGATTTAACGGGTTCGGATCCGCCCAAGTCTCCCCCGACTGTTTCCGGTGATCCTACGTCCCAAACACCCGGATCCACTCCGGCTACTTGAGTTAGAATCCTCTAACTCAAATTTGCACTATGAAATTCTTGTAGAAAACTACTACAAGATCAAATCATACACAAATCGAAATGTGACTCCCACAAACCGGGATCACAAACTTCTCTCACAAACCGAGAGAAAAACTTGCAATATCAATGTAAATGAAACAATAAACACTTACCAACAAAATCCTATGCCTTGAGTAAACTTACAGTTTTTAGGGCAAGAAGGATTTTGAGGAAGAAGATGACACCAAACCCTAGCTCCACCTAGATGACCAGCAATAGATGGCTAGGGAGGAGTTGGTGACTTGGAATCAAGCTCTTGGCTTGAGTGGCTCACAATGAAGAGAGTCTCTCTTGAGGAAATTAGGGCTCAAGGAGTTTGGAGAGATTCTTGTGAGAATGAGGAAGCTTAGAAATGAGAATTGAATGCTTTCTCTTTGATCTCTAAATCACAATAAATTTCAGCCTTGAATGCTAGGAAGAAGCATCACAAGTATATATAGGATATAGAGAAGAGAGAAGGAAAATTCGTAGCATTTAATGCTCCAACGGATCTATTCTGAAGCAGTCTAATCGGTCTAAGAAGGATCATTGACCGATTAGTTTTGCAACTAGTCGGTCGGTGATTCTTCTTGGACCGACTAAAAGGTTGACAGCCAAAGAAGATAGTTCAGGAGATATAAAACTAGTCGGTCTAAGAAGACTTGCCAACCGACTAGTTTGACAACCAGTCGGTCGGTGAGTGTTCTTTGACCGACTAAGCAGCTGAAATTCAATAGGCTGAACACAAGAGAACTAGTCGGTCTAAGAACAAATTCCAACCGACTAGTTTCACAACTAGTCGGTCGATGGTTGTTCTTGGACCGACTAACGAGTCAACAGTAGCTCAGGCTGAAAAGTGAAAGTATAACTAGTCGGTCTAAGAAGGATTTCAAACCGACTAGTTTGACAACTAGTCGGTCGGTGAACCTTCTTGGACCGACTAATTAGTCAACAGTGAAGATGCTGAATTGAGCAAGGAGATTTAGTCGGTTCAAGAAGGATTCTTAACCGACTAGATGACAATCTAGTCGGTTGGTTCTTCTTCTTGAACCAACTAAGATGCACTAGAAGCTGCGAAATGAAGCGTGAAGCTTCGGGAAAGTTTCTATGGGCTTCTAAGATAATCCTAGCTCTAAGATATGAGCGTTATGAAGATTATAATGTAAGTCCTATTCAAGGCTAAACATTCTATGAAAAGAAGCTAGAAGACTATAAAATAAACTAGACAAACCATGTTCAAAGCTTCAATCCGAATCTCTTGACTTCAATAATGCTCCTTGAGCTTCAACGAAGCTTCAGGCACACTATCACGCGTTTTGAAAAGTCTTGAGACGTCGCTTTTGATGTTCGTAGAATTTTGGCGATGATCTCCATAACTGCGCTCACAAAGAGTTAGTTCACGATATTTATGTTTGTTCATCATCAAAACCAAATCTGGGGAATCAATACTCAACATTCTCCCCCTTTTTGGTGATGACAAACCAACATAAATAATAATTAATAATAATGAGTCAATTGAAATTTACTTACTCCCCCTGCATTGATGACACGTTAGTTCCATATTAAATAATAATCATACGCATCAAGCAGACGAGAAAAGTATAAAATATGAACCCAATTATTGAAATTTAGGATCTAAATCCATTTTTATATCTTAACTCCCCCTGAATCTAACATATCCAATTAGATTCACGGTAAATTGCTTTAAATTAACATTTAGCACACATCGTCATTATGAATTCTCTCCCCCTTTGGCATTAGCAAAAAGAGCGAGAGGAGATCAACGACAACAACAATAGCTAAAAAATAAAAGCACGAGAGTCGTAGAATATGACCACGGTCCAAATGACACCAAAGTAAAATCACGAAGAAAATCAAAGGGGTGCCAACGAGACCATAGTCGAAAATCGAAAAATGAAATCATCAAAACTCAAATCAATTTCACGTATTGAGTTATGGAACATACTCTCCAATATTAACATTCTTAGTGAATTTAGTGCATGGAAAACAATTCTATGTTTTCATATAAAGAATTCTATTTAATCAATATAATCGTCGAGCGACGAAATCAACATCAGAGACAAAAAGAAATATAATGTGCACACTGAAGTAAATGTCAACACGATGTGTCTATATATATATATATAACAGGATACATCAAAAAGTATACATCCGCCAACACAAATATAAACGATCATCAGATCGGTGCACATCATACAGCTTATCTCACAACATACATCGAAGTATCATAAAATATACATACATCAAAAATGTATCAGCAAAACATCCAAAAATTCATCAAAAAATCCATAACCACCTAACTATCCTACCCCACTCTCTCACGACAAAATATATCATCCAAGTGCACATGGAAGAGTCCTCCAATGCAAGCTCAGGAGGTGGAGACAGGATCAGCAGCAGCAGCAGGCTGTGCAGACGAGGTGGTGGTCTCAGGAACTACTGGAGTGGTGGTCTCAGGAGCGACAGAAGTGTCCACAGAAGGTAGGGTGGCAGCAGGAGTGCTCTCGGGAGCACCAACAGAAGAATCGCCAATAGAAGTACCCTCGGGGGCACGAGCAGGAGAATCATCTCACTCCTCATCATCATCAACATCCATGATCTCCTCGTCAGAAAGCGTATGAGGAACCTCAATATCCAGATACTTGTAGATGCGAGCAAGCATCACCTCACAACGAGAAATACGAGACTCCTGACGTCTCAAAGAAGTAGAAAACTCAGAGAGTGAAGGAGGAGGTGGAGCAGCTGAAGAGGTACCCTCGGGGGCAGACGGGGTAGTCCTCTGAACGTGACGTAAGGCCGCAAGAGACTTCTTGACGACAGTCGCGTTCAGGGGAGGACCCAAAGGACGCTGATCATCTGGAGGGAGAGGGACGCCAAAGTGACGGAATACAAGAGTCAATAGGCAAGGATAAGGAATATGAGCAGACTTGGTGGATTTCCTTATGCACTCAAAGGAATCCATCTTGTCAAGGATAATACGAGCCCAATTTATCTCGCTCCCCATGAAAAGCGCGTAGATAAGCTTGAGGAACGGCTGAGAGGGCAAGCTAGAAGAGCCGTACTTCGGTAGAAGACACAACTTCAGAATCAAATTTAAGACCCACGCATTTGGCTTGAAAGATTTCGAGGGAACACCAATCATGGCGGGAGGGATGACATGGAACATCTCAGCAAGCATGGTCTAGTCAAGATCGTGGATATTATCCACAGAGATATCAGAAGGAAGCAAGCCAGAGGATGAGACACTAATCAATTGCCCTAAAATCTCTGCCGTGAGGATAATAGGTGTCCCCAAGACAGTGGTCTCAATGCAGTGAGTGTCATCATACTCACCCCATACTCGATTGGCATAGAACAATTTGACGAGTCTGGGGTACGGATGAGGATTCGCCTTGGGGTCATGGCGAAGATAGTCTAGTAGGCCGCTATACGACAGGAGATCGGCGAGCTGTGGAAAATCAGAAAACTGGACGAAGTGCTCCAGAATCAAAGGACACTGCTCAATACGATTGTATGCCGCTAGACACATCGGGTCATCGCGACACAACGAGATATCGACACCACCCAAAGGCATGGGAGCCTTCCCTTTAGACGGACGAGAGCTAGAACGGGGAGGAGGAGTAGGCTCAGACTCAGGAACATACTCTTTGCCAGAGTCAGCAGCGGGAGGAGTGGGAGCACGAAAGGAGCTCGGAGTCACAGTCTTCTTCTTAGGCTGGGGCTTGGGCTTGGGTTGAGATGTGGGTTTGGGTTTGGCAACGGTAGTCCTCTTCTTCTTAAGAGGAGGCGAGGAAGAGGATGGACGAGTCGTTTTGGCACGACATTTGGGTTGAGGAGGGTCGGTAGGAGGAGACTTGACGGTCATGGGAGATGGAGCGGTAGGACGGACGGGGATGCGAGTCTTAACCATGATCGTGAGACGAAATCAAACGAACGAAATTGAAAGAGATGGAAAACCCTAATACAAACCCTAAAACGAACGGAATTGAAAACCAAATGAAAACGAGCACGATTGAACCCTAAACACTGAGAGGGAGATATGAGATATACCCTAGGAGGAGGAGATCAACTCTAGGAAGGCCGGTGGCAGCTGACGGTGGCCGGAGACGGCGACGCACGGCGGAGGAAAGAGAGGGGTCGAAGGGTTTTAGGGGTTTGAGAGTGATCGCGAATTCTAATCGGTACGGAGGAGAGTATAAGTTGACTTACGGAGTCAAATACGCAAATGCCCCTACATAATTAGTCGGTCTAAGTTCAAGTGCTGACCGACTAGAATGCAATCTAGTCGGTCGGCCAATGAGCTTGGACCGACTAAGTGCAAACAGCAATAAAAGTCAAAAATATGGCATGAGTTAGTCGGTCTGAGTTCAATAACTGACCGACTAGACCTCAAACTAGTCGGTCGGCTAATGAACTGGGACCGACTAAAAGAGTCCAAAAATTTGATAATTCGAAATTTTGAGTTCTCTCCAAAGAACACTTGGACGATACATCGAAATACTCTCATACGTTCTTATATTACCCCGTAAAACTTGAAAATCATAAATTCGACACACAAATCAAAAAACCAATCATAAATCCAGAAAATCACAACAAATCTAGCATGAACATATAGAAATCATTATTATCATGCAAGATTATTGAACATATGAATCCTAAATCTCAAATTCACCCATAATCCCCAATTCTCGACCTAACCGCACAAATGAGTCCTCCTTGAGTGGTTTCGTGAAAATATTGGCGATTTGCTTCTGGGTTTCAACGTACACTAAAATGATGTCCTTTCTCGCAACATGATCATCTAGGAAATGGTGACGGACATCTATGTGTTTGGAACGGGAATGGTGTACCAGATTCTTAGAGAGACATATTGCACTTTGGTTATCCACCATGATAGGGCAAGTATCACAGTTTATACCGAAGTCTTTAAGTGTGTGTCTCATCCAAAGAACCTGAGCACACGCAGCACCGGCGGCAATATATTCCGCCTCGGTGGTTGAAAGTGATACGGAATTCTGCTTCTTGGAAAACCAAGAGACAAGAGAATTTCCTATAAAATGGCAAGTGCCACTAGTACTTTTCCTGTCGGATTTGCATCCAGCATAATCTGCGTCACTATATGAGATTAACTTATACGTGCTAGACTTTGGATAATATAATCCGTAGTCGAGTGTGTAACTTAAATAATGGAAAATACGTTTAACCGCTACTAAGTGAGATTCCTTAGGTTGTGATTGATAATGAGCACATACACATACATCAAACATAATACCAGGCCGACTGGTAGTAAGGTATAATAAACTACCTATCATACCTCGATATAGACGAATGTCTACATCCTTGCCCGCCGTATCTTTATCAAGATGTGTAGTAGTGCTCATTGGAGTCTTCTTGCCAGAAGCATTCTCCATTCCAAATCGCTTTAGCAACTCCACCGTGTACTTGGTTTGGTGGATGAAGATTTTGATCGTTCATTTGGCGAATTTGGAGACCTAAGAAATATTTGAGCTCACCCATGTGGCTCATCTCAAATTGGTCCTTCATGACATTAGAAAACTCTTCGCAAAGAGTGAAGTTAGTAGCACCGAAAATGATATCATCAACATAAATTTGAACTAAAATAATATCATGATTCGCATACTTAACAAATAGTGTTGAATCAACCTCACCCATTTTAAAACCCAAATCCAAAAGAAAGTTCTTTAGGCGGTCATACCAAGCTCTAGGAGCTTGTCTCAAACCATAAAGTGCTTTCTTAAGTTTGAAAACGTGATTTGGAAACTTTTCATTTATAAAACCCGAAGGCTGAGAAACATAAACTTCCTCAACAACATCTCCATTTAAAAACGCACTTTTTACATCAATGTGAAAGAGTTTAAAATCTTTATGGCATGCAAAAGATAGCAACAACCTAATAGATTCTAATCTAGCTACAGGAGCAAAGGATTCTTCGAAGTCTATACCTTCCTCTTGCCTGTAGCCTTGAGCTACTAACCGAGCTTTGTTTCGGACGATGTTTTGGTTCTCGTCGGTCTTATTCTTGAAGATCCACTTCGTTCCTATAACGGTGTGGTTCTTCAAAGGCAATGGAACTAGCTCCCAAACCTCATTCCTCTCAAACTGAATGAGTTCCTCCTCCATGGCTAGGATCCAAGCACTGTCTTCACACGCTTCATTAATATTCTTTGGCTCTACCGAAGAGGCAAAGACACAATGAGCGAAGTAGTTGACTTGAGATCTTGTCTTGACACTATCAAGTATGTCGCCAATGACTTGCTCATGGGGATGGTCACGAACTGTATGAAGCCGTTTGGGAACTCCCTGATCACTAGGAACATTCTCAAAAGATTCATCAGTAGGGTTAGTATCAATAGAATCAATAGTATTAGAATTACCAATAGAATCATATATAACTTCCATGGAGTCATCATCATTGATAATTCTAGACGGGACAAAATTTTCATTGAATGAAACATGAAGTGATTCCTCGATAGTTGAGGTTCTTTTGTTGTATATCCGGTAGGTTTTGCTACATGAGGAATATCCAACAAATATTCCCTCATCGGATCTTGGATCAAATTTGTCCAGACTCCCATACGTGTTTATAATAAAACATTTTACACCAAAAACTCGAAAATGTTTAACTTGAGGCAATCTACCAAACAACAATTTATAACAAGTTTGTTTGGTGCCGGGCCTCAAGAGTATCCTATTAAACACATAGCAAGCGGTATGTACCGCTTCCGCCCAAAATTGATGGCCAAGTTGGCTATCATCAAGCATTATGCGAGCACATTCCACTAGCGTCCTATTCTTTCTCTCAACAACACCATTTTGAGGGGGTGCGCGAGGGAAAGAAAAGGTGTGAGTAATACCAACTTCATCACAAAAATTTGAGAAAGACTCATTCTCAAATTCCCCTCCATGATCACTACGAATAGTGACAATGGTGGTTCTAATGAGATTTTGTACTTTCTTAACAAATATTGTGAAGTTTTCAAAAGCATCATTTTTATTACTTAAAGAAAATACCCAAGTAAATCTAGAAAAGTCATCAATGATGACAAGTCTATATCTTGGCCCAAAAAGATCTAGATGTAAGAGCTCTAGAGGCCGTTTAGAGGATATGCTTTTCTTAGGTTTAAATGATGATTTTGGAAGCTTGCCTCGTTGACACGAGTCACAAAAGCTTTTATTTTGGAAAGTAAGCTTAGGAAATCCTTTAATAGAATTTAACTTGGATAGCTTAAAAAGTGTTCCAAAGTTTACATGACCAAAACGTAGATGCCATAAGTGTTGTTCACTTGTGTTCGCAATGAGACATTATTCATGTGACTTGGGGATATCTAGGATATATATATCCTTATGGTGTGTGCCAGAAAATAACAAATCATTATTATCTTTCCTCAAAATATGACACATTCTTTTCGCAAAGCTAACTTTGTAACCCTTGTCACAAAGTTGGCTTATTGAAACGAGATTGTGATTTAAGCCTTTAACAAGGTAAACATCACTTATAAGAGGTTTAGATGGGTTACCAACTTTACCAACACCAATGATGGTTCCGCTCTCGTTGCCTCCAAAGACTACTCGGTTCCCATTCTCAATGGGCACCACTCCGGAGAGCAATTGAGCTTCACCCGTCATATGTTTTGAACACCCGCTATCGAGTATCCACTTATTCTTGGAGCTAAATTTGGATTTGTTGCTCCTTTTATTTTTCTTAAGTACCTGAAGATAAAAGTATCATTCCATGGTACCCAAGGTCATTGGGTCCTAAAAGATTAGACCTTTGGAAGCCAAGTCCAATTGGACTTAGACTTTCCAACATAGTCATCATTGTGCACTACATTCATGAAATAAGAATTAATGTATGCTTGTTTTTCATGCATGCTTGTGTCCTTCAGGCCCCACATAGTGAATGTCTTGGGAGCCCTATTCCGATTGGGAGCATACATACGTTGTTGATGTCTACGTGATGCATGTGGCCTACGTGGAGGTGGCCTAGGAAATGCATGACGTGGATAAGCATATGTGACATGATGAAATGGTGGTGGTATCATATGATATGGTGCATGATGGTAATTGTTCATATGATAGTGATGTGGATGAACATATGCATGTGGGGGAGCACGTGCGTGAGTGTGTATCACTTGGTGTGCACGTGCTCGTGGATGTGGAGCATAAAAATCATCATATTTGTGAACTGGTGGAGTAGGATGTGTGTTCCTACATGGCATAGTATTCGTGTACATGAATGCATGACCCTTCTTTAGAGGTCCACCCAAAGTGGGTTTCTTTCCAATCGGGGGTGTGTACGAAGTGGAAGCACCATTGGTAGATGAACTACCAATGGGGTGTTTGCTCCCACTCGTTGAGGCTTCGGAAGATGGCCTAACAAAGGTGGTGGACGATTTGGATGAATTTCCCATCTTATACCCCAAGCCAATGTGATAATTGGCCGGAAGTAAGTCATTTAGGATATTATCCAAATGGTCCTTACCTTTATTGAATTTATTAATTCGGCCTAATGTGCACTCATACTTCTCGGTGAGAGAAAGTATAGAAGCATCCAAAGTGGACACTTGCGTAGTGAGTTCATAAACACGAGACTTGAGATTCTCATTCTCAATACTCAAAGTTGAGTTTCGAGAAATCCAATCTGCTATCTCGTGTTCCTCCGAGTCCTCAATATGAACATGCTCAAGTTGAGATTTGAGATTTACAATCTCATTTCTCAAGCCTCCAACGACGGTGTCGTTGTTGATGATGATAGGCTTAGGTGAGGTTTGGAGACTAGTTAGCTCATATTTAGTCTTAGTATATCTATTTACTAGTTTAGAATATTAGACCAAATTTGCTCGTTAGCTAATCTAAGGTCATCCATTGTTACCTCATCGCCTTCATCATTGCTTTCATCGGAGGAGGACTCGTGATCATGTTCCTCTCTAGCTATGAAGCACATATGTGCTTGCTCCACTTGTTCATCATCCAACTCTCCACTTGAGGAGTCCTCGTCGGAGTCGGTGAATGTGCCGACAAGTCCTTTCTTGTACACTTTCTTGTACTTTCGAGACTTGTCGAACTTTGGCGCCTTCCATTTCTCCTTTTGTTTGTTTTGAGGACAATCCGCTTTGATGTGTCCTGGCTTGTTGCATTTAAAACACAAAGGAGCGGAGGCATTAGTAGAACTAAATTTAGATTTATTCTTGAAGTTACCTTTCCGGAAGAATCGGTTGAACTTCTTTGCCATGAGGGCAAAGGATTCTAAGTCCAACTCGTCTTCCGATTCTTCATCATCGGTAGATGTAGATGGAGCGGCCTTGAACGCAATCGCCTTTTTCTTCGGCTCGTCTTGCTTCAAGTACGACTTCATCTTGTCATGCATCTTTATTTTACTGTCCTTGCGTACCTCATAAGACATCAAGGTACCCATTAGTTGTACGACAGTATACTTATTCATATCATTACCTTCCTCGATGGCGAAGGTACGCTTTTCCCAACAAGAAGGAAGTCCGTCAATAATCTTTGAGACTTTCTCCTTTTGGGTGTAAGTCTTTCCAAGAGCCTCCAACTCATTGGTAATGTCAACGAAGCGAGCATAGTACTCCTTCATCTTCTCACCCTGTTGCATGTGAAATAATTCGTAATCTTTATTTACAACAGTGAGTTTGGAGTCTCTTACCCTACTCGTTCCTTCATGCAAGATGAGGAGTGAGTTCCAGATTTGATATGCACTCTTACATGTGCATATCTTGTTGAAGTCTTCGGGCTCCAACGCACATTGCAAGGCATTCATTGCCTTGGCATTGTTTACCTCCGCGGCGACCTCCGCGGTAGTCCACTTTGCGAAGTCTTCTTCAGCAGGCTCGACATATTCTGTCAACGTAGCTCTTCATAGTGAAGTGCTCCGGAGGAACGTTTCCATCCGGTATTTCCAATACCCATAGTTGGTACCGTTGAAGTGAGGAGGCCTAGTAGAGGAGTGTCCTTCCATCACCGAAGAAGCTCCTTCACGGTTCTTGAAGGTGCTATAGTCTGAAGGTGGACGAATGTTCTTATTGTCGTTGGTAGACATAGCTATGAACTTGGCTTTGATACCAAATGTAATGCCCTGATATCTACTGCACAAGTACTAGAGGGGGGTAAATAGTACTTTAAAATAATCAAGAGTATAATTCCTAATTATCTTTCAAACTTAACCAACAATGCGGAATGAAAATATGACAACAAAGAAACGACCAATGCAAACAAATGATTTAACGGGTTCGGATCCACCCAAGTCTCCCCGACTTGTTCCCGGTGATCCTACGTCCCAAACACCCGGATCCCCTCCGGCTACTTGAGTTAGAATCCTCTAACTCAAATTTGCACTATGAAATTCTTGTAGAAAACTACTACAAGATCAAATCATACACAAATCAAAATGTGACTCCCACAAACCGGGATCACAAACTTCTCTCACAAACCGAGAGAAAACTTGCATTATCAATGTAAATGAAATAATAAACACTTACCAACAAAATCCTATGCCTTAAGTAAACTTACAGTTTTTAGGGCAAGAAGGATTTTGAGGAAGAAGATGACACCAAACCCTAGCTCCACCAAGATGACCAGCAATAGATGGCTAGGGAGGAGTTGATGACTTGGAATCAAGCTCTTGGCTTGAGTGGCTCACAATGAAGAGAATCTCTCTTGAGGAAATTAGGGCTCAAGGAGTTTGGTGAGATTCTTGTGAGAATGAGGAAGCTTAGAAATGAGAATTGAATGCTTTCTCTTTGATCTCTAAATCACAATAAATTTCAGCCTTGAATGCTAGGAAGAAGCATCACAAGTATATATAGGATATAGAGAAGAGAGAAGGAAAATTCGTAGCATTTAATGCTCCAACGGCTCTATTCTGAAGCAGTCTAATCGGTCTAAGAAGGATCACTGACCGATTAGTTTTGCAACTAGTCGGTCGGTGATTCTTCTTGGACCGACTAAAAGGTTGACAACCAAAGAAGATAGTTCAGGAGATATAGAACTAGTCGGTCTAAGAAGACTTGCCAACCGACTAGTTTGACAACTAGTCGGTTGGTGAGTGTTCTTTGACCGACTAAGCAGTTGAAATTCTACAGGCTGAACATAAGAGAACTAGTCGGTCTAAGAACAAATTCCAACCGACTAGCTTCACAACTAGTCAGTCGATGGTTGTTCTTGGACCGACTAACAAGTCAACAGTAGCTCAGGCTGAAAAGTGAAAGTATAACTAGTCGGTCTAAGAAGGATTCCAAACCGACTAGTTTGACAACTAGTCGATCGGTGAACCTTCTTAGACCGACTAATTAGTCAACAGTGAAGATGCTGAATTGAGCAAGGAGATTTAGTCGGTTCAAGAAGGATTCTTAACCGACTAGATGACAATCTAGTCGGTTGGTTCTTCTTCTTGAACCAACTAAGATGCACTAGAAGCTGGGAAATGAAGCGTGAAGCTTCGGAAAAGTTTCTATGGGCTTCTAAGATAATCCTAGCTCTAAGATATGAGCGTTATGAAGATTATAATGTAAGTCCTATTCAAGGCTTAATATTCTACAAAAAGAAGCTAGAAGACTATAAAATAAACTAGACGAACCGTCTTCAAAGCTTCAATCCGAATCTCTTGACTTCAATAATGCTCCTTGAGCTTCAACGAAGCTTCAGGCACATGATCACGTGCTTTGAGAAGTCTTGAGACGTCGCTTTTGATATACGTAGAATTTTGGCGACGATCTCCATAACTGCGCTCACAAAGAGTTAGTTCACGATATTTATGTTTGTTCATCATCAAAACTAAATCCGGGTAATCAATACTCAACAATGTCTGCATGTGAGATCAACTCACATAGAATCATCGTCATGAAAGGTTTGTCAAGATTAGTGACCTTAAGAATTATGGCATTCATCACATCTTTCAATAGCAAGGCCTAACCGACTTATTCTCATATCGAAACAAGAGTAAATGTTTTCTTAGACTTATAAACATTTTCTACACAAACTTGACCACGAACACCTCCAACACAACCATCATAACCAAGGTGTTTGATACCACTATCAAAGTCACCGTTGAAAATTTGGGCTTAAGACTCTGCATTCCTAGCACGGGGCACTACTCCTTAAGATTGAGATGACGAACCAGGATGTCCTCAAACTCATGTATAAGAGAGGAAAGAGCTACAAAGCTAGCCTACCCACTAGCTACCTCTCTGCCAAAGCAAGAATCCTTACCAACATACTTTCCTACAACATCAATCAGAAGGGAGGTAGTAGAGCCATTCTCTCACTAAATCAAGCTAAATGTGTCTATGCCATGTTAGCTAAAATTCGAGTAAGTTGGCCCCAAATCATTTTAATTAACATTATTCATAGTTCTGTTTCCATGAACCCCACTTCCCCTCTCCATCATGGATACTATCGTACTTTCATCTTCGTCTCTGTCAGTATCAATATTGAGAGTGAGACCCACTTTATCGAACCGATGACCCTATTTAATTTGGTAGCTCTAAATAGGATGGGCCTTGCGATGGACCTAGGCCTCGAAGAAGAGGGCAATGAAGAAGGGAGTGATGAAGGAGAAGGAGAAGAGGAGGAGGAAGAAGCAGCAGCAATAGAAGAAGAATCTAATGAGCAGCAACCCATGGAAGAAGAAGAAGCTTCAAAAGACATCCTACCATATATGCTTTCGTTCAAAAAAGCCATCTTTGCTAGGCTTGAAAAAATGGAAGCTAAAGCAAATGATCGCATGAATAGCTTGCAGGATGATTTGTTCCAAAAGATTTCAAGCCTCAAAGAGGCTTTGAAGAATTGGCATGAAATTACCGATACCGTCATTGAAGAGGTCAAAGATGAGCTTGAGAAGCTCCAGAAGGAAGTTCGAGGAGAATAGCTTCATGTCTTTGGGAAGCTTGTTTACTTATGTTACTTTTTTTAAAACAGTGTTCTATGGTTTGTATTAAGTTGCTACAATGGTCATTTCTCACAAATTTTGTGCTACTATGTGAGAAATATTATGTTACGTTGTGAACTTGATGGTGTGTAATGATGTTGTTGTTTGCTTGCTAAAATATCCTTATGATCATGTTGCACTATATTTATAAATTAAGTTCTTCTTATGATCATGTTGATTTTTGATATGTAACTCCATTTGCCTCTTGATATGAATTACACTTGGTATACTTAAAATACTTGATAACACTTCGTATATTCACAATGTATGCTATTGTTTGTTTCTTTTGATGTGATAAAAAGGGAGAAATATATGCTCAAAATGTCTATATAAAATACCTAAAACACAAACACTTGAATGAATGATAATATGAAATCATGCATATTAAATCTTATGGCTAACCAGCATTTATGTAGGGGGGAACCTTTCCATAGAGATCATGCGCATGCATCTCTGCAGGGGGATCGTAGTGATTTTAGTTGTTTTATATTTTATTTTTATATCATTTATTGTCATCATCAAAAGGGGGAGAGTGTTGGGATATTGAGATGTAACGGCCGGTACCCACTATTCGTTATACGGCTGTGCGTATAGCAATTTCGGGTACCTGATTGGTTTTGTTGCTTTGTATGTGAGTCGTGTTGTGAGTCGATAGGGCCGTAGAACCTTGGTTGCATCCTTAGCAAGCCAACCCCCGACGTGTGCCCAACCTAGAATTATCGTCGCCTTTGGACCCCGTATCCTTTATACGCGTTTCGTGCACGTGCTTTTGACCGTGCACGTATTAATTTTAGACTTTGTTTGTTTGTGAACACTTTAGTGTGATATGTCGTTGTGACCCTCTCGAAGAGTATTAAAATTGTGGTGTTGATTCGGAACGTCTTTCACGGGTCGTTCTCCCACGATTAGATCTTATTTGATGAGACGTGGCGATTTTCACTTTTGACGGGAGACGTTTCTATTTTTGGTGTCGTCGTCCGACGTCGAAATTGTGATTCGTCTTCTCTGTCTCCTTTCTCTCGTCGTCCCGGTCACCCCAGTATTTATCTTACAATTTTCGGACTTCGTTTGATCGAGTTTCACTTTTTGGCCCAACCCATTGTATTTTAACCCTAGGTTTGATTGGGTTTTTGTCTCTAACAAGTTTTATTATTAGATTACACCCTATAAGCCTTGTCTTAGCCCAGCCATACTTGTGTTTGCCGCCCTACTCACGCATGAGGATGAGTGAGGGGCTTGGGCTTTTCTTTTATAACAATTTCCTTGGTAAACTTAACCCTATTTAGCCTATAAGCCCACTTCACAGAACCCCACAGCCCCTACCCACATTTTTCTCCAGAGCCCTGTACACAACTGCCCTAGCCTATAAAGAAATATATATAACCTAGGCCTAAGGTTTCACAGTAGCAACCTAAAACAGCCGCCGCCACTCACTTTCGCACAGAACCCCCGCCCCCTCTTGTTCTCGCGCAAAAAGCCCCGCAACCGCCGCTCCTTGCGTTTTCCCGGTGTCCCCGTCGCCCACCGGCCTCCACTCGCCGTCGCCGGACCCTTCTCCGGTCTCCCCCGTCGTTACCTCGCCGGAGAAACCCCAATCCGTCGCCGCTTCCACCGTTTTCCGCCGGAGGGCGCCGCTCGCAGCAGCACAGCTGCTGTGCTTCACGGCAGCGCCTGCTCCGCCTGCAGGCAGCACCGACGGCCTCCCCGCGGTCTCCTCCGCCTCCCACCGGCGTCCCGGTGTCCCCGTCTGCCTGCCCGACCTCCTCCGCTGGCTGCGCCGCCGTGGAGGCCCCCCCAAACCACCGCCATCCTCGCCGGAATCTGACAGCGGCAACGAAGCTCTCCACACGACTCAGCGACGCTCGGTCACCCCCCCTAGTCGCTGTCCGATGCGGCACCCCTCGAAGACACGGTCTCGCCGTAGTCGCTGCTCTCGTCGCCCCCGTCTGCAACCACGCGAGGAATAGCACAAAGCGAAAGATTTGCAAACTGCAAGTTAGTAAGTTAGTGTTCTAATGATATTATACATGTTAGTTTAATTTTATTACATAAGTTAGATTCTTAATAGTTTTATGAGGTAGTTTATAAAGCTAGTAAAAATTTATATGAATAGCTAGTTAGTAACAGTAGGCCAATTTTATAAATGTCATGATAGCTATGATTAAATAGTTATTATAAAGTGATTCTAATGTCAAGTACTTTAGTAGTGATGCGATTTATTAATTGAGATGGTAGGGTTATAATTAAGATCAGTTGTATAAGTGCTATAAGTATGATGATGGTATACAGATTCTAGTACCATCTTTAGTTTAACGCCTTTAACTTAGTACCACGCCTTCGATGTCGCAGATAATACGTGTCCTTCGCGACCCGTTACCGTTCTCGAGTTGACGCCGTTACCTTATATGATACCGAAATCCAACCCCTGGCGTCGCTACCCGACGCCAGTGTAGCTCTCGCGTCGTGTTGAGGTAAGATCTGCACCGTAGGAACCCCAACCACCGAATGTTAATTCAAGATTAAAAACAATTATTTTACTGCTTTGTAACTCACTAATCCAACTTAATAATACGGGACTGTAGGCTGATTGTTGGACCGAGCGTGGGAGCTCTGGAATTTGTGAATCTGTGATTGGACATTGAGTATTGTGATACCGGCATGTATATCAGGCAAGTGAAACTTGCATTTCTTGATTTAGGCCATGTCTTAGGCCATTTCCCTTGCTTTAGCGTAAAAGAGACTAAACGGTGAAAGGATAGCCGTTTAGACGCCCTTGACCTAGCTTGACAACGAAGCTTGGTCCGTCACCCTCATCATGCTCATATGTCACGTTTACTTTAAATTATCGGTACGCGAATATGTTCATATCATTGCATTTTGCTTGTCACGTTTAAATTCCATTAACGGTACGTAATTATCTGTTCATGGCATTGCATAGTGATTATTTATCGTGATTGCGTAGCACACGCTACAATCCCATGTTTCCTGGCTCGTGTTCCAGAAGCGAGCCCTGTAGTTGGAAACCCCAACGCTCGAATGTCAACACACACTTATTTTCCTGGCTCGTGACCAGAAGCGAGCATAATGAGTTGGAAACCCCAACGCTCGTCACATGTGGGTGGGGTAAGAGATAAGCGGACTGAGCCCGAGTTGGCTTGATCAGCCACTCCGGCCAGCAGGTGAAATCTCTAGTGTTTCAGTGTTGATAGTGATAGAGATAAACGAGCTGGCCAGTAAGTGGACTCTCTATGCACTAAGTGTTAAGTGATAAGTGATAAGTGCTAAGTGATAAGTGATAAGTGATTAGTGATTTGGTAGCTTTTGCTACATTGTGCATGCTTGCCTCTCTTTTAAACTGTTGCATCATACTTAACTGCCATGTCATTGCTTAATACTACAAGTGCTAGGTTGTTAGTTACTTTCAGTTTCCTTGCCCAAGTCTTTTAGACTTGCTGACATGTGCCCCTTTTCTCTTTTGGGTGTCACATGTTAGATTGTGAGCCAGAGTTGGTCGTTGAGGACGAGCAGGTTGCAGGTGTTGAGTTCGAGGACATAGGAGACCAGTCCTAGAGCTCCTTCTAGCTGTTGTTGTTTTCTGCTTAGTCGTTGTTAGGCTGTCGGTGCGTAGCACCTCTCTTTTCTTGTTGATGATATGTATTATGTCGGCCATGCCTTAGGCCTCTTTTCAGTCTCTTGTACTTTCCTTTTGATTTTTCTTTTAGCCTGGTGGCTTTTCTGTGATGTTGAAATTTATTGTGGATATTCTGAGATTGAATATTTTATCTCTCTCTTTCCTTGTTATTATTGTTGTCCCGTGTCGCACTTGCAAGGACCTGCCAATTGATATTTCATACGCTTATCAGACTGCAGCTTCACAGCTCCACGTCTGAGCGGACCTCCTCACGTCTCGCCTCCACATTCTTGGGAAGCGGGGCGTGACATTGAGACCCACCCCAGTGGTTTTGATGAGGTGCACAAGTGATATAAGGACTAACAATCTCATCTCAAGTGTGTATATATTGGTTTAGTGATTGGAGCCATTGTGACGCAAATCGGAGAATTTAAAGCTACGATCAAGAATGCTACAAATTGAAGCACATGATGATCTTGGATCATGAAGCAAATGAAGAATTGAGAACAAGAGGAGTTATCTCAATATCAAGGATGAAAATGAAGAGCTAAAGCTATAGGTGTGTGAGTAATTTCGTAGAATGTAAAAGCCATAGTACCTTACACACACATATTTAAAAATCCTCTAAATATATTTTTAAAGTACATTACTTAATATATTTCTTAAATATATTTTTAGAAATTATTTTGGAAGTATTTTTAAGTATATATTATAAAGTATCTCAAAATAGCCGACTATTTTGACTGATAGCCGACTATATCTGTCAAAGATTTTGTGAAAACTCTCTGTCAAAATAATAGCCGACTATCTGAAATAATAGTCGACTATCTGGAGCTGATAGCCGACTATCTGGGAGGATAGCCGACTATCTGGGTCAACTCAGTCCAGATTTAGAAATCTGCCTTGATTTTAGCTAGCTGTTAGCTAACCGTTAGAGTTGACTTTGAGAGCTGATTTTAAGCAAGTTTTACCAGAATTCAGCTTCTTTCTGCCTATAAATAGAAGAGGATTCCAGAAGTTTTATATATCATTACTCTTATTGAAAAACTCTCTACATTGCTCAACAGCTCTCTCTCTCTCTCTCTCTCTATTCTTTGTGATTCAGTGGGCAAGTGGGACTTGCATATCCGAACCCGGGTAAATTACCGTGTGTTTGCAATGTGAGTTTTACTCTTTAATTCCTTTATTATTATTGCTTGTACGCTTTCATTTCCGATGTTATCAACTCTTAATTTTTACAAGCATAATATTGTTGATTAAGTTCAAATTTGAGGCAACTCAATTTGTAACTTAGGCAACACATAGAAGAATCATTGTTTATCTAAACAGGATTATAATTGTTAACAACCCTATTCAACCACCCTTGTAGTGTTGTTTGCCATCCACAGGATCCAACAGATTGCACTAGCTTCAGCTAGTGAAGAAGCAGGTTGGCTAAGAAACAGGTTATCAGAACATCCTTTGTGGGAAAGACCGATTCCAGCCGTTTTGATCCATTGTGATAGAACTGTAGATATTGCAAAAATTCAGAAACGTTATTATAACGGAAAAATACGACAAATACATCTCAAGCATATCATTATTAGAGAGTATATGACCTCTGGAGCTGTGAGAGTGCATCATGTATGTACTAATGATAATATAGCTAATCCTTTAACGAAAGAATTAGCTCGAGAAAAGGTTTTTAAAACCTCGAAAGGAATGTGACTCATGCCCTTAGACTTATATGTCACTTGTGAGGGAAACCCAACCTGTACCAGATATCCCGAAAAATAGGTTCAAAGGGTAATAACAAATCATGAAGTAATATGTGAAGAATCATGCTATTACAATTTTTAGTCATATTCCATAAAAATCGAATCGAGCATGATATCCTGAAGCGATAAAAGGATAAATTATTTTTAACTCTGAATGAGATCTATACTCTATGTGGAGTGGGGTACCTAGCTACTGGAGTACCTTTGATAGACTCACTTATGAACGTGGAAGTGTGACAGCTTCCTATGGAATTTTTGGCAAATTCTCTATAGCATTCACTATACTGGGATACACGTGCATGGCAGTAAAGTACATGCTTTTGAACTACACTTTGATAAGGTTATGTGTGTGATGTTGTTAGAGATAGAGTTCAAAACTACATGTTACTCTAGTAAAATCTATATCATCTTCACTATGAAAAAGTTCAAGTCGATAGATAACTTTGCTTGTGCACAATTTTATATTAAAGTATAATGTTCGATGAAAATGGATTTTGTCTTAAAAAATTCAAGTGGGGGATTGTTGGAAATTTTTGAATTTTTCAAATGATTTTCAAATGGCTTTGTGTGTGGACTCTCTTTTTGGGGTTTGCCTTAATGTGTGATTCTTGTGTATAGTTTTTACCCCTTTTCATGCACGTTTTACACCCTTTTATCCATTGTTCCATCCCGTTTCTCCCCGGTTTTGTTCCCTTTTTACTTTTATGGTCCATTTTATGCTTTTTAGGAAATACATGTCAAATCTGGACCTAGAGCATGCAAAAGGCCAAAAAGAGCGCAAAGAGCGAAGACGGGAGCTCAAAGTGTGCAAAGGGGAGAAAAGAAGACAGAATGACACAAACGGTCGCATCGTTTTTGATGCGGCTGCATCACAAGGACACCCAGATGCCTCAGCTTTCAATTCCACGTGGTCACATGAAGACAACGCAAACTGCCGCATCCCTGAAGGAGGAAGATGAGAAAAATCTCACTCGATGTGATCACGTGATGTAAACGATGCGACTGTGTAACATCAGGAGCATTGAAGCCAAATGGTCGCTTTACGTGACTGCTTCAAAGACCAAACGGAGACCAAAGCTGTAATCGACACAGCCTTCAACCACGTGGTCACATCGCTGCTACTTTCCGAGGCCCATATTACGCATGTAAATGATGCGACCATGTCGTTTTTGACGCGGTCGCGTCGAATTGAATCCTAGGGCGATTCTGGGCACCGTCAGAGTTAGTTACTGAGGGCATTTTAGTCTTTTAGACATGGCATAACAGCCTGTCTTCTTCCCCATGCCCATGGGATCCACTATTCTCTGTTTTTCTGTTTTCAGTACTTTTTGCAGAAAATGTCAGGTGTAATCCCTTTTATTCTATTTGCTCTTTTAATTGTTCTTTTGCTAAACTTTGTTTTAGATTGGATCTTTTAATAGAAATAGTTTCTTTTTGATTGCTATCATTGTGGATTGCCTGATTGTTGATTCTCTGATTGATTCTATTGCTATGGGTATCAATTTTGAGTATTTGATTGAGTTATTGATAATGAGTAGTAAGTAGTTTTTCATCCAGGGCAATGGGTTGAACCCCATTGAATGGGAGTTATAGATTGGATAAATTGATTAATTAATTATTGGATAATTGAAGATTTGGGGTATGGTGGGATGTTAATTTTCAATGTATATTGGGTTCCTCCCTTTGTGGTTAATTAGATTAGCCGCTGGTGAGAGTCAGGACTAATCTAGGGTTTTCGATCCCTGCATTGACCCCATACTATCGATATGGGGACGAGAGTCGTGTATCGATTAGAGCTCTCACAACATAGATCCAACTCCTAATCCACGAGAGTGGCATGGAGGAAGGTCGGTTATATTCGTCAGACGTAATGCACCTGACGTATAACGATGTTTCAGCAAGAGTCGACATCGATATAGGTTAGGTAGTTCTATCATAGCATGGCGAGAGTAGGGGTTAGATATAACATAAGGGACTATCCTATCATGCATCACGAGAGTTGGGGATAGGAGAACACCCTTAGGTTAGACGACCTCTCCCGAATCCCATGAATCCAACAATTGGTTAAACTTAACTCAATCTTAACCCAAATTCGATGGCGGGATACCTTAAGCCCTAGAGCTTTTATCCTATGATATTTCTCTTATTATTCATCTCGACAACCTATTGATCACGTAGCTTTCTAACTTAGAAAGAAATCGGTACTCAGCGACTGCCTCCCTGCGGACGACCCATATAGTGATACGATGACGCTGTGCGCTTGCGGTTTACAATTATATAAAACTAGATCAAGTCGAACAAGTTTTTGGCGCCGTTGTCGGGGAGTCACGGCTTGATATTGATTTTGATCTTTGTTGATAGACTATGCATTTCTTTTGTTTTATTTTATTTTACTATCTTTTAATATTAATTTTCAGTGCTACTGATGTTTCCCTTGGTTTAACCTTTGTGTATGTGCAGGAGATCTCATGGCATTGAGCATTTAGTTCCACTAGACCCTCAGATCGAGGCTACAACACGTCGGCACAACGCCGGAAGAAAGAAGAAGCTTGCACTAGAAACGATGACATAGATACACAATCCACCACCACCACCACCACCGAACAATGAGCCACCACCGGCGAGATCCCTCATGTATTTCTCAATGCCCCTCAATGGGCCTACATCAAGCATATTGAGACCACCGATCGAGCCGAACAATTTTGAGTTGAAGCCATCCTTGAGAAGCTTCATCCAACAAGACCAATTCAGTGGATCGCCCATGGAGAATCCGAATGAGCATTTGAACGTGTTCCTCGAGAAGATGATACACTTAAAATGAATGGTGTTAACAATGACGCCATTAGACTCCGCCTCTTCCCGTTCTTGCTTAGAGACAAGGCTAAGGATTGGTTACAAAGCCATGATCCTAATGCATTCTCTACATGGGATAGCTTATCATGCGTTTTTCTAACGAAATTTTTCCCTCAGGAAAAACTATCATGATGCACAACTAGATCACATTTTTCTCCTAATTAGACCAAGAATTTATGTACGAGGCATGAGAGAGATTTAAGGATCTCCAGGGGAAATGCCCACATCACGGAATCCCGGATTGGTTCTTTATACAATCATTTTACAATGGGCTGGACTGCGAAGTAAAGATGACAATTGATGCCGTCGCTAATGGGGCAATCATGAACAAACCCCCCGAAGAAGCAAAGAAATTGCTGGAGGACATGGCCACCAACAACCATCAATGGGGGTAGCAAGAGAACCGCCTCCAAGAAAGGAGGTAAATTTGAAATTGATGAAGTCTATATGATTTCTGCGAAATTTGATGCATTAGCTAAACACCGTCTATGATTGGAATTGGTGCTTCTAATCCACCTACAGTGGTTCTTTGTGAGGTTTGTGGTGTACAGGGACACTTAGGGAATGAATGCCCAACTACGTTGATGACACCACCGGGCATGATAATCAAGCAGGCCAGTGTATTGTATGGAAACAATCTAAGGCCACCCAACAACCCGTACTCAAAGACCTTCAATCAAGGATGGAAGAAACATCCTAATTTTTCATATTGGAGTCCAGGATTGCAAGCTCAACCACCGTACCCATAACACCCTCAGTAATTTCAAGCACCTCCTCAAGCACCAATGCAGAACTTCAATCAAAGATCGTTTGTTAAAATTCCTTCATCTTCCAAATCTAATTTAGAGATACTAATTGAAAACCATATTCTCACACAGGGGCAAAGGAATGAGTACTTCCAAGCATCCATCTAGTAGTTGATGACCACCACGCAGCAACTAGTAACAAGTCAGAAAACGATGGAGACTCAGATGGCCCAAATGGCGCAACAGCTGTCATAAATAGCAAGGCCACAAGGGCAGCTATCGGGGCAGACTGAAGCAAATCCCCCGAGGGTACGTAAATGCCATAACTCTGAGGAGTGGGAAGCAGATGGAAGGACCTGCTATGCCCACTGATGTAGAGGAAGTTGCTGTTGATAAGGAACCACAAGCAATTGTCGAATCTGAAATGGAGCTTGAGGAAGCACATCCATCGTCTGAGTCCTCAAGGAAAGAAACAATTGAGAGGGAGCAAAGAGAGGCCACTGAAGAACCTCCTGGAACTTACATCCATACGATCCCCTTCCCATCAAGGTTGGCTAAAGCAAAGTTGGATGAAAAGTATATGAAGTTCTTTGACATCCTGAAGCAGTTCAACATCACAATACCATTCCTCGATGCTATATTAGAGATCCTGACATACACCAAATTCTTAAAAGAGATCATTACGAAGGGGGGGGGGGGGTAGCTGAGAGAAGATCGTACTCTCGACAGAGTGTAATGCGATACTCAAGAGGAAGGTAGTTAAGAAGATCAAGGATCCGAGGAGTTTTTCTATCTCGTGCGCTGTTGGAAAAATGGAAATCAAGAGAGTGCTTTGTGACTTGGGGGCGAGCGTCAGCTTAATGCCACTATCTATTAGTGAGAAGCTCAAGATGGGAGAGCTGCAACTGATGAATATGTCTCTCCAGTTAGTGACAGATCGATAAAATATCAGGTGGGCATAATAGAAGATGTGTCGGTACACATTGGGAAAATCATAGTCCCTTCTGACTTTGTAATAATGGATATGCCCCAGGACTCCCGCATCCCCATAATCCTAGGTCGTCCTTTCTTGGTCACAACAGGAGTGTTAATCGACGTGAGGGGAGGAAAGCTCTCCCTCAATGTGGGAAGAGAAAAAGTGGAGTTCGACCTCCGAAGATCAATGAAGGAGTTTATGGAGGATGATCACATTCAGCAAGTTGACCTCCTTGAAGAGGTCATTATGGAGATCACATTGGAGGAGATATTCCTATATACTACGGAGGAGCCCCCAGACGATGATTTGAGCCATGAGGGGCAGCTGGATGAAATGATGATCGAGAAGATATCCAAGGAAGCTCTGAGGGAGAAATTTAAGGAAAACCCTCCACAATCACATCCACTAGACACCAAGAAGCTGAAGATAGGAGAACTTTGCAAGTTAGCACTGAAGAAGAACGAGAAGAAGCATGGAGACGAAGAGATTTTAGAGCTTTATATCCTAAAGACACCTTGACCACATCATAAGGGAGTCGAGCTCACGACTTTAAACGAGCATTTCTTGGGAGGCAACCCAAGTTTTTCGTTTCATTTTTTAATTTTCAAATTTCAATCTTTATTATAGTTGAGAGTAGCTCAATTTTTGTTTTGAATAAAGCCAAAAAACCCCAAAATTAACTCTGAAATTTCAATGCAGGAAGAAGCTTCTGAGGAGCTGTAGAATCAGTTTTAAATGGTCACGTGGAACAAACCACGCGACCACGTGGAGAAGAGAATAGAAGAAGAAGGAGAGCTGAAAGTCAATTCGACACGGTCGCATCACACAGACACACACAACCGCGTCGTGAAGTGAAACAAAGGAGAATTTTGAGCTTCGAAGGCCCCATTCGACCCAGTCGTTTCGTTGAAACGATGCTACCATTTGGGGTTTTGGGTATAGCCACTTACTATCAAAAATGAGCCAAAAGCCCATCCACTGTTAAAATGACGCAGCCATGTGAACTCAAACCATGCGCTCGCATCGAACCCCATTCCAAAGCCAATTCTCATGCCCATTTACGCGGCTGTTTGAATCTAATCGAAAAGACCGCGTTATCATAAAAAATCCAAAGCCAATTTCCTTCAATTTAACGTGGCCGTTTAATCAAAATGACACAGCCGTTTGGCGTATAGGCACTTACTGTCTTTTGAAGCAAAAAATCATCCCACTATCGAAACAACGCGGCCATTTGAGCTTAATCCAAATGACCATGTCGATCCAACTTCTTAAGCACAAATTTTTTCAATTTGACGCGGTCAACTATGTCGTTGGCACTACTGCGTCGAATCGACTATGTCGTCGTCTAAACCTTTGATTTTGGCCTCCTCAAACCACACGGTTACTTCTCAAATGGCACAACTGTTTTAAATGATCGCGTCGCTACTCTATTTAAGGCCCCAAATCCCCAAACTGACCGCTTCACGCTTATTTGCACAAATCGTTTCGACTTCTCCTTACTCCAATCTCATTCCTCTTCACCTCTGATTAACCCAAAGTATATCCCTCTCTCTCAAATCACCTCCTACTCCCCATATCACTCCCAAAATCATCCTTCGCCATCATCTCCAATCAAAACAGGCTGAGCC
>CM061130.1:12098348-12333847 GCA_030789695.1 Scilla litardierei | reverse complement strand
CTGGAAATGGGCTCACCCGGTCGGGTGGATAGCCCACCCAATCGGGTGGGAATCAGATTCCAGACAGCCCAGAATTTCAACACACAGCTGCGCTCAGAAAATTCCAGAAAAATGTAGAAAAATTGTATTTGAGCATGTGACCTATCTTTGGAAAGCTGACGACGATGCCGACGCAAGAAAAATAAGATATCACCCAAACTCCCGCTGAAATGATAGCAGATCTTCAATGAATGCAGCAGTAGTACACGAAAGGGGAAGAAACGGCCACCTGATCGGTTGAAGTGCCAACCGGTCGGGTGAGTTCTTCCCCAAAATGACCAAGGAGATGACCCAATTGGGTGGAAAGCTCCTCCATGAATGCCACTCTGTCTCCTCACAACACGGTCATTCACCTGATCAGGTGGCACAGTGTGTTGCCCGGGTGGAGCGCAGGACTAATTCCATGATACGACCCGGTCGGGTGGCTCATCCACACGACCGAGTGAAGCTCCAAAACTTCAAATCCTCATCTTTGGCCATCGGATCTTTGTCGTATAAGCGTGATTTGGTCCCGACATGCAAGGTTGACTCCAGAAGACCCCGAAATACCGACATTTACACGCGTCAGAATCCATGAGTCATGGTATTATAGAACCATTCTTACTTCATTCTCCTCTTATTCACTCCTTCTCTCTTGTCCCTTCCTTCCTCTCTAACAGCTTTAAGTCACCGAACGCGGCACCTCAGGAGTTCCGGTGTCGAAGCATGCGTGCTCTCCGCCAATATACTCCAAATCGCTCGATATTCCCTGAAATGCAATCAAACACTCTTAAAGTACAATAGTTCTAATTATGAGCGTAAAAGCGTATGAAATATGTAATTGAGCAATCATTGTCTTTTTCTTACCTTAGAGTAATGACGATCTCATAGTCATTCGACTTGGTGAAGTCGGAGACGAGACACAGGTGCTCATTGGAGAATGAGTTCACTGAACGACCAACTAAGAGTTTTTAAATGGTTAACTTTAACTGAACTGTCTATAATAACTCTAGGGTGATGATAGGTAAGCTGGTCCTTAAGACCTGAAGTCATTTGTACGAACCTGTGAGCAAACGGTGTCGCTTAGACCTATGATCTAGCTTCGAGGCTAGGCCTGTTAAAAGATCTTAGGTTGGGCTGCACCTGAAGCTCTCGAGGCGAGTAGATGACTAAGATGGGATTCGTCTATTCCGTTAAAGGGAAGTTAGTGTCACAGGCTCAGTATGGTCTTTGTGCTAATCCTCGGCCGGGGTACGTTGTAAGATGTACAACGTGTATTCATACTAAGACCGTTGTACACTGACCAATGTTGTCTAATAGGGTTGACAGTAAACCATACCCTAGTCCAACAGGGACACCGTCTTGACGAAGGGACTATAGCTAACAGTATTCATCACTGACACAGCCAAAGTAAACCCAACGATGCTTTTGTCAATGGGTCGATCACGTTATGATGATTCTGAAACAGGGACGACAACTACTACTGGTGGTGACCGTCATCAAGGGGTTCCGAGTCCCAACCTGTAGCAAGGTCAGGCTGAAGGGTCTCACACCGAGTAGCGTTTGTGTCTTAGTAATAGGAAGATTAATAAGAGAAATTCATATGATGAAATGGAATAGTTAAATGTTCACAAGCTAGTTGTGAGACTAAGTCGTAGATGCAATAGGGACAATGTTGCATTTGATGCAAACAAAGATTAAACGTGTTGTGAATTGGTTATGACAATATTTGTAGGAATAAATGCATTGGAAAGGGTTACCTGGTTGACGGGATCGTCCCGGTCTAAACACAGGTTTAAACCGCGTCCAAATCGGAGCTCAAACGAGCCCAGAAACGCAAAAACAGTCCCAAGGCAAAGTGGGTTAGACACATTGGGCTAATAAGCCCATCCGCGAGGGGCAAACGGGCGCACGACCCGCTGCGAAGCGGGAGCAGCCCGCTGGCTGCAGCGGGCGCACCGCTGCCCAGCAGGCCGGCGCGCCCGCCCTCCTTGCCTTGGGCGGACGCGCCGGCTAAGCCTAGCGGGCGCGCCCGCAACTTAAGTGAAAATAGGGTTTTTTGAAACCCCTAATGACGGCTACGAAAATTGATTTTTTGTCCATCTTTAGGCAATTGTTTGAGGGGTCAAACGAAGTCGAAATTCGTCGCCGTTCGTTCCTACGCGTTCACTATTCGAAGCCCTTCAGATTGATAGCTTGTTTGGTGTCCAAAATTTAATGAATAAAGAGAATTAATTCGTTGAAGTTGGCCTTTATGAAAGGCTTACTAAAACTTCAATTAAGATAAATTAGCTTAATTAATTTCTCTTCAATTTGTCTTTTGTCCCACATTGCTCGCAACGAAAGGAGAGGTGCCGACTCCCTATATAAATAGGGGTGCACTCTCTTCGTTGAAAGATGCACCAAGTCCTCGATCGAGTAGCTCCGGATTTTAGAGCAAGCTCGATCTACGACTAAACTATTCTCTCTCTCTCATCTTCCTATTCTCCCGAATAGTCCTAGCAAGACTACGAAGGGGGTTTGGATTCGGATCTAGACGTCTAAGACGCGGGTCTACTCAAGTGGAACCTTATACTGCGTGTGATCGGCTTGGAAGCGGGTGTCGGCTCAGGTAGATCGGTTCGAGGGTGCAAGGCGGCTCGGGTGGATCGAGTCAAGGCGGTTCGACTGCGAAGAGTGTCAGAAGACGGTGCGGTACATCTTGCCTGCCCCAGGGTCGAGATTCCGGGTATGTTCTCTAAGTAATTTTGGTCTAAATTTAATTTCGTCGCAGTAGAATAGATCCCTCTTGGGGCGGTCAGATCCACCCCAAGTTGGCATAGATCGGGCTAGGTTCTGGCGCTCTCAAGGCCTAGCTAAATTGTTTAGCTAGTTAGTTTTTAATTTTCCGATGCGCTTTATGCCTCTATGGTCCGTCCGACTTAGGACGGACACAGATCCAAGCTATGAGGGTCTGTCAATACCCCTACAGTGGTATCAGAGCTACGTTATGCTTGTAGATCTATTTTAGTGACGATTTTAAATTCTTTAAATTGCTTGTTATGAACATACGAATTTTTAACTTTATGTTAAAATTGGTTTGATATTTTTTTTTACGTTTTAAAATTGTTTTGTAACACGAAAAAAAAATTTTGGGGACGTTTTAAATTTTATGCGATAAACTTAACGGGTCCTCTATGTTTAAATGACTTTTAAAATTTTATTTTATGAGATAAAATAATTTTAGCAAGCATTTAAAATTTTTAAAGTTTATGTAACATTATGGAAAAATTTTATTTCATGAGATGATAATTAAAAATTTATTTCTTTTAATTACATAAAGGATGAAAGTTTAAAACTTTGTCCGAAAGTTTTTAAAATTAATTTCAAATGATTTTAAAAGGTTTTAAAATTGTTTTAAAGTATATGTAACATAAAGAAAATTTTATTCTCATGAGATGAAATAATAAATTTGTTTCTTTTAATTACATATAGGTTTCAAGATTATTTTATGCGATATTTTAATCTTAGAAATGTATCTTTAAAATTTTTAAAGCTTAGTTTTGAATTTAAAATTATTTGATAATTTTATGAAACCTAGTTTTATGTGATAAAAATGATTCAAGCTTTAAAATTTTAGTTCTTTAAATTTAAATGTTAAACTTTAGATTTGCAAGTTATTTGATTATGTTGTAGATAATTTTTTTAACTTGCATGCTTTCATTGTATGTCACTGATTGAACCTTTAATTTACGCGATTAGATTAGTTGGTTTATGTTTTAATGGACATGATGAATAATGTAATCATGAACCCGTTAGGTTAGCCATTAACTGATTAAAACTTTATAAGATAAAATTTTAATGACCAATGACATGCTACGTTTTAAATAAACAAAAACAACTTCGAATCCTAATACCAGATTAGGTAGTCCCTTTGATTAACAATCATTATAATAAATCGTTTAAATGAAGATTATCATTAAAAGACTATTTTTGAAAATTGTTGTTATTGTCTTATTAAAATCCTAATTAGATTGGGGTAGCACGATGAACCTATGAACCTTATAGTTGATAAGGATCTAATAAAAGTTATTCAACAAATCCATAAAATTTCGAATTTAGGATCCACTAGTTGATAAGGATTAACCAGTTTTAATTAAAAGCCATTTAGTTGGTGGATGAACATAGAATTGATGAAACTCCTTCAATGGATCATGATGTCGGTCAATGTGCTTGGCTAAGTTTGCTGGACCACCCTAGCTAGTCTAGGGGCCGAGTGGTCCTGGCTTAGTCAATTACCTGGCCGCATCCGCTGGACCGCAAGGAGTCGAATCATGACTGTGTAAGTCCATCGACTATACCTAAGTCAAATACGATAATAATCTTGTTCAAGATAAATCGTAGCCCTCCTTGTTTTAGGAGTTGGCAACTGTAAGACCCGTGTTACGGTTGTTGACCTACACTCAAGCTGTAACATGGAAATCTTATAGAAACCGATTTCTTGATAACATCTTGACTTGACCCAAACCGTCGTCTCGTGCATACACCGAGCACCGGCGTAAGTCTAACCAAAGGTGTGTCTAAGATCTGACCCAAACCGTCGTCTCGTGCATACACCGAGCACCGGAGCAAGTCAGGCTAGACACGAAAACAAGGGTCCGACTAGGCTAGCCGTTGTGATCCGGATGAGCACACTCATGATCACAAATGACTAGAGGTAAAAATCGAAAGAGAATTATATTTAATATGATTGACGATGAGTTCGTCTACCACTGCAGAGTCGGTCAACTTGTTGATACACACTCAAGGTTGTCAGACTTAGGGTAGTCGGATCCCTCTCTCACAAATGTTATTGTATAATAGACTGTTTATTATTATGGCTTTAATAAATTTAGTGGGAGAATATAGTTTTATTAAAAACCATTTGAAACTATACAACGAACATATACTGACTAAAGTATCTACTAAATTGCAGAATGGATTCAGGTCTAAGATATATGGTAGAGAAGAATTTGCTTGATGGAACAAACTATAAAGACTGGCGTAGGAACATTAAGTTAGTCCTTTCTCTAGCCGGGATTGGATACGTGCTGTTCGAGGACGCTCCGGAGAAGCCCGATGACGATGCGACCTTCAAGAAAAATGAAGCCTATAAGCTATACCAGAGGGATGCAAAGAATGCCAGGTGCCTTACTATGGCTTCAATGAATAACGAACTGCGGAGGGAGCATGAACATTTGGATGTTCAAAGTATGCTTCTGAATGCACAAGAGTTATACGGCAAGCGGTCTAGAGCTGCCAAGTTTGAAGCCACGAGCAACCTCTGGGGCACAAGGATGGAGACAGGGCCCGTACAAGATCATGTCATCAAGATGATCAGATACGTGGAAGACGCCGCCCAGTTGGGTTTTGTCCTGGACAATGAGATGTCCGTGGACATCATCCTTAAGTCCTTAACCCCAACCTTCAAGCCTTTCATTACTGGTTTCATAATGAACAGTATTGAAACGGATCTTTCTGATCTCCTCAACATGCTTAGGCAGTTTAAGGAAATTGAGAAGAAACCGACCGCATTGGTTGTTGGCTCTGCTTCTTCAGACCAGCCAAAAGGCAAGGGTAAGAAGAGGCAGGTCCCACAACCTGCCAAGGCGAAGAAGGGGAAGAAAAAGACGAAAGGGGCCCCATCAAAATTTGAGTGCTTCCACTGCCATAAGATGGGCCATTGGAAGAGGAACTGCAAGGTTTACGTTGCAGAAAAGAAGAAGGGGCATACTGATGCCTTTACCTCAGGTACAACAAATTAAATTCAATAAAACATAATTATTTCCACAAATGCTTAATCACATAGTATGAGATACTAAGACATCTGTGTAATGTATACAGGTGGCTGATATGAAGCAATGGTTAAAGAAGTTCCAAGAACGGTCGGTATCTGAGCAATCGTTGCTGCTGGGACCGCGCAAAGACTTCAAAGAGACATGATGAAGAAGGAGCTGATACTTATTTTCTTTTATGGATAAAATGTATCCTTCCTTAAAGTTAAAACAATGATTGAGTATTTAACACTCAAAGTTTATTTGATAAACAAATTATGGTTCATCTTTATGAATCCGTTGTTTTGAATAAATGTCTCGGAAAATGTGCCTTCTGTTGAAATTGTGATTTGTTTGAGATTGGCTTAAATTTCTGTAAATGTGGCTTTCTGAGTTGGTTGCATAAATTCTCGAACTATGATACAGAGCTTCAGAAATTTTGATTGTTTTGAAGCTGACTTAATGTTATAGTCAGTTAAGTATAAGTTACAGTAGCGTATAAATTGTGTGTGATCATAATTATACGTATATTAAGATTAATTCTTAATAAACTACATTTGATTCTTAAAGAGTTAATATTAAATGTAGTTAAGGGAAAAATATAGTATACGACGTTTGACTGAGTAAGTCAATGTCAAGATTCCTTGAACCGATCTTGATATGACTCATTCGTCAAACCCAACCTGACACTAGTATGTTCCATCTAAAGCACTTATCAAATGGTTATGCTCTTCATATATATAATCTAAATATGATTTAGGTATATAATTGAAGTACTTAACCAGATAATTCTTAAAGTCAGTGGGAGCTAGCTCAAATACTTAGTTCTGGTTTCTCGGACTAAGTAAAAAGGTTTCCAACTTATTTGAATCATCTATATAAAACATTGAATCAAAATCGTTTTGATTTAATCGAATATATAGAGACTTAGGGTTTCATGCATGCACTTGACATGTTGACACAGAAAATTGGAATGAGCTAAGACTGACTTATAGAAATGTTAGACCCTACATCTAGATTGTATGAGCTAATTGTTAGCTATACAAAGAAAGGAAAATTGATCCAACTCATTTTTCAAAGGATCAACCTTGTGTGATCAACAGATGTTTAAATAATAATCCATTAAAATGCATTATAAATACTCATTAGTAAATCCACTCTTAGGTTTGTCATATAAATGTCAAAGTGACTGATATGCTATAATGGTATGAGATACCGAGATAAATAGCCTGAGTGCAAGTGGGAGATGTAGGAGGATCTATGCCCATAAGACGATTTATCCTAAGTGTACGTCTTGTTCATATAATATATGGTGCCCATTATCCTAAGTATGAAATCGTTTGAATTAATATACTTAGATAATGTCCATAGACTTATAGTTAGGTCCTTACGTATCCAGATAAGATCTCGATTATGAGTAGTAAGCGACTGAATAGAAACTTAAGTCTTAAACTGTTCGTGTCATAGATGTGTCGAGAACTGGATATCGGCACATCGGATAGACCACTGTGTCTTTGTCTTACCTTAAGGTAATGATGATCTCATAGTCATTCGAATTAGTGAAGTCAGAGATGAGACACAGGTGCTCATTGGAGAATGAGTTCACTGAACGACCAACTTAGAGTTATTAAATGGTTAACTTTAACTAAACTATCTATAATAACTCTAGGGTGATGATAGGTAAGCTAGTCCTTAAGACCTGAAGTCATTTGTAAGAACCTGTGAGCGAACGGTGTCGCTTAGACCTATGATCTAGCTTCGAGGCTAGGCCTGTTGAAAGAGCTTAGGTTGTGCTGCACCTGAAGCTCTCGAGGCGAGTAGATGACTAAGATGGGATTCGTCTCTTCCGTAAAGGGAAGTTAGTGTCACAGGCTCAGTACGGTCTTCGTGCTAATCCTCGGTCGGGGTACGTTGTAAGATGTACAACGTGTACTCACACTAAGACTGTTGCATACTAACCAATGTTGTCTTATAGGGTTGACAATAAACCATATACTAGGCCAACAGGGACACAGTCTTGACAAAGGGACTATAGCTAACGGTATTCATCACTGACACAGCCAAAGTAAATCCAACGATGCTTTTGTCAATGGGTCGATCACGTTATGATGATTCTGAAATAGGGACGACAACTACGGCTGGTGGGACCGTCGTCTAGGGGTTTCGAGCCCCAACCTATAGTGAGGTCAGGCTGTAGGGTCTCACACCGAGTAGCGTTCGTGTCTTAGTAATAGAAAGATTAATAAGAGAAATTCATATGATGAAATGGAATAGTTAAATGTTCATAAGCTAGTTGTGAGACTAAGTCGTAGATGCAATAGGGACAATGTTGCATTTGATGCAAACAACGATTAAACGTGTCGTAAATTGTTTACGACAATATTTGTAGGAACAAATGCATTGGAAAGGGTTACCTGGTTGACGGGATTGTCCAGGTCTAAACACAGGTTCAAATCGCGTCCAAATCGGAGCTCAAACGAGCCCAGAAACGCAAAAACAATCCAAGGCAAAGTGGGTTAGACCCACTGGGCTAACAAGCCCATCCGCGAGGGGCAAACGGGCGCACGACCCGCTGCGAAGCCCGCAACTTAAGTGAAAATATGGGTTTTTGAAACCCCTAATGACGGCTATGAAAATTGATTTTTTGCACATCTTTGGGCAATTGTTTGAGGGGTCAAACGAAGTCAAAATTCGTCGCCATTCGTTCCTACGCGTTCACCATTCGAAGCTCTTCAGATTGATAGCTTGTTTGGTGTCCAAAGTTTAATGAATATAGAGAATTAATTCGTTGAAGTTGGCCTTTATAAAAGGCTTACTAAAACTTCAATTAAGCTAAATTAGCTTAATTAATTTCTCTTCAATTTGTCTTTTGTCCCACATTGCTCGCAACAAAAGGAGAGGTGCCGACTCCCTATATAAATAGGAGTGCACTCTCTTCGTTGAAAGATGTACTAAGTCCTCGATCGAGTAGCTCCAGATTTTAGAGCAAGCTCGATCTACGATTAAACTATTCTCTCTCTCTCTCTCTCTCTCTCTCTCTCTCTCTCATCTTCCTATTCTCTCGAATAGTCCTAGCAAGACTACGAAGGGGGTTTGGATTCGGATCTAGACGTCTAAGACGCGGGTCTACTCAAGTAAAACCTTCTACCCCATGTGATCGGCTTGGAAGCGGGTGTCGGCTCGGACAGATCGGTTCGAGGGTGCAAGGCAGCTCGGGTGGATCGAGTCAAGGCGGTTCGACTGCGAGGAGTGTCAGAAGACTGTGCGGTACATCTTGCCCGCCCCAGGGTCGAGATTCCGGGTATGTTCTCTAAGTACTTTTAGTCTAAATTTAATTTCATCGCAGTAGAATAGATCCCTCTTGGGGTGGTCAAATCCACCCCAAGTTGGCATTGATCGGGCTAGGTTCTGGCTCCCTCAGAGCCTAGCTAAATTGTTTAGTAAGTTAGTTTTTAATTTTTAGCTGCGCTTTATGCCTCTGTGGTCCGTCCGACTTAGGACGGACACAGATCCGAGCTCTGTGGGTCCGCCAAAACCCCTACACATTAGGTACATCCAGACTTTGCGAGAGTAGTCATCAATGAACAAGACAAAATACTTAGCTCCCCCTCTTGACGGCTCTGGGTACGGTCCCCACACATCTGTGTGTACATAGTCAAGTAGTCCTTTGCTAGTATCTTCCCCATGTTAAACCGCGGCTTTGTCTTCTTACCGTACACATAGGATTCGCAAAATTCTACACTCTCATTCGAGGCTTCAATTAGTTTTCTTCTTCGGAGTACATCAAGGTTTTGTCACACGGATGATCCAAACGATAATGTCATAACTTGGCCGAATCTCCGGAAACTGTGCTCGCGGTGCTTACGTCTGTTTCACCTTCAACTGTGGTACTTTGAAGGGCATATAAGTTTCCCAGTTTTCTTCCCTTCATCACAACCATGGCTCCTTTCGAAACTCTAAAAGACCGACTTACATCCGGCATAGTCCAACATGCCTATGGAGATTAGGCTCTTCCGCAAATCTGGGACATGCCTTACATCGGTAAGTGTACGCATTATGCCGTCATGCATCTTTATCTGAACGGTTCCAATACCCGCAGTTCTACACACTGCCTTGTTCCCCATGAGGATTGAGCCTCCATCTTGCTTGGAATGGTATGTCGCGAACCAACTCCTATGAGGAGTCATATGATATGAGCATCCACTGTCCATGAGCCACGCCAAGTTGGCATCACCTGTAATCCCTGTGACTCGTCTCAAAATGTGTGAGCACTACTCCCAAGCGTAGGAGATCGAACAAGTAATAATCCTAGTGAGTCCAGGTATCGTATCCATGGGACAACTGACCTGCAAAACCACGACTTCAGTTTATAAAGAGTAATAAAACGATGAGAAATAACAACCTATCAAGTATAACGATATGGTATCTAGAGTTTAGATTAACAAAAGAAAATCCTGCAATAATTACGGTGAATTTGATTTGGGGTACTAATATGGAGAGTATGCGTTGGTAATGATTTCGTTAGGGTATGTGCAATCAATGATTATTAATACCTTTTCTATAACTCAACGTTTCGTCTGGTTAGGGCACGAGAATGTTGGAGAATATAGTGATAAAGCGCATAGAAATGTGCCAAAGAGTTAATCGCGTATAACGTCAATTTCATAAGGAAAATAAACACAAATGCCCTCTCAGGTCGCATCACGAATAAGTCCGCAAAGATCATATTCAATTCAAGCATGCCCACGTCTCCGTATAACATACCCAAACGAGATATATGTAGAAATTGACAAAATACGTGATTATACAATGCACATAAGGCGAAAAGATATCAAAATCAATGATTACGACACCCTAACTACATCAACCCAATACATATGAAGATTAACCGCGCATGGAGAGAATATATTCAGTATTCATAGACAAATACATCATAAAATCATCAAAATACGTGAATAATACCTCAATTCCAAGCCAAATATACAAAATACAAGGCTAAATATAGGAAAAATGTCACCAATTCTCTCCAAATAGCCCCAAATCTCCTTCAGATGATAGATCTAGCCTCTGTCCCCAGGGCCTCCAAATTTCATGGCGAAATACGACTCCTAGAGCCCTAATACGCCAGAATCCGCAACAAACCCCTAAAATACGCTTATATAATAGGCATTGCGGGTTTAAGTTGCTAGCGGGTTCGAAAACTCGGACCCAACCCCGCTTCATCAACCGCCTTGATTTATGGACGTTCGATCTGGGCAGGATCACCCAGAATATCGCCACATGGCCGCTTTTATCGGGTCCACTCCATTTGCATCGACCCGCTCCGCGTATCCGTATTCGCTTCGGACTTTGTTGCTGGCCGTTAGGTCATCATCCATCGGTATGGATTTGGCCACGTATCCGTATAAAACCTCGCTCGCTTCAGATCTCATATCGATGCGGGGATGAGCACGGCCGTTGGATTCGTGATCGTGCGGCTACAAATAAGCCGCATCACCCGCATCTCGATCGCTCGAAGACCGTTGGATCGAAATCCAACAGAGGCGGTTGAGCCGCGACGCCCGCATCGAATTCGAATTCGAATTCGTGTCACATGTACTTCATAATCCCACGCCGTTGGATCATTTAATCGCATGGTCACCAATCGGCCACGTCACCCCGATGATCAGCTGAAGCCCGATGCGCTGCAGTTTGCTCGCCTGCGGACCGTTGGATCGTGATCCAACAGCTGCTGAATTATGCTAAATTTCCACGCGCCGATAATTGCACGCCGTTTGATTGGGCGGGGAACGACGAGATCGCGTCACGTGTCAGCATCTGATCAGGTGGCGACCATATTACTCGTATTTTGAGCATATTTCTTCATTAAATTGGTATTTTGCATTCAATAAATCATAGAAATTAGCATAGATCTCAGAAAAATACAAATAAATAGTCGTTGGAATCGTGAGATCGAGACCTAGCTATGAAAAATATAAAAAGGCAGAAATACTCAATAAAATTTATACTTTGTGCACAAATCAATGGCTTGCTCTAATAAATGATGATATACAAAATACGATTGTATTAGAGACCAAATACATGTCATATACGCACAAAATGGGCTAAATGAGGTGTTTAATATGCAATATTCAACCCAAATCACCATGCAGTAAAAATCTCGGTATCTCTACCTTCATCATGGACCTGCTCACCATCAATCCCTAAAGATGCCGAACCGGAATCCTTCTCGGTTTCCTTTCCTTTCTTCCTATTCTTGATAGGATAATGATTCGACTAATGACCCTTCTTGTGGCAAGTGTAGCATGTGATGTTTGCAAACCTATCCTGTAAGTGTCTCGACTTGGAGTGGTCATTATTCTTCCTGAACCCTCCTCGCCTTTCCTGTCGACCCCTCACATGCAATGCCTCCTCGCGGTTACTCACATGATCTCTACCTTGAACCTTGCCACGTTGCTCTGTGTGAAGCGCCACCTTCACCTCTTCCACGGTGAGAGTAATCCGGTTGTAAATCATCGACCGAACAAACCGATTATACTCTTCAGGCAATGAACACAACAAGATAACTGCTTGCTGCTCATCTTCAATCTTCACATCCATACCAAGCAACTCTAGCACAATCATGTTCAACTCATCCATGTGATCCTTCATCGCTGAACCAGACTTCATCTTGAGAGTATACAGATGCTAAAGCAAATATAGGCGACTCGTGAAGGATTTCTTCATATATAGTCCCTCAAGCTTCTTCCACATATCAGATGTTGTCGCCTTATCCAGGACTTCCCTCAGAGCATTATCTGATAACGACAACTGAATCGCGATGTACGCCTTCCTCTCCATCTCTGCCACAGCGGATGCAGTCACCTCCTTATCGATGTTCGAGACATCGAATATGATCTGGTAACACCCCGTCTGCATAAGAACATTCTTCACCTTCGTCTGCCAAATCTGAAAATCATCTCGGCCGGTGAACTTCTCAATGTTCAACGTTGCTAAAGAGACCATCTTTCCTTTGCCACTAACTTCCTTTGCAATAAAACCACAAGCTCTGATACCACTTGTTGGGGGTGGAAATCGAAAATGCCTTGGGATCAATGCGGAAACCAACCCTAATAAACTGATCAGGAATATAGAGCTAGCAAAAATCTAATGCCAATGACCCAACAAAATTCCCAATTGACCTTGCAATAGAAAGTAGCAAACGAATCATAGCAAGAAATAAATCAATTGCAGACACACGAGAATTTACACTGGTTCGGTTGTAAACAACCTACGTCCAGCAATCCAATCCGAGACTATTCCACTAGTAGAGAGATCCAAACAATTAGGGTTACAAAATGCTCCCTCACGCGTGAGTAATAAATTGTCAACGAAACAAGCCCTCACGAATCCACTCAAGAGGAAGAAATCAATGGAAGAAGAAGAGAAGGAAAAACCAAACCTTTCTCTCAAGAACACAAACCCTAAACTCTCTCCAATCTCCAATGGGGTAGCAAAAGGCTCTCTAAAACTCAATAGAGGCTTTGGAGGCTTGACCTTATCTAAAACAATAGTTATGTATAAATACAAACCCAAAACAAAGCCAGAAAAAACAATCCAGCCGTCGGTTTTCGCGCGTGGGCCCGCGCCAACTCGGCCCGAGTCAGCTGTCAGCTCGGCATGCTCGGTCGAGCTGACATGCCTTAGGAACAATGATGATGGAGGCGAGTCGACTCAGTCGAGTAGCCTTAGCTGCTCGACCGAGTAGCCTTCCTACTCGACCGAGTAAGAAGCATCCGAGTCGGAGGGAAAACATCTCCACTCTCTTTACCTGCTCGGTCTGTCAGAGTCTTCATACTGCTCGATCGAGTAACTTCCTGCTCGACCGAGTAGCCTTATAGTCGGCTGAGTAGCAGTCACCTGAGTCGGAGAGAAAAACTTCCCAAGCTCTCTGCCTGCTCGGTCTGTCAGAGACTTCTTACTACTCGGTCGAGTAGCTGGCTGCTCGACCGAGTAGCCTCCTACTCGAGCGAGTAGTCTGGAAAAAACTGCTCGATGGATTTGAATCACAAAAAACAACAGACGATTCATCAGAGCTTGATACGTCAATTTGGTCAAAAACTGCAAAAGCCTTTTTCTTCGGCTTTGTGAACTTTCTATCCTTTTGCCTCTGTCTTCTATCTTTTTTTCTATTTGCCTTTGCGTTGATCATGATTTTTCTCCAGAGGACAATCCCTTCGAACATGATCTGGTTTGTTGCATCCAAAACAGATAATTTCATTAGTCGAATGGGATCTATGTTTTGCAAATTTACCTTGGAGGAAGTGCTTGAATCTCTTTGTTATGAAAGCGATTTCACGTTCGCCTTCGTTAGAGTCTTCAGAGTCTGAGCTTCCTTCGTTTGCTCTAAACACCGAGTTCTTTTTCTTTGGCTTTTCTTCAATTCTCTTATCATCCTCAAGTTCAATCTCATAAGCCATGAGATTGCCCATTAGTTCCTCTGCAGTGATCGTCTTTATGTTGTTTGCTTCTCGAATGGCAGTGGTCTTCCCTTTCCATTCTGGTCGAAGTGATCGAATGATCTTCATCACCTGGTCATACTCGAAAATTCTCTTCCCTAACCCTGCAAACTCATTTGTAATGTTAGTGAATCGAGTATTGACTTCGCTAGTGCTCTCTCCTTCTTCCATTATGAAACTTTCAAATTTGGAATGTAACATATTTATCTGGGACTCCTTTACATTTTCTGTCGCTTCATGACTTACCTCAAGAGTATGCCATATTTGATGTGCAGTCTCACATTGAGAGACACGGTTGAATTCGTTACCTGTTACTGCACAAAATAAGGCATTCATAGCTTTTGCATTAAGATTACCTCTCTTCTTTTCCTATGCTGACCATTTTCTGGTGTTTGTGTAACGGCCTGTTTCCGTATATACGTATCTCGTACGTATAGTGATTTATTAGAATATTAATATATGATTTTATTTGTTATTATTATTTTCATAACTCGAGAACGCGACTTAGCGATCGCGTTTATGTCTTCTTTAAATGTTGATTGATGTTGTTTGCAAGAGTGAGAACATAATTTCGATTATTCTAATCAGATGGTTCCTCAAATCTTATCTTGATCCAATCCGACCCTAATCTAAACATCTTAATTGATCATATTATCCAAATCATTTCTATCTAACCCTAATAAGTCTTAATGCTTCGATCAAATCTAAACTAGCAATCTCTAGACCTTAATGATGACGTACTAATCAAATCTTAACCGAATGAATATTACTCGATCATATGAATCTACATTTGTTTATCCTAAATCAATTTCCTAAACCAAATCTTAATCCAAATATCTTAACAGATCATCCGAAACATGTCTAAATCTTAACTAAACTGATCAAAATATCTCTACCAAGATCCTATAATATATATCTCAAATAGGATACCCAAATCATAGCTACAACCATAACTAAGTTCTAATATCTTAATTAGAATCATTTTTCCCTAATTACTGTATCAAATTACATTAACTAAATTGAATATATATGTTCTAATCTACATTCCATTATATCCTAACCCAACGTCAAAACTGGTTTTAATACCCTTCTATCTGGAAACCCTAAACTGTTATTAATATTATTATTTTTATTGTACCCTAGCTTTAAAACCCCCACGAATCTCTCTCCTCAATGATCCACGTTTGTGATCTCAACAAACCACGCACACACACTATTTCCATCTCCCTATTCCTTAGCATGCAACTGCCCATGAAATCCACGTCCCTTCACTTCGCAACCACCCACGTCCTCTCCTTCTTCCCTCCCTTTCAAAAAAGCCAAGCAGGGCACTGTTTTCTTCTTTTAAACCCAATAGCTAGCTCAAACCCAGCTCTTCGATGCTTTTTCCCCCGTCTCTCTCGAAACTCAAACAGAGCTCGCCTCCTCATCCACGGCGAAGCTCTGCCCCAAGCTCCACGAAGCCCGGCATCCTCTTCCCTCCACCACCGCTACAGGCCGTGCGTCCCCCTCCTCTCCCCTTCAAATCGCAAGCCAACTCCTTTGGTTGCCACTTCCGAGAGCTCAAGCCCCTGTTCGCCGACTTCAGCCCACTAGTTCGCCGCCTCCGACCATGCCAAACCGCCTTGTCAGCCCAAGACTTCGACCAAGCCTCCCCTTCGTCAGTAGCTCTGCCATGCTCTCACCTTCCCTCCGACCGCCGTCCTGCCCATCTCACCGTGCCCTCCGCCCCGACACTTCCGACATCAGCTCGCAAGCCTCCCGCCTACCCCATCAGCCTCCGGACGACCACCCATGACTCGACGCCGACAATACAACACACCTCCGATGCCACCATATCCCCGACCTCCGACCAGTAGCTGCCACCGTAGCCTCACATCGTCTCACATCAAGCTTCCGATCATCTCCTCGTCGTCCACAGCTCCGCACGACAATAACCCACCCTAACGAGCCTAGTCCGCCACCTCTCCCCTCGGACTTCGCCACAACCTCCCGCCACAAAACCCAGCTCCTCTCAACACCGCCCGGCTATACCTCCTCCCCTCCGAACAGCACTCACCGCATTCTCTCCTGACAATCTCTGCCCAACTCTGACTTCCTCTCGCAATCTCTGAACCGCCAGCCCAGTCCGCCATCTCCACCGGCGTCCCGAAAGCCCAGCCGCCGGTAGCCTCAAATTCCTCCCTCCTCTGCTCGAAACAGGGCACCCCTCTTCTCGCCGCCACCGGGCGTCGACAGCCCCATGGACTCGCGCTCCCTCCCCCAGACTTCTCTCCGAGCAATCCCGACACCTCCGAGCGGCAGCCATCCCCTCCAGTCCACAAAGCCACTCCCAGCGCCTTTCTCTCCGGTGACTTACCCAGCATCCCTGAGCACCCACCAATCCCTCCTCCGCCTACTGAAGCCCTCACCAACGCCCTCTCCGCATCGCTCAGCCAATCCCTTCGAATTCCACCACCATCACCCAGTTCTCCCGCCGGCAGCCACACTCGCTCCGACTTCCCCCAATATTCCTCTCGAAGCCCGCACCATCTCGACGGACCTCGCCCTCCCCTCAGCCCTCCTCTCGACGCCCGCCGAACCCGCATCGCCCCACAACCGCGCGGCCACCTTTCTCCCTCATCATCGATTCCGGCAGACCCCGAACCGCCGCCCTGCTCCTCCCAGCCCGACCTGTCATCCTCCCTCTCCTAACCCGCCACATCCACCCCTGATCCGCCGCTGTCGGAGCCCTGCCACTGCCCGGTGTTGTCACGTAGCTGCCTCTTGCCACCCTACCGATCAGCTCCCCGGTTGAGCTCCCTGCAAATGGAAGAAAGAAAGGGGTAGAAGTGACAGGAGAGATGAGGTGAGGTAAGAGCTTAGTTATTATATTATGTTATGATATTAACTTTATTAATGTTAGTTCTTTTAATATTGATTGCTGACGTTAAACATTAAGGGGCCAGTTAGTTAGTGTATAAGTCAGTATGCACAATTATATAAATTTGTCTTGTTAGTTGCTAATATTTAGTTGTTATAAGGCTAGATACATGTGACCCTATTATCAGAACGTTAATATATAAGTTAGTAATCAGTGTACTAATAAACGATGTAATAATAAGCAGTGTAGTTAGGTTTAATATTACTTCATCAGCTAACTACTTTTATAAAAGGCAACCCCCTTTTACATATATTAGTTAGGATGTTACATATGAGTTAGTCTGGTTATAGCTGAGTTGCAGTACTTGAATTAAAAACAGAATATCATTCTTGAGTTAGAGTTAATAGGTTACAACCCCATGGTTTAATTTTATATCGTAGATTAGCACGCACTCCGTTACGACCACCTGGACACCCGAAATCGTGTTAGACAGGCAAGTGTACATTACAATTTTTGATATCGCTACTTTTAAATGATAAATCAAGAACTGCTAGTTTACCCTATGTCATGTTACACATCATGTTTGCACACTTTTGATTGAACGGTTATTGATGGAATGCATAATGATAGAATATATTGGAATGCTTGAAATCGTGAGATTGTGGATTTGTGAGCCCAAGAGGTGAAATCGTGACTTTCGTGAGTGTCATGTGAGTTGACAACTTCGTGCTTGTAATACGACTAGGCTGGCTCGTGTTCCGGCAAACTTTTGGGTGGGGTTAGGGTTGAACGGCTACTAAGCGTATGTAGGGGTCATGTCTTCAAGAACACCACCTATACGGTGGGTTAGTATCAATCACGATTATACCCCCGTGAGGAGAATGACTTACTCATCACGTCTTAAAGGCGGACACCCTAGGAGTGAATAGAAAACACGGACATGAAATTACAAATTGCCAAGTCATTACTTTATCTCGACCTGCTTAGAACTGCCATGCCATTTAATGTACACACTACAATTGCCACGTTATTTGATGTACACACTACACTTGCCACGTTACTGCTGTACACACCACACTTGCCATGTTTACTACTGTACACACCACGTTTGCCATGTTATTGATGCACACACACTTACCATGCTTATTGCTGTACACGTTACACCTTGCCATGTTCGTTACTTTGTGCACTACACCTCGCATGCTCACTGCTTTGCACACTACACTTGCCAGTGCTCATATGTTTCTTACGCTGCCATGCTTTAACTAATGTGACTTCTATTTTGTCACTCATATTGCCATGCAAATTTTTTTGAAAACCTTGCCGAGGGTCAAGTTTCTTTTTGTCTTTTCAAATCTTGCCGAGCGACCCTCGCTGATGTATATTTCCTTGTCTTGTGAAATATACGTCAGGTGTTAGACAGGTTTGCAGAGAAGTATGCTTAAAGACTAAGCAGGTTGACCAGGAGTGCATAGCCGCTAAGTTCCTTCGCTGAGGAGCAATGTGCCTTCGCATCATACTTGTACTTGTTGTTCCTTCAAAATTTGTATGGGCATTAGACCCTCTTTTCTTTTCATATCTTGTTGTAACTTTTCTGAGACTTGAGATTGTAATAAATTATCTGTGTTGTTTGAGCCGCATGCAAGAACCTGCAAGTGTTATCACAAACGCGTAATGTGCTTAAACCAAGGAGGAAGAAAAGAAAAAAAATACCTCCTCCTTGTTTTAAGCACATGCGGACCCGCTCGCGTCTTCGCTCCCAAATATAATGGGAAGCGGGGCGTGACAGTTCGCCTCGATAGGTGCTTTGTATGGATCTTTGGTGACCGTCCACACGTCAATTTCCAAAGCTTGTAGATGAGTCTTCATGCGGATCTTCCAACTAGCATAATTTGTTCCATTGAACAAAGGTGGTCGCATGGTATTGAGCCCTTCGGAATGGCGAGTTGTTGATGCCATCGTCTTAGCCTTGCTTCGTAACAAGTGTTGGATCATGTGGATGGCAAACAACAAAAGAGAGGGGGTTGAATAGGGTTGTTAACAAGTATAATCCTTTTTATATAAACAACGATCCTTCTATGTTGGCATGCCCTATTTAGCACTATACGTGTATTCCACTGAACACACGTGGTATTTCTACCTACGATGCATACGTAGGCATGAAATAAACATGGATATTGATGTATGTAACGTAGTGAAAGGTGGATTGGGCCGTAATGCGTGGCTAAGAGACGAGAAAGCAAGATTGAGTGCGGGAGAAGTGTGAAAGACGCCGTTGGTGCAAAACAACAGGAATGTGTTGGATGTGTGTGCGTGGTGCATGTATGCATGTGTAGGCATGCATGGATGTGTGTGGGGAAGCCATGCAAGTGTGAAAGGGGTTAGGGGTCAAGGGCAACCCCTGTAAAATTTTAGAAAGGCGAGGGGCAAAATGGTCATTTGGACCAAAAGTGATGTGCATACATACTAGAGTGGTGTGTGCATAAAGTAATGGCAAACTTGTAAATACCCATAAGTTGGGGGAGTATCCTGGTCATTTTCTCCATGGAATATTCCCTTGGAATATTCCCTTGGAATATTCCATTCTTGCAAGAGAGAAAAGGATAAGAAGAGAGAAGAAAAGGAGGGAGAGAACTAGAAAATTCTCCCATTTTCTCATTTCCTCTCCTTTCCTCTCTCCCTTTCCTCCCTCTCCCATGCTAGGGCCGGCCATCCCTTCTCTTTTCTCCATCTTCTTCAACTCAAAACCCTAATTTAGCTCTCCAAAAATCAAGAATACCAAGTTGGTTGCAAGTGGGAAGAAGGTGAAGAAGAAAGAAAGAGAAGGAGAAGAAGAAAAATCAAGTTTGAGGTAGGAAACTAACTTGGATTTGGACATTTGTTTAGGGTTCCATTTCATCGTGTTTTTATATCATTTTTAACTAATATAAATTAGGGGTAGTCAAATTAATGTGATTTGATTCAATTTTCTTGAATTTTCCCTTGAATTTCTTAGCAAAATTATCCCCTTTGAAATTCTGAAATCTTGATGTCTGTTATTGCATTGATTCTGGTTACTGTAGCTCGAATTAGGTTTCGAAAAAATATATCTATGTAGATCTTGAAGTTCTACACCAAAATCATATAAATTTTGATATATGTTCAATTCAGAAATTAGGAGCAAAAATTCCATCTTTACAACATGTCTGTTTGATTTTCAGTCTTGACACAGTTTAGTAAAATTGTCTTAAATACCTGCACATACAATGGAGTTTTACGTTTTTGATCTCGTTGGAAAGTTAACAGGTTTATCTGTAATTTCATCAGATTGCTTATATTTTGAAATTCTGTCTAAAACATGCCCAAAATCGGCAATCTTTATAAACTCTGAAATCTGTATGGGAAACAGACTTGACACACTTCACCAAATAATTCACCATAAATCACCTACTTAATATTTTAGCATGAAATTTTATCTGTGAATCCAGGACTAATATGTCTATAACTTTCATTTGGGACAATTTATAAAATTCTAACTGAAAACTGATGATGTATGGTCATTTGTAGTGACTATTTACAATTTCCAGCAAGCTGAAATGTTTAAGAGATGTTATGACTTGATGTTAAATTTTCCTCTATTATGCATGTGCATTGTTATTTCTTGAAGTAGGGGTTCATTGTGATAATTGCTCTTGGATTTACTTATGTTATAATGGCTATGTTAATGACTCCATCTTGTGTTCGATGAAATGCCTCAATGAAGGCAATATCCGATAATTTAAGTAACGTGCATGTGTTAGTGTTGGCCTTGAGCCACATTGAAAATTGGTGAAGTTAGAGGCTTGAATGGCATGGATACATTGTAAATGTGAATGGATGATGTGTTGTGATAGAGGGAATGTCACGTAAGTGCATGACCCTATGTTTAATGATGGACGGCTAAGGTGATATGTCCACCATGCCATAATGACCCCTAACGCGTCACTTATGATGTTAACTTATAAAATTGAATAAGTCTCGATCCTCTCTAATGAGGGTGAGTTAGCAAAACCCGGGTTTTAGGTGGGATTTGAGTAAATTATGGATATGAGGCCTGGACTGAGAAGTTGGGGGAAATGATTATGTGATATGTGATATTTATACCGACTTGCCTTTACCGGGAGTGGAGGGGATATTTATACCCACTCGCCTTTACCGGGAGTGGAGGGGACATACGGATGTTGTGTTATTATGCACTCCTGCCAGGGACGAGGGAGCTGAGAGGCCCGGTGTTATACGGTGCCCATGTCCACTGCGCCGTGTGCTATATTCACCCCAAATTTGGGGTGATGTCCATGTTCTGGTATCACACAGTTTATCCAAGTTTCAACTAATTCAATTACAAAATAATAAAATAAGAATTTGGCATGTTACTCCTTCTGCTGGCAGCACTTCCCTTCCCTTTACTCCTCCACTGGTGACACTGTGTTATACTTTTGACACTTGTGATTCCCCTATTAGATTGTGGTTGTATGAATATGTGTATCATTATTCGTGCTAACTCTTTTCTTGCAGTAATTCGAGATTGGACCGCGGGTATGATCCTCTTACTTGGCTATTTACTTTTTGCTATATATTTAGTTTATATAGCTTATTCCCTTGCCGTGCCTTGTGGATTGATAACCCTAAAACGATGTTCCAAATCCAAGCTGGTTCCTACTGAGGCATGCATTGACATGCTCCTCCCCACTTTTCAGGTAGCAGGTTGCATGGTTGGCGGTGACTTGGAGTCGGGTTTCAGGGGTAGCACTTGGTATGAGCTGTAGTTATGGTGTGACATGGTTGTTTTGGGAGGTGGAGAGTGATGGTGTTTGTGTAGTGGTGTATCTGGACTATGTACATTAATTGAAGTTGTTATATATGATATGTGGTTGTTGATCTATGTTATTTATGAGATTGTTTTGATATTATTGTGGAGCTTCACTTGTACTACCCCAGCATGTGCGCAGTGGCCTGCTTGTTCTGTTTTCCCTTCCTCTTTCTTTTTCTCTCTCATCACCCTCACTCTTCAGGATACTAGGAAAAAAATTTCCATGTATTCTGGGAAACAGAGCGTGACATATGTGTTGCCTAAGTTACAAATTGAGTTGCCTCAAATTTGAACTTAATCAACAATATTATGCTTGTAAAAATAGAGAGTTAATAACAGCAGAAATAAAAGCATACAAGCAATAATAAATAAAGGAATTAAAGAGTCAAAGTCAAAATGCAAACACACGGCAATTTACCCTGGTTCGGATACACAAGTCCCACTTGTCCACCGTATCCTACTCCAACAACCAATCCACTAGCTCTCAATGAGAGCAAACTTTGCCTCAAACGAAGAGGACTTCATACAACCACCTAGCTTCCCTCGCTAGGAATTTCAGTACCTAGGTACAATAAAACTAGGATTTCCACTATTCCCTTATAACATGGGAATTTACAACTCAAAGTCTTTTTCAAAGACTTACAAAAAATATATAATGAAAGTACACAATTTTCTTATAGCCAATAGTATATATGAGTGAAACGTGGCTAAAGAAAAATCAATTCCTTTTGATCAAATATATGTTATAGAGTAAAACACGATTTAATCAAAATTCATTGTCTTGAAAATCGATTTTCTAAAATATAGCTCTTGGGCTTTAGAGATCGAAAAATCAAGTATTCTAATCTTTGAAAAAGTATGAGCTTTAAAATCAGTACAAAGATTAAAATAAAAAGAACTTGTATTTTGAACTTGTATCAAAATAACAAGTATGAAGATGGGCTAAATAAGATTACTGAAAAAGATTTTAGAAAAGATTATAAAACTCAGATTAAAATAGTAGCATTTGAACTTTTGAATCACAAAGAATAGAGAGAGCTGTTGAGCAATGTAAAGAGTTTTTCAATAAGAGTAATGATATATAAAACTTCTGAAATCCTCTTTTCTTTATAGGCAGATATAAGCTTGAATTCTGCTCAAAAACGGTTTAAAATCAGCTCTCAAAGTCAACTCTAACGGCTAGCAATGGCTAGCAAAAATCAAGACAGATTTCTAAATCTGGACTGAGTTGACCCAGATAGACGGCTATCCTCCCAGATAGTCGGCTACCAGCTCCAGATAGTCGACTATTATTTCAGATAGTCGGTTATTATTTTGACAGAGAGTTTTCACAAAATCTCAGACAGATATAGTCGGCTATCAGTCAAAATAGTCGGCTATTTTGAGATACTTTATAATATATACTTAAAAATACTTCCAAAATAATTTCTAAAAAATATATTTAAGAAATATATTAAGTAATGTAATTTAAAAACATTTTTAGAGGATTTTTGAATATGTTGTGTAATGCACTGTGGCTTTTACATTCTACGAAATTACTCACACAATTATAGCTTTAGCTCTTCATTTTCATCCTTGATCTTGAGCTAACTCCTCTTGTTCTCAATTCTTTATTTGCTTCATGATCTAAGATCATCGTGTGCTTAATTGTAGCATTCTTTATCGTATCTTTAAATTCTCCGATTTGCGTCATAATGGATCCAATCACCAAACAAATCTATCCACACTTGAGATGAGATTGTTAGTCCTTATATCACTTGTGCACATCATCAAAACCACTGGGGTGTAAGGGACCATGCAGGGCTACACACACACTAGAGGAGGGGGTGAAAAGTGTAATGGCAAACAAAGTGCTTAATTAAAAGTTACTGAAATTAAAGCACAATAAGCAGCGGAAATTAAACAAAGTGTTCAACAACAACAATCGCAAACACAAGGATTTTACCCTGGTTCCCCAAAACTTGGGTACGTCCAGCCACACCAATATTCACTATGATTCCCAAAAAGCGAAATGAATACAATCTCGTAGAGAGATATCTCACACAGTGGATTTGGATTCTCAAACAGAGAAATCCTTACTCTCACACAGAGAGACCTCACACAGAGGATTTGTTCTTTCACACAGAAAGAACCAAACTCTCACACAGAGAGTAACTCCCACAAGGAGAGTAACCAATTCCCACAAAGAGAATTAGGAGTAACACAAAGGTGAAACGAAATAACACTTACCTATGCCTCAATATGATCTTACTAATGTGAAGACGAAGGCATGCAAGTGAAACTCAAGTGCTTGAGATGAGGCTTTGATTGCACTTGATGCTCTCTTCTAGGAATGAATCCTAACACTTCTCACTTGAGTGTATGAAATGAAGAGAAGAAAGATGTTCTCCAAGAAAAGGAATGAGATTGAAATCCCTTGGAGAAATTCCCTGCGAGCTAGCTTCAATGTATGAAGAGGAATACACTCATGAGAGGGAAATGGGAGAGATTAGGAGTGTCTATTGATACTCAAAGATATTCAATATTAACCAAGAGTTCTAAAAGAACTAAGTCAACCTATATATATAGGAAGCCAAGAAGAACCCATAAAATAAGCCAAAAACCCAAAGGGAAGAAATCTGCAACGGCTAGATTTTGGCAGTTTACAGCACCGACAGTCGACTGATGAACAAGTGACAGCATACTGTTCAACGGCTAGAAAAATCCCAACGGCTATAATCTGAGCCAGGACAGTCGACTGTAGAAGACTACACAGGCGACTATATAACAGACAATCGACTGTATATTCTTCAGCAGACGACTGCTGCAGGGGATGGAAATAAAACAGAGAGATGCAACTTACGCACTGTAGGAAGACATACGACTGATGATCAGAATACAGGCGATTGTAAAATAGACATGCGACTGTAAATACTGAACCAGTCGACTGACTAGCAAATTGGGATGAAGCCCAGACAATACAAGTTACGCATAGTCGACTGTAGAACAATTCACATGCGACTGTTGGAAGACAGGCGACTGTTCCAAAAGCTCAAGTATGAGTCAATAAAAGGTTGACTTGAGCAGTGCATCACAGTCGACTGTAGAAGGCTCTACAGGTGATTGGAATCACCCAGTCGACTGTAAAACATTCATCAGGTGACTATTGGAGATCCAGAGACTCCAATTGAGTCTTTGGGCAAGATGGACCTATTGGGTTGGATTCTATGATAATTCTAAGGTTCACTAAGATGGTTAAATGCATGAGCATGAGAGTATGACCATCTATCAAGGCATTACAATAATCCTAAACTCAAAAAGAGAAATGCAAGTAATAGAAATTACATGGATTACATATTGCATCTCCTAGAGTCTGAGTCTTCAAGCTCATGATACCTTGATGCTCCCAATCATCTCCAACCTTGGCACCTCTTTATGAGCTTCCCTTCATCAAGCTCCAGGCTATGTCATTGCTCCTCTAGATGTCCATCCATCATCATGCTTCAAGCTTTGGCTTCATTAGATGATCTTTATGACTTCATCCAAGCTTGAGCACACCATCACTCTTGGAGGTATTTAAAATAACCCTTGTAATATCCTCCAAGCATTATGCTTTGTCTCATCAACATATAATCATTAAGATAAACTGAGACTAAAACATAAGATTGATTAGCACACTAACATACTGTATTGATCATCATCAAAACAACATTAGTCTTGAACACAAGAACTAACAATCTCCCCCTTTTTAATGATGACAATCCATTATGGCAAAATATAATAAACATTGAAAATAAACAACGTGTGCTAACAAACTCTCCCAATCAATATGCAACTATGTACAAAATATAAACATATAAAGCACAAAACTTATTGATAGTCGTGATGCAAAAACATACCAATTGATAATAATGCATAAACAAACAAGCATATGGTATATTTTTATATAACATATTTCTCTCCCACATTGTCATATCATAAAGATGGGTAACAGCCAAATAGAAAAACCAAGGGCAAGAGAAATAACCATCACATATGCACAAACATAATGTTAATGACATTTTATGTGACATATGAATGGAAAAATAATACAAGCAAGCAAAAAATTCCATGCTCCCTCATAATCATATAAAACATGCAAACATGGGAGTAATGGACACACTCACACAAATATGGGTACAAAATGTAAACATACAAGCATGGTACCCAAATAATGAATAACAATGTGAGTGAGCTAGCAAGTTAGAAACCAAACAAAAGTGGAGTTTGGTTTCCGTTTATAGTCATATGAAAATATAACATGATGAACATATGATTCTATATACGCATTCCTATCATGACTAGAAATATTCTTAGGAATCCTCAAAGAAAGTGATTTGGGATTCTTAAGAAGAGGTTTAGTTAAGGCATGAGTTGGAGGTGAGGGTGCACGCTTATGAGGTGGAACATAAACATTGGCGTGTCATGTGTGTGAAACATGTAATTTAGCATTAGGAACATTCACACAAGCATTTCTACCATGCATAGGAACTTGTGAAGCATGCAAAGGTTTGTCATCAATTCTAGCATGCAAGCAATAATAAGATTTCCTATGAGTAGAAACATCATGCATAGAATTCAAAGAAGAAGCATTCATATCTACATTTTTTTGAATATGCTTTTTAATATATGCAAGACCGGAATAAAAAATGCATGATTTCTCTTTGGCTTAGAAATAATAGTTGATTTTAGGGCAAAAGAGTTGGATGTGACTTTCTCATTAGAATGCTCCCCCCATAAAATTTATTTGGGTGCTTTTAAGAGAGGAGTTAGGTTTGTTCACCTTCAATAAAGATGATCCCAAAACCTTGTCCTTAATCAATTTGAAATTTTCAATTTGAGTAGCTCACATTTCTTCAAAAGTGAAGAAATGTTGGCATCCCTTTTCAATAGACATGAGCTAAGCTCACAACATTTTGACTTGAGAGCCAATGTCACATCTCTCAAAATGTTGTAATCACCCTCCGAGTGCATCTTTCCATTTGGAGTTTGAGAGAAGCATTTTTATCCCTCAAGGCACTCAATTGAGAAAGAAGAGTATCTTTCTCGGTATGCAAAGAGTTAAGTTCAACATTATGCGATGCATACAGACTCTCTTTCACAGATTTGTGAAAATCACGATCTACTCAATACGAGATTTAAGAGAGTCATTCTCTTAGCTCAACATGCACACACGAGAATCAAAAGTAATCTTTTCTTATTCAATGCAATAAAACGTGTATCATCACAATGTTTGGATGATTGAGATGTGTGTGTGTGTGTGTGAATTTCTCTTTAGGCATAAACTTTTTAGCATAAGGAGAGTTCATAAATAACGCATTACAATTATCAATAAAATCACTACATTGAAGGAGAGAGTTACGAGATACCTCATTTCCAACGATGCTCTCATCATCGCAAGATTCCTCTCCACCATATTCTTCATCAAGATAATTCCTTATGTCATCTGACGTCTCTAAATCACTTACTTTCTTTGCAATTTTCGGAGAGACGACATTGAGCAATGCATTCCACACTTGAGCATCAGAGGTAATAAACTCTGACTCCTCGTGCATATTACGCCAGTGGAACATGTTCTTCCTCCATTTTGAGAAGTGGTTGCCTTTGAAGACGGGATGAAGGGAGAGGTGTTATTGAGACTTAGAAGTCATGATTGCAAAAGACACCAAACCAAGGCTCTGATACCAATTATTGTAAGGGATCCTGCGGGGCTACACACACTGGGGGTGGATAGTGTAATGGCAAGCAAAGTGCTTAATTAAAAGTTACTGAAATTAAAGCAAAATAAGCAGCGGAAATTAAACAGAGTGCTCAACAACAACGATCGCAAACGCAAGGATTTTACCATGGTTCCCCAGAACTTGGTACGTCCAGCCACACCAATATTCACTATGATTTCCAAAAAGAGAAGTGAATACAATCTCACACAGAGATACCTCACACAGAGGATTTGTATTCTCACACAGAGAAATCCTTACTCTCACACAAAGAGACCTCACACAGAGGATTTGTTCTTTCACACAGAAAGAACCAAACTCTCACACAGAGAGTAACTCCCACAAGGAAAGTAACTAATTCCCACAAAGAGAATTAGGGGCAACATAAAGGTGAAACGAAATAACACTTACCAATGCCTTGATATGATCTTACCAATGTGAAGACGAAGGCATGCAAGTGAAACTCAAGTGCTTGAGATGAGGCTTTGATTGCACTTGATGATCTTTCTCTCTTCTAGGAATGAATCCTAACACTTCTCACTTGAGTGTATGAGATGAAGAGAAGAAAGATGTTCTCCAAGAAAAGAAATGAGATTGAAATCCCTTTGAGAAATTCCCTATGAGCTAGCTTCAATGCATGAAGAGGAATGCGCTCATGAGAGGGAAATGGGAGAGATTAGGAGTGACTATTGATACTCAAAAATATTCAATATTAACCAAGAGTTCTAAAAGAACTAAGCCAACTCCTATATATAGGAAGCCAGGAAAAACCCATAAAACCAGCTAAAAACCCAAAGGGAAGAAATCTGCAACGGCTAGATTATGGCAGTTTACAGCACCGACAGTCGACTGATGAACAAGTGACAGTCGACTATTCAACGGCTAGAAAAATCCCAACGGCTATAATCTGAGCCAGGACAGTCGACTGTAGAAGACTACACAGGCGACTATATAACAGACAGTCGACTGTATATTCTTCAGCAGGCGACTGCTGCAGGGGATGGAAATAAAACAGAGAGATGCAACTTACGCACTGTAGGAAGACAGAAGACTGATGATCAGAATACATGCACCTGTATATACTGAACCAGTCGACTGACTAGCAAATTGGGATGAAGTCCAGACAATGCAAGTTGCGCACAGTCGACTGTAGAACAATTCGCATGCGACTGTTGGAAGACATGCGACTGTATATTGACCGTCAGTCGACTATTCCAAAAGCTCAAGTATGAGTCAATAAAAGGTTGACTTCAGCAGCGCACCATAGTTGACTGTAGAAGACTCGACAGGCGATTGGAATCACCCAGTCGACTGTAAAACTTTCATCAGGCGATTGTTGGAGAGCCAGGGACTCCAATTAAGTCTTTGGGCAAGATAAACCTATTGGGTTGGGTTCTATGATAATCCTAAGGCTCACTAAGATGGTTAAATGCATGAGCATGAGAGTATGACCATCTTTCAAGGCATTACAATAATCCTAGATTCAAAAAGAGAAATGCAAGTAATAGAAATTACATGGATAACATATTGCATCCCCTAGAGTCCGAGTCTTCAAGATTATGATACCATAATGCTCCCAATCATCTCCAACCTTTGGCATCTCTTGATGAGCTTCCATTCATTAAGCTCCAAGCATTGTCATTGCTCCTCTAGATGTCCATCCATCATCATGCTCCAAGCTTTGGCTTCATTAGATGATCTTTATGATTTCTTCCAAGCTTGAGCACACCATCACTCTTGGAGGTCTTTAAGATAACCCTTGTAATATCCTCCAAGCATTATGCTTTGTCTCATCAACATATAATCATTAAGATAAACTGAGACTAAAATATAAGATTGATTAGCACACTAACATAATGTATAAATCATCATCAAAACAACATTAGTCTTGAACCCAAGAACTAACATGGGGTGGGTCTCAATATCCCAACATAATCATCTCAGACTCCTTAGTGAATTGAGCTAAGATAGTCTGTTTCTTCGATTTCCAAGAAACAACTCCTTCAGCTATGCTAAAAATATAGCCATTAGTTGTCTTGGAGTCATTTAAAAGGGTGTTCCAATCAGCATTACTATATCCTTCAAGGACACCGTGAAACTTCTGATAATGTAATCCAAGATTCATGGTCCTCTTAAGGTACATCATGACTCTTTCAATAGCATGTCAATGCTCAATACTGGGTCTGCTTGTAAACTTGAATACTAACCTACATCATAAGCTATATCAGGCCTAGTGCAATCAGCAACATATCAAAGACGGCCAATGTTGCTCGCATACTCAGATTGTCTAACACCGTTGCTGGTGTTCTTGAACAACTTAACACTAGGATCATATGGAATACATGCTGGTTTACAATCAAATTAATTACATTTCTTTAGAATTTTATCAATGTAATGAGATTGATCCAAAGAAATTCCACGTTCAGACCTAGTTATTTTAATTCCAAGGATTACATTAGCTTCACTAATATTTTTCATGTCAAAGTTTGCACATAACGTAGATTTCACCTTCTTCACAACATGAATGTTAGAACTAAAAATCAGCATATCATCAACATAACGATATATAAGAGTGCAAATATCATTTTCAGATTTATAATATATGCATTTGCCACTTTCATTAACTTTGAAACCATTAGAGACAACAATGTTATCAAAATTTTCATGTCATTGTTTAGGTGCTTGTTTTTTAACCATAAAGTGACTTGTCTAATTTGCACACTTTAAAAGCTCTCTTTTGGCCATATTTTTAATTCTTTTGTGCAAATATTTTCTAATCTCTTTATATTCATTTTCGCATGTGTTAATACTTGTTCTTAGTCTCTAAAATTCAAAGCTTACATTTTCAAGAGATTTATTTCACGTTTCTTTTGATCTTTTTGTGCTTAACTTATATTCTTTTTAAGATCAAAAAGGGTTTGATTTTTATATAGCCACACAAAAACACAAAGCTCCATGTTTTGGCTATAGGATCAAAAGTGTGTAATCATCATCGATACAATGTTTGTAAGCCTTTCGAGAAGGCGTTAGTAAGGTGTTGTACTCCCTAGTGAAAGGGATTGCTTTTGTTGGAAATTCCTAGTTGTGTTGTAACTAGGTGGTTAGGAAATCCTAGCAAGTAGAGCTAGGTACATGTATTGCAGGGGTTGCAATAGTGGATTAAAGCCCGAGAGAGATCGGGGGTTGAACGTACTCAAGTAATTGGGAACCATGATAAAATCTCGGTGTTTGCGATGTGACTCTCTTTTGTCTCTATGCTTATTATTATTATTCACTTGCGTGTGATCAAATATTCCGTTGATCTTAATCTTAATTGTAAATAACTATTTTATTTGTATTGATTAAGTACCAAGATATGTAACACTTCTTGGAGACTTAGGCAACATTGTTAGAATGGTTTTAGTTTACGCAAAAATTTTATTTCTTTACATTACACTATTTAACCCCCTTCTACTGTTGTTTGTCATCCACATGATCCGACAAACGCTACACACCAAGAGAATTTGAACTGCAACCACCTAATTTTTAAGAACTGCACTGACTAATGAGACATATGAGTTTTTGTGTATGTGGTAAGGACGTATATTTATAATCTTTTAAGTGAGTGGAATTCGAGTGGAGCTACATTGACGGGTCAAATCCGTACTCGACATGGATTTTATGTTGAACTATTGGATCGGTCTGAATCATATCCAACACGGATTAGTCCCAACAAATATCCGATCCGAGAGACCAGTTTCGGATCAGATTGGTTTCGCATCGGGTTGATTTTGCCGCCCCTACCTCTCAAGCTCTCCGGGAGCGCCGTACCGCAACAGCACACAAGTTAAAAGGAAAAAAAAACATTAATACATATAAAAATAAATCAGCGAGACTGTTTAGTACGCGAGTGCCCAGAAAAATCCCACAAAAATCTACCTAAAAAACCAACATCCTCAACAAAAAAAAAATAATAATAATAATACAACAGATCCCATGGCCGATGATCTACCCGACGATTCCGCCGTCCTCAGCGACGTAGACGACGACGGAGACCCCTCCTCCCCTTCCCACATCCCCTCCGTGGACCCCGCCACCACCACCGACCACCGCATCCGCGACCTCCTCTCCCAGCTCGATGCCGAGCGCCGCGCCCGCCAAGAATCCGACGACACCCTCAAGCGCAAGGAGGAGTCCATCAACCGCCTCCGCGCCTTCGCGCAGGACGTCATCAAGAAGCGCGACGACGCCCTTCGCGAGAAGGAAGAATTCAACTCCAGGCTCGCCGAGAGCATCAAGCAGAAGGACGAGATCTCGAAGCAGCTCGCCGATGTGATCAGAGACCGAGAAGAGATCTCCAAGCACAAGGACAGCCTGAGGTCCGAGATGGAGACGGCCGCTCAGATGATGGTGACGGGTATCGACAAGATCTCGGCAAAAGTCAGCAGCTTCAAAAATTTTGCCGCCGCTGGCGGGCTGCCCCGATCACAGAAGTATGCCACAGGGCTGCCGGCCGTCGCCTATGGAGTCATCAAGAGGGCAAACGAGATTGTGGAGGAGATGCTGAAGCAGATTGATGTGGTCACAAAGTCGAGGGATCAGGCTAGAGAACAGATTGAGCATCGGAATTACGAGATTGCCATCGAGGTCTCGCAGCTTGAAGCTACCATCAGTGGGCTGAGAGATGAGGTTTCGAAGAACGGGGCGGAGATCGAGAGGTTAGAAAGGTTGGCTGGTGAGAGGGTTGCAAAGATTGGGGAGTTGGAGAGGGAGGTTTCTGAGTGGCGGCAGTTTGGGGAGGAGAGGGATGGAAAGTTGAGGACTTTGGAGGCGAAGATGGATGCGCAGAGGCAATTGATTATTGATCAGTTGAGTAATGTCTCAAAGGCATATGAACAGGTTCATGAGATTGTTCGGATTGCGGATGGGGCCATGGTGGATCAGTCGTGGGATTCATTGTTTGTTTGGGAGGAAATTGACATGGATCGGAATTTTCAGACTTTATTAGAAGGCACTGTGTCAGTATATGACATGGCAAAGGATGCTGTGGAGCAAGTGAGGGGCATTATGGAAGAGAAGAGTAGGGAAATTAGCCGGCTGAATGAGAAGGTGGATGAGTTGTTGGTGGAGAAGCAGCACATTGGGACTTTGCTTAGAAGTGCATTGCAGTCGAAGACGAATGAGGTGTTGCAAGTTGCAGAGGATGGACTTCGAGAAGCGGGCATTGATTTAAAATTCAGTGGGCATGGAAAAGGTGGGGTTGAGGGGGGACATGACGATGAAGTTTATACACTGGTAAATATTGAAGTTCATACTGGATAGTTGATGGGCTCTCCGATGATTGATTTTTCTTCAACAAATGTCTTCTTATGTAGGCTGGTGCTTTGGAAAATACTCTGAAAGCATCTCAGCTTGAGATAATTGAGCTGAAGCACTTAGTGGAAGCACTCAGGTATCTATCACATTTCTTGTTGCATGCCTTGTTCAACTCCATTTACTTTCCAATAATATTACAATGAATGGGTAGTTCTGTGCAGAAAATGCATTTTTCAATCACATTTATACTTAGAACCTTTATGGAGCTTAAATTAAGGGACTCTGCCCATGGAAAACCACTTTATAAATACCTTTAACTTAGCTGATTTGGGGAAGAAAGAAGGTTCATTCAAAACACATTCTCTTCATTAGAGAAATAAATGGTTTGATATCTGTAGAGGAAAAAATAATAATACATACACATTTATCGCTTTAGTTCGCCTTATTTCATAAGTAGAAGAAAGTTCAATGGTTAGCCGTTTGCTTCTTTTTTTCCCCCGCGGGGGGGGGGGGGGGGGGGGGGGGGGGTGTGTGTGTGTGTGTGTGTTGTATTGGGTTGGCTCACACTCCTACAAAAAAGTGGTTATTTTTTCTAGAAATATCTAGTAATATGCCCCAAATCCTACTTGCTACAGCCTAAACCTAATCTGTACCCGACTCACTTAAGCAACGCGGTTCGGGTCCGGTCATCTGGGATTTATCCGGTTTGGGTACGTGATTGGAGCCTTGACCCAACTCTTATTCTTGTCGGGTTCGGGTATGGTGTTATCCGGATCGGGTTAAATTTGACTCTCCTCGAACTTTACTCTGATTGCCACCCCTATCTATGGTTCATTGTTTGTGTATGGTAACAAAGTATGCTATATTGGATGGTACATGATAAAATGAGATATGCTTTACTGGATCGATATTTTGGATTGTGGTACACTTGGTTGACGTTTGCTAAAATAAATCTTCATATGTGTATATGTGTGCGATCCGACTTGATCTCATTCTTATTAAGAGAATAAAAGGCAAACTACTTCAATTAAAGAACAAGATGGCAACTCTAATTATGTTGAATATTTGTTAGTCTTGAAGGCAACCAAAAAGTTTGCAAGGAAACACTCGAGCAGGTTACATCAAAATAGAGTAGTAATCTGATTTATCATTAGTTTTCTTTTATATTTTTGTGTTGCTAGTTTTGGAGTCGGGTTGGAAATGCACCACAAGTCAGAAGACATGAACTGAGTTGGCATTTTAAATAGAGTTGGGTAAAGTAATACTGAAAGTTTGATCCCTTATTTCTTTCTCATCTTAGTTCCAAAGAACTATTGTTTTCACCACTTGAAGAGATTCTGATAAGGGGGTTTTGACTTTATACCATACAGCTATTGTATAATATGCATTAACACAGTTTCATTTTTTAACTAATAGTCAAGCATGCTTGAACAGGATGTAGAATTTACGTTGTACTTGAGTTCGAATGAATTTTAGGACTTGTTGGGCCAATATTCACAATGAATTAGAAGAGATACTTATGCAACTTTCTCATTGTTTGAACTTAGTTGACCAATGGTGACATAAGCCCTAGTAAGAACATCTGATGCTTGAAGGTAGGGACAGCTTATAGAAGGCTCGCTGGCCACAAATCATGTCACTTCTATCTTCATGGTGAGATGCCTCTAAGTCTGTTGTGCTCTCAAATCATGCTGTGCCTTCATTAGTTTTCATGTTATTGGGACTGAATATGGAGAAAATTTGTCAGGTGTTGCCGAAATTGTGAGGATGTGAGTAGGGATACTTAGCATTTACTCAAGTGGAGTGCTGTATGGATCTAAATGGAACAATCGCCAAGTTTTATAATCACCTGATGCGATAAGTCTAGCTCAACAGAAAAGTCTTTGTCGGTGTACAACACAAATGTAACTAAGAGAAGTAGAGATGGCTTTATAGAGATGCGGATGACTATTCCATTTGAAGGGAGGTGGAGTGAGTTAAATTGCAGTCTGTGAATAGATATAAACTGTCAAATGTGAGAGATGGTATAATTAATGTTGCGGTTCTTCTATTTAGACTACATAGCTATTTTGCATGACAATAGAAATATTGGTTTTTCTCTCTCTTACAAAAACCAGTCAACTTCCCTCAATTTCAAAACCCATTAAGCTATCGTGCTACCAAAAATTCCTGTCGACATATTGGAATGCACATGCGAGATTGTGGAATGCACATGTGAGATTGGGAACAATGACATCAAAGTTCTATATCTTTGGCAACTTTTCAAATAATATATGCAAGTCATTTAAGTCTTCATCCATGTATGCAACTCTTTGATTTTCTCATAAATAAAGAAGCCAGTAAAAGAGGAAAAGATAACAGACAAGCAATTTCTTTTGGAAAGAGAAAAAAGAAAAGCGGTAAAGAATGAGATTGTTTATCTAAAATGAACAAATACCCATTTCTAATGCATATACGTATATTTTGTGGTAAAGAGAATTTGAGAGACATGACACTAATAACAGTTTGTAAAGCAAGATGGTGCACCATTTTCAAATTTATACACTGAAACTGATATCTAAACATGGAAATGTATACGACATTGCTGCCACTTAGCTTTGTGTTAGAGTTCATTGCACATATGGGATGGATCCCATTCTGCCTAAGCATACGGGAAAGTGTACCCCTAGCATACCATGTTTTGGAAGCAATAATGTGATGCATACCTGTTTCCTTTTCATATATGCAATTTCTGTTCTAGGTATTCTTGATCTATCATCATATGTTTCAGGTAATATAACTCCCTATGCCGTCAACAAAAAGGGATGTATATTTTAGTTTCTTTCTATAACAAGCTAATTTCGACAAGTTGATAGGGTAAGGTGGACTTGTAATACGTATATGTTAAAAAACAAGGATTAACTGGCCACATAAGTGGCCATATCTCATGCAGTTTTGGACCATTTCGAATTTCTATTAAAAACTGAGATTACGTGGCTGGGACATATAATTTGATTATTCAGACTGCACGCACCTGATTATGTGATCGCATAATCCCATCAGGTTTGGGTATATTTATAAAAATATGAAAGAAGAAAAACCTAACCCAACTTTTCTTAGAGATCATAATATAAACCCACTCACTTTTCAACCCCTTCTATTTCACTGGCTCTATCTTCCTTTCTCTCTCTCGCTCATTCTCTCTCTTTATTTTGTGTTTAGACAGTGGAATTGGATTGCTAGTGCTAGTACAAAGAGACAAGTTCTCTAATTTGGTTTTTGCTATTATTACTTGTGTATGTCTTATTATTTTCGTGGTTTACTAAGTTAGTTTATTAATTATGTTAGTATTCGATAGAATCAATATCTTACATTGCTCATATTCACAATTATCAATTTTTAAAACTATATACTATTTAATTTATTTTTTTGGAATTGAAGGATTTTTTGACATTTACTATGTTTATGTATATATAATATATTAATATTAGAAAAAAATAGGTATCAGCTAGCCAAGGAGGTTCCTCCGTTGTAGCATCAAAACCTTACCATTTTTCCCGACAATTGGCTCCGGTCATTTTGATCTTTATGCTCTAAAATATCAAATTATCACTTTTAAGTAAAAATAATGAGTTTTACTCGTTCATCCACTCGTAAATTTAATATTTTTTTAATAATGGCTATATGAACGAGCAAAACTCCTTAGGTTCACTTAAAAGTGATGGTTTAAGGTTTTAAAACATGAAAATTAAAATGAATGGATTTGATTATCGAAAAATTATGGTGTTGAGGTTTTTGACGTTAGCCAAGGATGAAATGTTCTCATTGGCTAGCTGATGACCTATATTGCTATTAATAATTTATATATTTGTTAACATATTCCGCATAATCTGGAATGCACTATGCAATAAGTAAACCATTATGCTCTATCGGCTCTTGGAATGCACGCATAATGAAATCACGTTTTACAGCAGTGAGAATACTTGTTAATACAATAGAAAAATGGCTATGTGCATACCCATTAATCCTTCTCCTCCCATCATTCTTTCTTTCTCATCTAACCCCACCATCCTTGTAATTTACACTTTTTAGTTTTTATAGCTGCCACCTCATCCTTGAATCAATATCACGCCTCTTCAAAACCACCCGCTTATCCCCACTTGTTGATCTTATCAATCTTTTTTCTGCCTATGTTGATAAACATCGTACCTTTTGATTTGTACCTTTCGTCCTCTATTTATTCTGTAACCAGTGCCCCACCCATCTTACTCCTTTGCTTCATCTTCCTGCTAATCTTTATCTCCTTCCTTTAGGAGGAAGATGAGCTTTTGTTCCATAAATGAAATGATCAATTAAGATGTCAAAAGAAGAAAAGAACGAGACTAGTTTACGAATTTCTCACTTGATGTGATATGATCGTAGTCAAAACCAAAATTGGTACGTAATTAGTCTAATAAGTTTTGAAAAAGTGGAAGGAAATATAGATATGTCGAAACCAAAATTGGTATGTAATTATTCTGATAAGTTTTGAAAAAGTATAAGGAAATATAGATATGTCAAAACCAAAATTAGTACGTAAGTAGTCTGATAAGTATTGAAAAAGTAGAAAGTTATCCAATTTTGATTATATCTCATGTTTATGGAGATAGTACACAAGAGGCCATGCTTTATCATCATTTTAGATGGGAAGGATGACGAATGGAGAATTACAGATTTAACATAAAAAGAATAAATAAGAGGTATTCATGCTTTATCCCAACCTTTCATTTGTTAAGTTTTAACAAGAGGTACTCATGTTTTATCCTAACCTTTCTTTTATTGATATGTTCCTTCACGATAGAACAGGAGACTTAGACTTTCCTATTTGGAATGCAAGGGTTCCTTTATGACAACAATTACATTTACTTCGCCATGATATAATATATGCTTTGGTCTCTTCAAAAGAGTGTTGTGTGCGTAGTACTCATGTAAAGTATCTAACCTTCGAACCTTGCAAAATGTTGTTATAGTTCATTAGCAAATAAGGAGCTTCTCAAAGTTCACAAGGCATATTCAACCAATTCACATCCATAGTCTAATAAGAACATAATTTTATGTCCATGCTATTATGTATATGCATTTATGCATGTAAGCTAGAGTGGATATCTATGCATGTGTCCATTAAATAATCAGCATAACATTCACTTCATTTTTTGGTAAATGGTTGAAATTTGGCACCCTTTATATATTTTAGGACCAAATTGAAGTGGATTGCCGAATATGCAAAGGTGTGTTCTTGGAGCAAGGTTTGAAATGTCAGTCAATCTTGATTTGTATTGCTTGTATTATATCTAATTTCAAGCATGCCAATATGATCCATTTAACATTGGTCGATACACCGATGCTAACTAATGACTAATATAAAAGAAGATTTAGGGTTTTGAAATATGATAATTTGAAATTATATTATATTTTGTATAATGGATGTAAAAAAAATCTTATCTACTCTTAAAAATCAAGATTAAAAAAGATGTCTTATATTGATAGGTTAATTTTGCTAAACCTCCTTATACTTTGACCCATTTATAGAACATCCTTATGCTTTTTCTGTTCACTGGACCTCTATTCTTTTTTTCTCACAAAACCTCACAATTTGTATATTTTCAAAAATGACCATTTTGCTCGCATTCACAGTAATAGTATCTTCTTCAAAATCTTTTGGATGTACCTAAAAACTTTAATGGATAAAAATTTTGCAATTTAAAAAATTTTGATTATCTTTTTAGGTTCATTCACAAGATTTTGAACATGATGTTGCCATATTGATGGGGCAAAACAGTTGTTTTTGGACAAACTGCTTGGGGGTTTGTGACATAAAAGAAACGAGGGGTGTAGTGAGGACTTGCCAAAGCATATGTGGGTTTATCAAAATTAACCATAAATTGATACATATCAACTTTGGAGTCGTGTCTTGAATTTGAATATTAAAGTGGCTGAGGCATTCATGACAAAATCATAGGCCTAAGCGGTGAAGAAAAGAGACATGTATAGAGGGTTAACATTACTTATTTGCTAGCACATGCACCGTTGGAATCTGGGAATATATTGTTAGATAGTTTGTATCAACTTTTCAACGACTCTAAGGTTGCATGAATTAGACGTCATAAGAAGTTACAGCTTGAACAAGTCAGATGCTACTGTTCAGATCTAGCCGAATCCAAATAGGATTTCGGTTCTAGCTATTGTCAGAGATAGAATTGGGTTAGATTCTCTAATATGAATATGAATTTTAATGGAATAATTGTGATGATGTGATCTCTAATAGTTTTAGGAATTGAGATTTGGGATTTCATGAAACCTACATCTATAAAAGGAGAGTAGTTCTACGAGGGGAAAATGAGGTAAGAAAAAATGATAGTTTGTAACATGGGTATTAGTTGAGCATTAGTTTGCTCTTAGGTTCTGAGAGATTGTTACAGTATTGTGGGAATTAGATATGGTTAGAGTTGATAGAAAGGTCACCTTTTTATAATTCACATTAATGTATTGCAATGTTTGTAAGGATAGCAAAGCTATCAGTTAATTATGGTTTTTATTCTAATTTTTCTGTGCATTCCAAATGATCTTAGGTAGGAATTCAAAAATCTTTGTTTTTCTTAACAAAATGATGTCGTAGTTGTGATGAAAAGAGCATCTGAGTATAAAGCAGATTAAAGATGTTAAAGATTAGTATTAATGGGATGTTGGTTCAAGTGAAGTTGTTTGACAGGAAGAAAAAATTCTGCTTATGGCACTGTACTATGAAAGGTATTGCGATATCAAGGGTTGATGAAGGCTTTCTACGACAAGGAGAATAGTTGGAGAAATTGACAGACTATGATATATAGGTCACTTCTCTCAACAAAAAATTATTGTATTTGACGCACTTGATATGGTTATTTGTCCGTATTTGATACTTAATAAATATGTACATTGTTATTCATCATAAGAATATTCATAATGCGAAGCATGTTATGCCATTTATTGACAACGGTCTTTTTACTAAAACTATGTCTTTCTTATATGAACACACAATGCATATTTATAAGGTAGATATGCTTATATACCGAAGAAACACACATTTACCGTTGTCAGTGTTATAAAAGGCGGTTTCATTATGTGCGCGGTATAGGAGCGCATAGCACATAAACGAATTATGCGACCGACTATGCGGTTTATGTGGTTTATGTGAAAATGAATATTTTAGTAAATAAATAAGCAGTAAGTTTATATGTGTGTGTGTTTGTATATATTAAATTAAAAAACCTGAAAAGATATAAATAAGAAAAATCAAATCAACTTTTAAAAATATAGATTAATTCATACTAAAACATTAGCACCATCAAAACGATCAATACATAAAATAAATAATGTCTAATGTCTAAAGCAATCTAAACACAAAACATCAATATTTAATTTTACGTTCAAATCAAAAGTATGTCAAACACAAGTAATTTGAAATTAAAAAACTGATTTTTATTTTTAACTGATTGGTTTCTTAACAGTTTGGGATTTTTTAGTTGTCGATTATGTGCCCGCATATTCGTATATGCGGGCACATAACATTAATGCAGTCGATTAAGCGTCTGACTGCATAATTCGACCACATCTAATTTTTCATGCCGCCAAAGGCCGCATCCTTGTATGCGGCCGCATGTGCAGCCGCATATACCTTGTTTTAGAACACTGATCGTTGTGACCTTGTGTTTATAGTTTAGATGGTTGTCATGTCTGATGCCTCATGTACCTCGTGTTTGTGTCGACATGCAACATCTGTGTCCATATCCCTAAATCATATGTGACCGATATATATTGGAAAGAAATGGAAGCGAGAGTCATCTATCAATCAAAGTGGCCATATCCACATGATTTCGGTATGTGGTGGGGTGTGAGACTTCTCCATGAACATTGTGGAAATTGCAGAAGAAATTGAAGAACATCTATAAGGTAATATTTTCCGTGAACAAGTTTTCACGAAGATCAAGCTGCACGAGTTAAAGATGGAGGATAGCGTAGTTCTGATAAGCCTTCTCAACATCTTCATGAGATTATGCACTTAAGTCCAAAGCTTGGACATAAATATTAATGATGATAAGATTTTATTGTTGCTAATGTCGATTTCATCTTTGTTAGAGAATCTGAAAGACCGCGCTATTACTAAGCAAGAAGACAACAACATTGGATAAGATTGCGATTGTAGAGAGCGAGAAGTTTCTTATGCCTTTGAAGGTTAATGAAGGTGGGGCACTTATAAGAAACACTCAGAAGAGTTTCGAGTTTCGAGTGTTATGACAAGTTCAGGATCATAGCAATGGGTGATAGCCATGGGTGCCGTTATTTTAAGGAGAAGGGTCATATCCAATCCAATTGTGTAAGGATGACGATGGACCTATAGTTCCATAGGATGAGCCGAGATTGTATAAGCACATTGATAGTGTCATAGGTCAGACCCAATGAAGAAGAGGGCAGTTAAAGAAAAAAAGAAAAGATTTATAAGGATGATTGATGGACTCAGGATGATCATACATAGGAATTTGAGAAAGAAGTGGTTTGAGAGGTATGAATCGAAGAAGGTAATGATAGCTCTAGTCGATTGTAATGCCCTCAAGGTGAGATTGAAGATGTTCTTGGTGAGATTGAAGATGTTTGAAGGGAATGAGAAAGATGCTCAAATACGTAATGTATGTATCATTCTAAAGAGGAATCCCATCTTAGAAGGCTTGATCAGAAGATCTTTTGAGTTATCACACAAGAGAGATGAAGGTTTGTAAAAGGATATCGATTGCAATGAAATGGTAAACAATGTTGGGGAACGTTTATCGTTTGGTGGGAGACTTTGTGCAGGTGGGAAAAGTATGTTAAGTGAGGTGAAGCATCTAGTAGTATCGGTAAAAATAAGGCAATGACGCGATGGCTGCGGTTTGTTGAATGTGAAGGTGAAGAAAATTTGAACCGAGATAGATTTTGTCGGAATTGCGTATCAAATTGGGATTCCAAAGTGACTGAGGCATTCATGTCAAAGTTATAACTTGAAATGGTAAAGAAAGATGTCAGCATGGAATGGTCAATTTCACAGAGTTGCTAGCACATGCACATGTGAAATATAAGGATACGCTATATATTAGCTAGAAAGTTCAGTTTGTTAGCTTTCAGATGAGTCCATGATTACATGAATCAGACGTTAGATGAAGTTAAGATTAGATGAAGTTGAGCTCGAACAAGTCAGTTAAATCAGGCTGTTCAGATTCAGTCCGAACTTGAATTAATTTCGATTTCAGTTGTAGTCAGATATACAATTTGGTTAAAGTCTCTACTATGAATAGGATTTCTAATAAAATAACTATATGGGATTGACATCTAGTAGTTTTAGGATTATTGAGACTTGAGAATCAAGAGACCTAAAGCTATATAATGAGGCTAGTTATCGTTGCAAGAGCAAAGAGAGGCAATGAAAAGAATGAGTTTTTAATTCCTTATGGGGGGTAATAGTTGACCAATAATTGCTTATAGGTTCTGAGATATTATTTTTGTATTACAGGAATTAGGTGGTGAGAGTTGAGAATTATTCTCATTTATATTAATGCAATCTTTGTAAAGGTAGCAAATCTACCAGTGTGTTTTCCTTTTGATTTGTTTTGCGCCACCAAACAATTTTGGATGGGAATGGGAAAACGTCTGGTTCCCTAACAACAATAATTCCAGATTAAATTTGTAGGGGAATAAAATAAACTCCTCGCTTTGTTGGTCCCAAGGTGAAAATTTTCAAATGAGGCCCTTAGGTGGGCAGTTTCAACTATAGTATGAAACAAAGACATTGAACCGTGAAGAAAAGATATTGAATGTGAATCGAAAAAGGTCCCTTCCATAATAGCAATAATTCCAGATTAAATTTGTAGGAAAATAAAATAGACTCCTTGTTTGTTGCCACCAAGGAGAAATTCTTCAAATTTCATGAGGCACTTAGTGTGTGCAGTTTCAACCATGGTATGAAGCAAAGATGTTGAACTGTGAAGCAAAAAACAAAACAATGTTGTGGATGGCTCATTGGAGTGGCTTAGAAAAGAGAAGGTAGTTCATGTATGATAGAAATAATCTTTGGATAGAGGAATCACTTATCAAAGATGAAGATCTGTTTGCAACTAGCAACAATGTTGTGCTAATGCCATTATTACCTTAAGTATGATATTACGGATATGTATCACTGGTACTTTTGATATATCCAATATTGATGCTACAAACGGATGCTTGATACCAAGACCGATACCGAGATTTTGACACTGTATTGGAGCATTGGGAAAAATGCTCTGGGGGCAAATTCATCAAATAACACTGTAATAAGAGTTGCGGACCCTATCCATTTTTTATACTTAACGCTTTCTCATATATTGATATCCGGGAAGACCTAGCCTATCGTCATGCTTGAAGAAGAGGGGAGGGAGATGGGATGAAGGAAATGATGAATAACACACATACAATTTATTATTTCTACTGCATCTACCAAGGACAGAGATATCCTATATTTTGTACTTTGATCCATCTTCTGTGTATGTTTCTCTTCTTCTTCTGACTTATAATTTTGATTCAATATCCCCCATTTGTGGTTGATGACGAAGTCACCTAGTCCTCTATATCTATAATATGCCAGCATATTCCTTAGTTCCTGAGAATTTCATCAGATATGCAGGCTGCATTATCATAATAACCTATGTTCACTCTAATCAAGACGTGTTGGCTTAGATTACCTCTGTTCCAACACATTCTCAAAGGAACACACTCCAACTTTGGTTCTACTCGAATACTTTGCCTATGTCCTTACTCTCTACAATAGATCTTCTATCAATAGAGTTCATTTTAATAGGGGGAACTTGATTAGGGCTCATTCGTATTTCATCATTTCATGAATAACAATAGTATCCCAACTAGTGATAAAAACTTAACAGCCTACTTTGGGCACGCTTATCCTTTCAATTCATAATACATGAACTACAGGTTTAATTATGTTAAGAGATGATTTTGTTGAAATATCTTGATGCTCTATCTGCCGCACACATTTTTTGTCATTTACAGTTATACTTTTTTTTAAGTTTTGTAAGTTGCGAAAAGTGCACAGTTGGTTGACCTTCATTAAAATGTCTGGAAAGCAATACTGCCCATGCATACAAATAGAAATTCTCTAGCGATAATGTTGGGATGACCTCGAGTTTTTCACTCGGCTTCTGATGTTTACAGATTAAATGCATGAAGCTATTGTGCAATCAAAATGCTATTGTAAAATTGGAATACTAAACAGTGATGGATGCAATGAAAATGGTGGAATTGGATGCTAAGAATCTAAGTACGTTTGCGTCATTGCTTCTTCCCGAGCAAACGGGCATCATGCGTACTACAGTGCCTCCTGGAGGATGATTTATTTGCCAAGTTTTGTTGAATAGGTTGCTTGATGCAAGACACTTACAAATCTGAACAAAATGTCCAGAAAGAAGCTTTGGGGGCAAATTCTTAGAAAAAGAATGTAGTGGGTGACATTTTACAGATTCTTGCAAGTATGCCATATTTTCTCCATACTAAAAATCTCTATGAACACATTTATGTTGTTAGAGTTAACATTTTTTTCAATAACCATGCCAAAATGAAAGTTCATGTAGCTGTTAGCCTGTTACAGCCATGCCCGCATTGACCATATTATAGAAATCACCATTACAGAAATCTGTTATAGCAATGTATTTCTAAATGATGAGCTCAGCTAACTGATTTTCTTTGTGTGTTTTACTGGAGTAAGGGCAGAGTCTAGTTTACTTAGAAGGCATTTAGATGCTCAAGCAAAGGAAGTTGCCCAGCAAAAGCATCTGATGAAGGAACTTGAAGAAAAGGAGCATGTTGCAAACGAAAATGTAAGTTATAAATATCGTAAGTCCAAATTTGTAATCCTCTGATGTAATAAATATATGTGACCTAACATCACTTGAAATTGGTTGTAAAGGTTGAAGGTCTAATGACAGACATAGCAGCTGCAGAAGAAGAAATAGCAAGATGGAAAGCAGCTGCAGAGCAGGAAGCTGCAGCTGGCAGAGCTGTTGAACAAGAGTTTCTCTCACAGGTATGTTCATAGAGTAAAAACAATCACTGTATGGTTTAAATATACATTACCTAATCAATACATGTATTACATTGGAGTTCATTATCAGTATAAATTATAAACTCATAAATGAGTTCTTTCATTAGCTTATACCAATTGACATGATTGGAGCTTTAAAAAGTTATCTTTTGCTAGAGAATGAGTAATTTGAGGAAAATTTCCCTAGACTTTTTGAGCATTATTCTAAGTGCACTTCAGCTGAGTTCATTCTTTTATCTTAGTAGTTTTGCTTCATTACTGTGTAACACATGTATAAACCGTGTATAATGTCTGAGGTTTGTGTCATACTCATCTAATGCTGAAATTCGTCATAGCTATTATACGTATCTAATGCAGAAACTTGTCCTTCAATACGCTTGTATTTCTTACATCCAATTCATTTTATATATTGCAAATGTTACTTTTCCCATACCCTGAAGGTGGGTGTAGGAATAAACATTTCCAACTGGTACCCAAGTGTTGTGATCTTGTGAATGAATTGTTTATTAATGCGGTCGCTGTCTGGAATTTTGGGATGTCGTTGGAACCCATTCATTTTCTATGGTCATGTGGTGGTTTTCATCTCCTCTTCTTTTTAGATGGTTGATATTTTAAGAACATCATAGATGATATGAATTCTACTTGGTTTCCATACTAGTACTTCAGAGTTTGAGTCGGTTTCGACTTTGTTATCTTTGAGTCCTTTTCTAGTTCTTTCTTTGAGTCTTTTATGTATTCCTTTTTAGGGTCTTTTGAGTTTCTTTTTGAAGCAAGACTCCTTTATTTTGTTTTACTAAGAGTTTGAGTATTGACAGTAGTCTGATTATGGGTCTAGATATGTGTTGATTCTTCTCCCATAAATATGAGTCTATAATTAAACTTTAAACAATGACTAATTGAATAAAAATTTGAGTTTTGTAAATTTTTTGCATTCTTTAAAATCTTTTTCATGTGGTGCAAGAGGGGGTGAAATGATCTGGGAGCAAGGTTCAAATAAATTTTCAATGTGCGAGATGTTGAAGTTAGTGGTCGTTTGATTTTCACAATGAAAGGCATTTACTTTATTCTTAGTTATAGAAATCCCTAATTAGTTTTATCCAAATTCTTTGATCACAAATTTAATCTCCTTTCATTACACAACACGTTTGGTTAGAGCTAAATTTTTTGATTTTCATCATCATCATCTTCATCCTCGTCTTTTGTTCTTTAGTTAAGTTTATTATTGGAAAAATTTGTTTTGGTTTGTAGCATAGAAGCAAAAAAAATTCATCACGGATCATTGTTCATTGTCCACTTCCAGTTTTTATGGAACCTAAACCAACCTAAATTCGTGGTTCTTAAATCTTCCTCATCCATGTCAACAACAAATCCAAAGTTACTTTACTATCTCTAAGCCAAAACCCTAACCCTAACCCCAATTTTAACATCCTAACTTCACTAAAGCTTCACCTACCAATCTTTGTCACCACCGACAATCCTCATCACCACCTTTTGTCTTTAACTCTATTGTCCTCATCTTTGTCATAAATCAAATCATCAGAAATTGACGGTAACCTTGATTGCACCATCTCCATTGTTAATCAGAACCGGAATTTGCCATCACATTGGCCGTCAGACTCGTGTTTGACATATACCAGTATTAATGCTGCTGTTAGAGTTTGCAACAACTTTGATGAGATTAAAACCTAGATCTCCTAGACGTCGACTTCATCCCCTTCAACAACACTTTCTCTTGTTGCCATCATCAATCTCCCACAATTATAGTTGCCATCGTCATTCTCCTTAGTCGTCACCATCCTAGTCATAGTTCATCAGAGCTCTCTTCAACATCACCGTCACTCATTGTGCAACCTCTTCAATTGAAGTGAAGCCATTTCACCAAGTATCAGAGATTAGCCTGAGCCTTATTTATGAATTAGGATACACAAGCATGACCTCGTTAGACCTAATCATTATGTTGGATTTGAACCCGACCTGACTTGGAATTGGGTTTAGAGAAAAGCCTGTTTAAACCAACCTATATTCATGGTTCTTACATCTTCCTCATCAATGTCAACAACAAATCCAAAGTTACATTCCTATCTCTAAGCCAAAACCCTAACCCTAACCCCAATTTTAACATCCTAACTTCACTAAAGCTTCACCTACCAATCTTTGTCACCATTGACAATGCTCATCACCACCTTTTGTCTTTATCTCTCGTGTCCTCATCTTCGTCATAAATTAAATCATCAGAAATCATTGACGATAACCTTGATTGCACCATCTCCATTGTTAATCAGAGAACCGGAGTTTGCCATCACATTGGCCACCACAATCGTGTTTGACATCGACTAGTATTAATGTTGTATTAATGCTGCTATTAGAGTTTGCAACAACTTTGATGAGATCAAAACCTAGATCTCCTAGACGTCGACTTCATCCCCATCAGCAACACTTGTTGCCATCATCAATCTCCCACGATTATAGTTGCCATCGTCATTCTCCTTAGTCGTCATCATCATAGTCATAGTTGATCAAAGCTCTCTTTAACATCACCGTCACTCATTGAGCAACATCTTCAATTGAAGTGAAGCCATTTCACCAAGTATCAGAGATTAGCCTGAGCCTTATTTAGGAATTGGGATACAGATGCTCGGCCTCTTCAGACCTAATTATTATGTTGGATTTGAACCTGACCTAACTCGGAATTAGGTTTAGAGAAAAGCCTGTGTGCTACTGAACTAGGTCCATTAAGATTTGACGGAGTCCAAGTTGGACCATATTTAAGTTAGAAATGAAGTGATTTTGGACCATTTTAGTGATTATAAGACGGATTGTAGAGTTTTTTGCTTGGGGGGTTTTACCTTTGATCATCCGAACTTTGATCATCTGAATTGATGCTTTACAATTGTTAGAGATCGTACATTGTGCACACAGTTGAACTTTCGTTCTAGCGTAAGTTCTAATCTAAGCAAAATCTTAATTGTTAATTTTACAAATTCATTATTTTGTTTCAAACTGGTTCATTATTATTGTTTAGTTGCAAATTTTTTCATTGTCTAAATTTACCATCAAAATATTTAGGATTGCGCCTTCTTTTAGCATATATAATTAGACTTTAGCATTATATTTTATTTTGCAAATTAGTAGTACACATATTTGTAAAGCTAGGATTGCAGATTCATGCATATGTTTGCATTGCATTGCGTTGCATTGCGTTGCTGTGTATAATGGAAAGATTTAACGATCCGACATAATAATTAAAGAAGTCAACACTTAGAGAATAGGACAACCAATGATATGCTCATTAAGTTGATCCAACTACAGTTTTAGACCCTTAGGAAATCATCACACTTTTGCAGTACTTGCATATAGAAACATAAGGAAAGAACCATTGATGATGAAATGAACATTGATAAAGTGTCTTGGAAAAATCGAGGTAGAGGTCATAGAGTGAGATATAGTATAAGGTTATAGATAATTTGATACCAACGCTGAAGACACAAATACTAAGTATAAGTATATCCAAGATGATCCGTCGCATAAGGGCATAATAAATGCTACCAATTTTGATGGCTCGCATAACCTTTAGACCTTTTCTAAATGGCTAGTAGAGATGATTAACTTTTTTGATTAGTACGAAGATATGCTTGAAACACACATGGTTCATTTTGCTTAGAATTAGGTACATGGATCATCTAAAATTTATTAGATTTATATAAAAATGCAAGTTGAGAAATTGCAACAAGAATCTTTGAAAGATTAAGATGAAAGAAAAACTTAAAGAACAATACATACCTCCCCATAGAACTTATTTTTTTATAGCAGTTGATATTTATGTCAAGAGAATTTAACTAAGAGAGGATACATGAATATATTTGATGATTTGCTTATTAGATGTGATCTTTTAGAGGACCCTTAGTTTATCTTATCTAAATTTAGCACTGTATTAAGACTAGAACTTCAAAATAAGATGATCACATGTATGACGGGTTCTAATAATGAGGCTTTCTATTTAGCTAAAGAGTTAAATTTTTTTCTAAAAGCTATCATATATAGGAAGCATACGTTTAAAACCGGAGAGCAACCCAAGTGGCCATTCGAGAATGCGACCAAATTTGAAATTATTTACATATAAGGATATAGTTGAAAATGCTAAGATTGGAGAGTTATCATATCAAAAATCAAAGGGGATTTGATAGGAACAAACAAGATCTGAAATTTATTGATAATAAACTGAAAATAAAAAAGATACATTGACCACAATTAAAGGGGTGATCGTCATCCCAAGACGCCAATTGAAGAGGACGTCCGCACTCTCCTGAAAAACGAGCGATAATCTCACCTTTAATATCAATATTCTCTCAAAAACATCCTCCTCAATACCTCAGCCCATCCCACCTATAAATAGATTTAGAAACAAGGAGAATTACCGAAAAATCCAAAAAGATTGAAAATTTTCCAAAATGCCCTAAAGATCCGAAAATTCCTAAAACGCCCATAATGGGCCCAAAAAACATAAAAACGGTCCAGATCTATCATCACTCCGCCCTTGAAAAAACACATTGTCCTTAATGTGGTGCATGAAGTGTGTGTGCCTTTCGTTCCAAGTAGATTGCATGCCTCCTCTCGGGTCAAAAGGATGAGATTGGTCTCCACCGCCTTCAATGACGTTGGAAGAAGGCCACGGTAGTCGTCCATCAAATCTGAAGGTCTTCCATACCCAAAACTAAAATGTTGACGCTCGGAAGAACTTCGAACTGAAAACCAATGGCCTTGGGGCCCTCGTCGCCTTTTCGAAAGTTCGAATCTTTGCTCTTTTGAGTCAGATCATCGTTGTAACGGCCCCAGACGCTGTCCCTTACTCTGTCCTGTGCCCATGAGGGGCTGTCGTCGCTGCTGAAGGGGCGGTAGCCCCCCTGTGGTGCTCAGTAAGGGCTGGCGCCCCTGCAGGAGGGACGACAGCCGCCCTGTGGTGCCCAGGAGGGGCTGGTGCCCCTTTTGGAGGGGCGGCAGCCCTCTGGGCAAAATGGGCGGCAGCCCCCCGAGAGCCCAGCAGGGGCTGGCACCCCTGCAGGACGGGCGACAACCCCTCTAGGACGCCCTGGAGGTGCGTGCCCCTCTGTTTTGCTGCCGACAATGTCTTCTCTCGCAGTTTGGCCTCCTAGGGTTCGTGGGGTTGATTTTCTCCATCATGGGCTCCTCTTCCTCGAAGTCGTAGTCGGTGTCGGAAAGTAGCCCTTTGTCGAAATCCTCCATCTTCTTGCCCTTCTCCAAAGGCGATGTCTTTTTCGCTTGATTAGAATTTTTACCGCCGTTTCCACTTTTCGCTGCGAGGAGCGTGAGTTGTTGCATGATTTGCATTACGATTTCTCCACGTTTCCTTTGAGTTTCTTCAATCTTCGCTAGGGTTTGCTTAATACAATCAAGTTTGACGTATTTTTCCTCGAAAGTATCGCCCTTGTCCTTAGATCTCGTTGTCGTCGCCATGGATCTTGATGCTCTGATACCAATTGATAGGAACCAAATAGGATCTGAAATTTATTGATAATAAACTGAAAATAAAAGAGATACATTCACCACAATTAAAGGGGGCGATCCCCCTACCAAGACACCAATTGAAGAGGACGTCCGTACTCTTCTAAAGAACGATGGATAATCTCACCTCTAATATCAATATTCTCTTAAAAATAGCCTCCCCAATACCTCAACACCTCCCACCTATAAATAGATTTCAGAAATAAGGAAAATTTCCGGAAAACCCAAAAAGGCTGAATTTTTTTCAAAATGCCCATAAAAATCCGAAAATTCCTAAAACACCCCTAATGGGCTCAAAACATATAAAAGTAGTCAAGATCTATCAAGATCTATCAGGATTCAATGCTTTTAGTGTTACGAATATGGTTACTTTGCTAGTTAATGCCCCACTAAAAGCTTACATATTGGAGAGTCTTGATGATGTTGGGACAATTGAAGAAGAGAGTCTTGATGATGTTGGGACAATTGAAGAAGATATTCCACATGATGGCTTTAGTGATATAAATGATGACTGACAGGGGTATAGTGCTCGATCGCATGTCACTAGGTGTTTTGATACTACAATTAGGAGCGAGGAGGATTAGAAAATGATGAACATTTTCTTTACTTATGTTTAATATTAGAGATAAATTTTACAGAGATAATACTAATTTAGTTGCCAAACAGCTTTAAAGAAATGATACTTAAAGTTGAACATCACATGCAACCTTACAACGTTACATAAGTTGATAATTTATGTGCTTTTTTTCAACATTTAGAGTGTTTATCCCGTTCTGGAGTCATCAAGATACACATTTAGTATGATATATTAATGGATGTTGCACATATTCTATTAGATAAGTCTTGATGGTACAACTTAGATATCTTATATTCTAGGAGATCCAATGCATACACATTCATTTTTAAGGGAAAGAAAATTATGGTGACCCCCCTTGCCGAGCCAAAAATGTAGCTGGAGAACAAAAGGGTGGGTTGGCTATAAGTAAGCTACAACCAGAGTTACTTCTTCTCACGGTCTCAAGTTTTTTAGGGTTAAGCAATTGATTATGGGCATTGCATTTCCTAAGTATCATGCATATTATATGAGTGCCTTATATTCTAAGATTTATATAATTCTTACAATTCACTATAATATTCACATGTTTATTGCAGAATTTAATAAAAATTTACAAGAATTTACAACCATAGGTGATGCGATGACTAAAGTTTGCACAGAAAGGTTTGTTTTGAACCTATAAAGAGGCTTTGCACATATACAATATGTTATAGGTGAGCTATGCAGATTGCAGAGTATTGATCCCAATGCCATTGAGTCGATTACTCCACGAGAGCTTGATGATTGTTACCGGTGACATTGATTTTTCTTTTATCACATGCTCTGTCATAGAATTGATTGCTTAGTTCTATCCATTTGTGTGTTTTTGTCACCATTCACCATGCGAAGTATTTTTAAAGCTGGGAGAACTGATGAGAATCTTGCCTGGTTTCATACTAATATTTTAGAGTTTGAATCGATTTCGACTTTGTGGTCTTTGAGTCCTTTTGGAGTTGTTTATTTGAGCCCTTTTTAATTTCTCTTTCAAGATTTTCAGCTCTTTTGTGAAAGAAGATTCTTTTATTTTATTTAGAAAATTAAGTCTTGATATGTTTTTGAGTCTACAAAGTAGTTGTTTTCCCCTATAAATACGAACCTCTAATTGAACGTTTAGATAAACAGTGATTCAATAAAAATGAGTTTTGTAATCTTGTTTGCAATCTTTAAAATCTTTTGCATAAAGCTCATGAGCTCATGGTGTTGATGTGTTCAATACGTGAACCTTAGAAAAAAATGATACAAGTACACAACTATTTTCCGTGTCACATGCACGTAAACATGTGCATACACATATATGTAATGAGTAATCAAGTTAACAAATTGGTTGATTAACCAAGTAACCTTAAACATCAATCTGGTACAATGTAATATTGATATTTTGCCTATAAAAGCTCCAATATTGCAATAGCCTTGTTCTCCAAAGCATGGTGGAGATATTTAAGAAATAATCTCATGTGGCCAATTGTTCAGAACATTAAAAAAAATCTAAAATTTGACGTTCTAGTAATGCTAGCGTCTGGTATGATATTTTATTATAGCATTTTAAAGGACAAAATATGATAAAAAAAGAGTGTTTAAAAAGGTGGAGGCGCAATGTGATGGGACCTTCCTATGAAGCGAGGCGTAAGCCTCAAAGTGTTAGGTGTATGCCTTGTATTTTAAGTTATTAATATCTCATAACCATTGTATGTAGATAGTTAAACATTTATTTAAGTATGTATGAACTTCACTTTGACAAAATTGTAAGATGCTTTAGGTTTTATTAGTAGGTTCGAGGCGTAGTAGTATGCAAATATGATCACTAATTTCCGTTGCCAAGACAACGTGAGGCACCGTGAGGTTACGGCTGAGGATAAATATATTGAAGAGTCTTGAGGAAAGAGTATTAATGAATTTTTTTTGAATTACATAATAAAATCAAAATTCAATTAATAAATTTGAAGATTTTGTATTTGCAAATGTCATGCATCACTTCCCGTAATGCTAAGAGAAATAGAAGGTGACAAGCCCAAACATATTTAGGCTTACGTGGAATTTTCTTTTTTCAACCTAAATACAATCATATATGTGATAAATTTTGTGTGTCTGCTTCCAACTAATAATGAGCAATAGTTATGATGACCTATGCATTCGAAGATCAATAAAGAGATGAAAATGATAATAAGAAAAGAATCTAGAAGTAGCATGATTGGAATATAATGAAACTAGGAAATAAGGGCTAGTGAAGGAGACTTATACAATTGCATGGTAAAACAGTCTCAAAAATAAATTAATGTTTATTAGGAATAACCGAGGAGAAATTTCCTAACAGATATTTCAAAAAATAAGAAATAAAATAATAGAGAAGATTTATACTTGAGAAATCTTTCGCATCTAGTACTTTGAGGGAGGACTATGGTAAAAACTCACTTGTTTAAGTGTATTGATGTGGAGAAACTACGGTTCATGGACATGAAGGTGATCCATCATCTTACTTCGATGAGAGACATGAGCTCACGGTGTAGATGTGTTCAACATGTGAACCTTAGAAAAAATTGATACAAGAACACAACTATTTTCTGTGTCACATGTACGTAAACTTGTGCATACACATATATGTAATGAGTAATCAAGTGAACAAATTGGTTGATTAACCAAGTAAACAGTAAACATCAATCTGGTACAATGTAGTATTGATATTTTGCATATAAAAGCTCCAATGTTGCAGCAGCATTGTTCTCCAAATCATGGTGACGATATTTGAGAAACTCATGTGGCCAACTGTTCAGAAGGTTAAAAAAATCTCAAATTTGAAGCTCTACTAATGCTAGCGGTTGGAATGACATTTATCATAGCATTTTATAGGACAAAATATGATAAAAACGAGTGTTTAAAAAGGTGGAGGTGCAATGTGAGGCGTTGGACCTTCCTATGAATCGAGGCATAAGCCTCAAAGTGTTAGGCGTGTGCCTGGTATTTTTAAGTTATAAATATCTCAGAATCATTGTATGTAGATAGTTAAACATTTATTTAAGTGTGGATAAACTTCACTTTGACAAAATTGTAAGATGCTTTTGGTTTTATTGGTAGGTTAAAGGCGTAGTAGTATGCAAGTATGATCACTAATATCCTTCACCAAGACAACATGAGGTTGCAGCTAGAGGATAAATATATTGAAGAGTCTTGAGGAAAGATTAATAATTAATTTTTTTTGAATTACAGAATAAAATCAAAATTCAAGTAATAATTTTGAAGAATTTGTATTTGCAAATGTCATGCATCACTTCCTAGAATGCTATGAGAAACAGAAGGTGCCAATCTCATATTTAGGCTTACGTGGAATTTGTTTCAACCTAAATACAAACGTATCTGTGATAAAATTATGTGTTCGTATGCTTCTTTCTAATAACGAGCAATAGTTGTTATGACCTGTGCATTCAAAGGTCAATAAAGAGATGAAAATGATAATCAAGTAGCTAGCATGGTTGGAAAATAATGAAATTAGGAAATTAGAGCTAGTGAAGGAGACTTGTACAATCGCAGGGTAAAGCAGTCTCAAAAATAAATTAAGGCTCATTAGGAAAAACCTAGGGGAAATCTCCCAAGTGATATTTCAAAAAATAAGAAATAAAATAATAGAGAATATTTATACTTGAGAAATCTTTGGCAGCTAGCACTTTGAGGGAGGACTATGGTAAAAACTTAATTGTTTAAGTGTATTGATGTGGAGAAACTATGGACATGAAGGTGATCCATCCTCTTACTTGGATGAGATACACGAGCTCATGGTGTTGATGTGTTCAGCATGTGAAGAAAAATTGATGCAAGAACACACCTATTTTCTGGGTTACATGCACTTGTGCATACGCATATATGTAATGAGTAATCAAGTGAACTCTTGGTTGATTAATTATCTAACCTTTAACAACAATATGGTACAATAGAGTATTGATATTTTGCATATAAAAGCTCCAATATTACAATAGCATTGTTCTCCAAAGCGTGGTGGAGATATTTGAGAAACTCATGTGGCCAACTGTTCAGAAGGTAAAAAAATCTGAAATTTGACGTTGTAGTAATGCTAGTCTCTGGTATGACATCTATCATTGCATTTTAAAGGACAAAATATGATAAGAACGAGTGTTTTAAAAGGTGGATGCGCAATGTGAGGCGTTTGACCTTCCTATGAAGCGAGGCATAAGCCTCAAAATGTTAGGCATATGCCTTGTATTTTTAAGTTATTAATATCTCATAATCATTGGGTAAAGCAGTCTCAAACATAAATATAAGCTCATTAGGAATAACCTAGGGAAAATTTCCTGACAGATATTTCAAAAAATAAGAAATAAAATAATAGAGAATATTTATCCGTATGACATGCTTACATAGGTTTCTTGATTAAAATAAATAATAATAAGTAAAACATGATAAAGTGTAACTTGTATAAAATGAGCATCTACAATGTAACATATCAGTAAGGACATTGTTGGAAGTGGAAAATACATGTATAATAATATAACCCCCTCCATTAATGGAGGCAAAAAACACGGATGGACCTGAACCTTTGTCGATTCTGGACCATCTGTAACAAATTTCTCATTCACGGGTTTTGTTCTAGATGCAATGTCAAGTGAGATAATGTGTATATATTGTGTGATCAAGTACAATAATCAAGAACATTATCAGGTACAGTATCATGAACGTGTCAGCTGCATAATGAGTAGCCTCATAATGAGTGTCATTGACATGCATAATGATCGTGATCAATAACCATATGCAATAGTGGACATGTATAATGGAGCATTATTAAATGCATTATCATGTCAAAAGTGGTAACCATGTGTAGGAGTATCATATGTATAGAAGTAACTATAACCAGTTACAATTATCAAGATGTAATTATGTAATGGCATCCATAGTTATAACAATATATTTTATGAGATTACATTATGCATATCATAAACAAGAGACGGTCTCAGAAACTAATCTAAAAACGGCATTATCATGTGTTAATCCTTGGAGTCATGAATTAGGCTTAGGCTTAAAGGATAGCAACCATAATTGCAATATCAACCGAAATATATCATCATCAATATTTGGGATGTAAACTGAAGTCATCGAGCCTCAACATAATCAATGAAGCAAGATAGCATGGCCTAAACATCAACTACAAGATATTAACTAAAAATGATCAACCATACTGGCTAATCATTTATGCATGTATAAATGTATATCCTACAATTTATATTACCGCAATTTGTTTATTTTCAATCACGTTTTATATTCTCAGATATGAAAATCATCATAAAATCATATAGCATTCCCCATAAATCAACTCATTTTTGCATTAAAATCAAAACCCAAGAATGTGTTGGCAAGTCATCCGAAGTATGAAAATGACTAACCAAGCCTCATGGGGAGGAATATTCTAAACTGAGACCAAACAACAAAATCCAACTAGTCGCAGCCAAAGGGACATGGTCAATAGGGACCAAAACTTATTTCCAGAGCCTCGGTCTGGATCATGCCAACAAAGACCAAGTCACAAAATCTGGATAGTTGCAGTCAAAGAGACATGGTTGACAAAGACCTCAGGAAAAATCCAGACCCTTTGTAAGAAGAACCAAACTAATATGGTCCAAATGCACAACATCCAGAGCCGCATCTAAAGGAACTAAGCCAATAGGGACCAAACAAGAGTCTAGAGATGCAGATTATGGAACAAACAACGTAGTTAATGGAACAAACAGTAGCTACAAGGCTAATAGACAACATGAACAATTGTAGCAGATGTCAGATTCATTTCAAGCAGCCAAGCCAAACCCACAAGCATGGTGATCGGAGGCAAGCAGCCCCAAAGAACAAACTCGCATCCAAGCAGATACACAACCACTAAGGAACACAACCAAAATCCCAAAAATCTAACCAAAACAACAAACAAAACCTTAGAAATTTTTTGGCTGAGTTCATCATGGTCATAAAAGAGATCAAGGAGACCTACTTGTCACTGTAGAGCAAGGAGAAGAGAATCATCATCGTTCGTCATCGGATGATGGTCACACCGTCTCCCAATTGATTGTAGCTGTGGTTTCCATCACAGCTGCTTGGATCACAGAGGAGAAAGGAGGAGAGATGGGGGGAGAGAGAACTTCGATGTGTAGATCTAGAGTTAGGGATTAAATAGAAACAAAGAGAGATGTGGGTTACGCGAGAGGCAGATGAGAGTCATATGGAGAAGCCGTCGTTAGTTACACATCGACGACCCATGAGCATTGTGAATGCACAAGGGAGAAACAAGGAGTCGTCATTGTTTGGGGGCAAAGAAAACATAAAGAAAAGAAAAGAAAAGAAAAGAAAAAGAAAATAATAAGGAGAGAGAGAAAGAGAGACACATTTATAAATATGTCGTATTTCAGGTTTTAAAGAAATGGGTTAGTGCGAGTTTATATGTTTGAGGCTATATAAACTTAGAAAATTATAGAAAAATAACCAAAAATCAAATTAATTATTTTGAGATTAAATTGACTTTTTAAGATATTTTTGTTAACGAAAATGGGTTAAAGATGTTACATACTACACATCTTAAAAATTAAGATGCACAAAATGGAAGTACATTATTCATATAACAATAAATGTTCCAAATAAAAAGTGATGCTATTTATTAGGTGGTGGTTTTTGTCTTCTCATCTATCAGCTGTCATGACGTATTCTTGGTGCTTCTAAGGATTCTGCTGTGCCTGTTAGAAAGCTTACCGTTGTGAAGGTAGAGGTTGTCATCTTTGACTTATGCCGATGGTTTTGGCTGTTGGTGTTGTCTTACCCGTCCATTGAGGGCAATCTTTGATAGAGTATTCTAATGCGTCACAGATTAATCACACCTTGTTCCAACACCAACATTTCTTCGCATGTCTTGGCTTGTGATAGTAGTTGCAAATGACTGATCACTGAGTGTCTGATAAAGCTCTGGCTTCTTGAATTGTGTAGTATGCATCAGTGGCAGAGCACACTTCTCTAGGTCGATGGTATGCTCGCTAGTTCAAGACTATTTCACCTTGCTACACTTTTCAATGGACTCGTCTCTCATGGCTGCTGATAGGACATTATCCTATGTAGTCAAATCTACCACAATTAGCCTTTTTAGGATACTAAAATACCTGCTTTGCTGAAATTCCCTTGCCCGATTAAGGGGAGTAGCTACCATTTCAGGAGTAAACTTGCAATTACAAAAGAGTTATTAAGAGAGAGTTTAATGTGAGATCAGAATGCTATGAATTATGTTAGAAATTATCATCGATCAAGCATAAAAAACTTAAAAAACTTAACGTCGTACTCATTGATGGTCCTAGAGTCCTAGACTAAGGTGACGAATTTTTATTGCAATTCCATCTCTGCCTCTGGCGGAAAGTACTTTACATTGAAACGTTGCTTGAAGTGACCCAAAGAATGGGCTGCTTCTATCATTCTTTCTCAGACTATCACTAAACTATCCAATTATCAGTAAGTTGAAGTTTGGAAAGATTAACCCATTAACCCATGAGTCGTCTGCAATGCGAACGGCCTTCAAGTCATTTTTTGTGCTACGAAACCACTTCTCAGCCTGAAGAGGGTCCTCTCTATTACAAAAGTTCTTCAGAGGATGTGCCCAGAACTGATTGACTCCAAAATCAACCCAAGGATGCTGAAGCATTGCGGAAGAAGAAGGGTCTGCTATTGATAAAGCTCCAATTATTCTTTCAACACATCTCTGATCTCGGGGTTGGTCATAGCTCCATTGTTCCTGTTGGTATCGGCATTCAGTCACCACACCCCCTTCTTATGTAAGTATGTCTAAAACATGATGCCATGCTACAAGATAAAAAGATTGGAGAGTCAAGTCAAAGATTCTTCAAAGTTAATGGTTGAATCAATGATTTTAAAGGAGAGAGATTTTCAAAAGGACATGATGTAGTTTGGATGTCAAATAAATGAGTCTTCAAAAATGAATTAAGAAAATGTATTGCTCACTAAGAATTTTATGCAAAGCTATATGTGCCATCAATAAAACCTGTCACATCACGTTTCTTAAAATGCTAAGGGAAACCAAGCCCATGTATATTTAGGCTTGGAATTCTCTCATTTCAATCTAACTACGAACGCCTCTAAATAATAATGAGCAATAATTATGATGACCTATGTATTCAAAGATTAATAAACAAAAATGACAATAAGAAAAAAAATCAAGTACATGATAGGAATATAATGTACTAGGAATATAAAAGCTGGTGAATTAGACTTAAAAATTACAGGGAAAGCAGTATCAAAAATGAATTCAAGCTCATCAGTGATAACTAATGTGAAATCCCCCGATGGTATATGCCCAAAAATGAGAAACAAAATAACAAAGACTATCCGTTAGGAAGATATGACATTTTTACGTAGGTTTCATGATTAAAATAAACAATAATGAATAAAACATGATAAAGTGCAGTATGTGTAATTGAGCATCTACAATATAACATACCAGTAGTACTGATAGCACAAATATGAATAGTGATACACAGTTCTCATCATGTAATCAATGTGTGTGTTAGGTAATAGTAATAGTGCACCGTCTCTAATCTAGCGCCAAGCTAATGTCCGAGGGTATGATATGCAATGTAGCTATAAACAGGAACACTTACCTTGTGGTTGCACACTTAAGGCGCCGACAATATATAACCCTGCTCCATTAGTGGAGAGCAGGAAATACGGAGAGTAATAAATTCCATTTCCATTACTGAAAGTGAAAAACACGGATACAGTAATGTAACCCCCTTCTAATATTGAAGGTGAAAAATACGGATACAATAAGAACTATTATCGCTCATGCACCCTTTGAGACAAATGAGTTCTCATCCGCATGTGTTCTATTTTAGATGCAATGTCAAGTGAGATAACAGATACAATATTGTGTGATCAAGTACAGTAATCGAGAACAATATTAGGTACACTGTCATGAACATGTAATCGGCACAATGAGCATCATCGACATGTATAGTGATCGTGAGCAATGACTGTGATCAATAGTGGACATGTGTAATGAAGTATTATCAAGTTCAATATCATATATAAGAAATCAGTGTCATATCAAAACGGGTAACCATGTATAACATGAGTATCATATGTATGGAAGTAACTATAACCAATTACTATTATCAAGATGTAATCATGTGATGGCATTCATAGTTATAACAATTTATCTTATGGGATTGCATTATGCATATCATATATCATAAACAAGAGAGTCTCAAAATCTAACGCTAAAGGATATGATCTTTTGTTTATCCTTGTAGTCATAAATTACGTCTATACTTACGGGACGATAGCCATAATTGTAAAACCAATCGAAATCAATACCATCATCAATATTTGGGATGTAGATTGAAGTTATCGAGACACTCAACATAAACAATGAAGCAAAGTAGCATGACCCAAAATTCAACTACAAGAGATTAACTAAAAATGGTCAAACATACAGTCTAATCGTCTATGTATACACATGTATATCCCCTAATATATATCACCTTAAATTATTTATTTTCCATCATGTGTCATATTCTTATATATGCAAATTATCATAGAATCATATAGAATACCCTATAAATCAGCTCAGTGGTGCAACAAAAGAAGAATCTAAGAAAGAGTCATCTAGTTATCTGAAGCATGAACATGGACCAACCGAGCTTCAAGAAGAGGAACAAGGCAAACTAAGACCAAACAATAAAATCCAGCCAGCCACAGTCAAGGGACTAGGCAAACATGGACTGAAACCCTTTTCTATAGCCTTAATCAGTGGATCAAGCTAACATAGACCCAGTTACAAAGTCCAGAGCTGCTGCAGCCAAAGAGATAGGGCCAATAGAGACCTCTAAGAAAATACTGACTCTCAATAAGAGGAACAAAGCCAACAAGATCCAAACACCCAACATCCAGATCCGCATGTAAAGAAACTAAGCCAACATGGACCAAACAGAGCCCGAGCTATATAAAGAAACAAACCATAGCAAATAAAGGGACGAACAGATGTAAGTAACGATACAAGGCCAACATAGAAATCGAACAAGGATAGTAGATGGCAAAACCATCTCAAGCAGCCAAGCCAAACCCCTAGCGAGTAATCAAAGGCAAGCCTCCCCAAAGAAGAACAAACATGCATCCAAGCAAATGCACAAACCCATGGGAACACTACTAAAACCCTAAAACAACAAGAAATCCAACCAAATCAACCAATAAAATCCTAGAAAAATTCTTGGGCCGAATGTCATAAAAGAGATCAAGGAGATCTATTTGTCACCGTAACACGAGAAAGAATCGTTACTATTTGTTGTCAGATGGTGGCCACACCGCCTCACCATTTATTATGGCTTCGGCTGCCAGCACAATTCAGATCAGAGAGGAGAACGGAAGAGGATAGATTGAGAGAGAGAGCTCATATATGTAGATCTAGGGTTATATTAGGGATTAAATAGAAATAGAGAGATGAGGATTACATGAGAGGCAGCGCATGGTCATGGGAGAAGTTGCTGTCGGTTACACACCGATGGCACATCAGCGTCTCAAATCGCACGAGGGAGAAATAGGGAGCCATCATCATCACTTGTGGGAAACGAAAAGATAAGAAAACGAAAACGAAAAGACAAGAAAAAGAAAAGATAAGAAAAAGAAAAAGATAAGAAAAAATGGGAAAAAGAAAAAGGAAAGAAAAAAATGATAAGAAAACGAAAATAAAAGAAAAGAAAAAAATGATAAGAAAAAGAAAAGATAAGATAAGAAAACAAAAACGAGAAGAAAAGATAAGAAAAAGAAAAAACGATGTGGGATACACACGGGTTGAGGTTCGAGTTTTTAAGAAACATGTTTGTGTTAATGGGTTGCGGGTTAATGGGGTTGGGACTATAAAATACGGAAAAATCATCAAAAATCAAATCAATTATTTTAGGATTAAATTGACATTTTAAAAATATTTTTTAAACAAAAATGTGTTAGGGATGTTACAAGTATGTTTGATATTTTGTTAATTAAAGCAATATCAAGTTTCACCTTTTTCTTTTAAAAAAGAACAAAACCCGACATACTACTTTTAACTATATATTAGTAATATCTTAACCAATATATATAAGTTATCAATGATACGCTGGTTTAAAAAAGTTAGCAATAATAGTAGGTTCGAAATGTAACCTTAAGCGAAATATATTGATAAAATAAGATTCTTTTAAGAGTTTGTAAAGGTTATAGTTACCAAGATACTCAACTATCAAGTTTCGATTTGATTTTTCTTAATTAACAAATAAAGATACTAATATTAAGGAAACACGAGAAAGATATAATACATGTAATGAAGAGAGTATGATCGAAAGAGAGAGTAGAGCGGAAGGGATCTATGAGGAGAAAGACAAGCAAGAGCAGATTATATGGGATAGAACAAAATAGAAAAAGCAATCAAGAAGAGATTGAAATCAAAATAGATATCCTCTTAAACGAGAAGAAATTGAAGAAGGCAAAATCACTTAAAAAATCCAAAATTTGGAAATTTAAATTTCAAGTATTCTATAGATGTCGGTTGGCTGTTATATTCCTTGATGAGAGAATGTATATAGAAGATACACGAGTTTTTAACTTTATCTAATCTATTTTTATTTTTGATTAAGCTTTTTTTACTTTTTCTACTTTCAACAATGGTGCACGCCTCATCTCCAATGTGAGTTCTGATGCATGAAGCGGATGCCTTATGTACGCCTTAATTATTGAGGAGAAGGCTTTGGTATGTTTCACATCTTATCCCTGCACCTTGATGCGTTTTGGGCTTAAAAGCCATGTGGTGAGCCTCAATGCTGGCCTCAAAAATGCTTTTTAAAAAATTGATAAAAACTCCGATATTAAGTATGTAGAGTTGGGAGAATTACGAGGATAGAGCATCTCCGATCCAACCCTCCATAATTTCTTAACACACACTATTAGCAATTTCTAGCACTTACAAATACCATCTCCAACCCTAAAATGCAGTGTATGAGGTCATTATTCTGTGTATGTTTAGCGCTTGCTCTCACACGGAAAAAATGCATGTTGCTACAGTGACCCTCCAAATTTGGAGGGTCATTGTAGCAAATCGGCAAAAAAGTGCCGTTTTTGCCGTGTGGTTGGAGAGGAAAAACACCATTATTGGCGTTTTATCGTGCGGTTGGAGATGCTCTAAGTGGCCTACGTTATGCTTGGGGCATTATATACTTTAGCCCTCCAGAATGTGGAGCCTAATTCTTGTGAGTTATTTAATTAATTACTATATCTGAAGCATGAAATATTCCATTACTACCTAATTACACTTAATTTTTTTAATTTCATTAAACCTCTCCTCGTTCCTCTTCATCTGCAAAATATGAACATTGTGACCAAAACCCTCCCCATAGCCATAACTTAAAAACTGAAAGAAAGTAATAATCATCGCTTTCTTTCTAGCCAATCCCCTTTATTCTTTCGTCCGCGCATCAATGTTAATTCCATCTCTATCCTTGATCAAGATAGGCAACATATATCTTGAAATGAAACTAATGTTCTTCCAACCCAGGTTTTCGATTTAATTTTATTGCTTTTTAAGTAATCTTTTTTGCTTGAGAACATATGCAGATAATGTGTATAAACTGACTGAAATTAAACTGACAGACATATTTGGAACCGCTATGATATTTATTTTTGATATCTTCATTTTCAAGCTATATAGTTCTTTATAATTCTTGATTTGGTTGGTTGGTTGAAACCCATTTGTTGTGATTTAAATACGGGGTCCATAACGTACTCTTCTTGATTAACACATTTCTAATTAAGATGCGCCACACACATATTTACCATTTCACTACTCCAAAATCATACTTCCATTCTCATACACTTCTTCTTGGGGTCTTTAATCAATCAAGTGCACTCTTCATTTGATTTGTGCAGTGGATATGACTTAATGATATGAAATGAAAGATGGTAGTGGGGATTAAATGTTAAAGAGAAACGACAGGGGTGAGGGCAAAGGCAAAGGACATAAGTGTTATGTTTATTCTTTCCCCCGATTAACATGAACCTTTGGATGGTATGTAATATAGGGATTGGGGATTCAGATATCGGCCAGCACCTATGCATCTTGGAAATATCATATCGGATTTTGAGATACCCAAGGTGATATCTGTCAACATGCTAATATTACATGAATATCACATGTTAATTAGTAGTGCATGATATCAAACATGTCAATGCAAAACCTGATTTTATCGGACATAACTCAGTATGAAGGACATAACTCAGTATGAAGCACCTGACCGTAAATCTTGTTTTTCATTCTAATTCTTTTAAAAGAAAATGGTAGGACTGTAGTGGATTTTCTTCTTGTTACTCCTTGACAACTAGTCAACATTAGGTTATTCTATTGGTGTTAAATGGTTAAAACCATAAAAATTTGTCTTCCATCTAAGTGTAAGTGCAGTGAATTTAGGGGCGAATCGTACGTCTTCTAGCTAATTAATCCAGAACTAAAGTAGTTTATATTTATAGATTACCATTGAACATTGAGATAGGTGAGGGTTAGGGGAGGGGCATGTGCCAATGCCCACCACCACCGCATCCACCTCCAACCCCACTATTATCCCCCCCCCCATATAGTGAACTTTTGAATAATACCATATAAAATTTGATGTTACATGCTCCTTTTAATCAAGCCATTGGGTTTGTCCTTGATTATAACTGCTTTAAGCTAAATAAAATTTCATCGAATTTGTCAGAAAAAAGAAATAAATAGAAAAGGAAGAGATATAGCTTCATTAGCCATCTCTCCTTGCATCTTATCTATAGTAATAGAATCACATTTGTTACAAAGATAGATAAATTTAGATCTATTATTCAAAATCTTTAGTTAATGATATGTGCATATGATACATTGTATCTAGATAATAGGTTAATGAAACATATGTTGATTCATATTTAACATGTGTTATAAATCTAACACCCCCTTGGGCTGAAGATATCGATCATGCCTAGCTTGTCACTTAAAGAAGAGTACACTTCAGGTGATATAAAATTCATCAGCAGTTTAAAACTTGTAGGTAGGATTGAACGAGTTAGTAAAACAATAACAGTACAGTTATAATGGTGTGATACTGTAACAGTATGTAGCTGAGTTGCAGTACCTCAATGACTGTAATAGTATTTTAGTGGTATTATAGCAGAGAAGCAATACCATATCAACTATTATATAATGATAGTATTCCCATAATAAGCAACAAGATATGTATTGGTGATAAATAGCATCTTAACCTTGACTCGTGGCTAGGTGCACGCTATATTAGTGTAACCCAGCATAGGTTCGTGACTAATTTGACGACTATAATATCAAGAACCTAAGATCCAATACTATGTTAGAAGGGAAAAATATAGAAGATGAAAAGATAAACCTTTATTTTTATTCTCTCTTTATACCTTATTTAGAGTATAAAAATTACACGTCTTATATATCTAGACAAATCTAGATCCATCATTAAAGGCACTAGTTATGGATATGTACACATGATACGTTATATCTAGATAATATGCTAATTAAACACATATTGATTCATATTTAACACATGGTTTAATTCTAATAGAATTATAAACAAAATTATCACTTGTTCCCAAAAAACATATTCAAGTGTTGACAATTATCTTAACTCTTTATGAAATAATTTTTACTATTTTACTAGTTTAAAGAAGCATGATAAGGCAGATTTGAGACGACCATTATTGCTCATGTCGAGATTTCAGACTTTGATAAGGACTTAGAGTAAGAGGAGCTCACAATATGTGAAACCATGAATTTTAAGGGAACTAGTATTTAATTTGAATTTTCTGTTTGCGGATTTGATCCTAAAAATACTTTAAAAATCATTGTTAATAAATCATGTTTAAAATGATTTAGTTCCCAAAAAAGGTTTTGAAGTAAAAAAACATGTGTCTATGAGAGAGAGACTTGTATATGGTGATTTGTTTATATTGATTACTTATTTACCAACCTTAATGTATTATATAAATGATAAATAATTTTTTTGTCTATTATCTTAATTTATATGGGGTGATGTATAAATTGGTTTGGAAAAATGCTCGGTTATTGAATCACATCTAACATTGAAACTCATCAAAAATATATTAATACTTAATAGTTTTCAAGGAGATAACATTGAAAAATTTCTTTCAGGAGAACAAAAGTGTGAGCATCTTTTTCATTGTCTTTCCAATTTGAACATTTTTGACCTAAAAGATCCAAATGATCTTTAACTTTTTTGGAAGTAAGTTGCTGTCTGACAGACTTTTACTAAGCATGCAGTGACATCTACGTATAGAAAGTGAACTAATCTTCAGTTCATTCAAATAAAATAATTATTTAATACGATTAATATGATATGTCATAGATGGGTTTGAATATCATAATTTTAATGCCATAATAGTAATAAGGCCCATTGATATTTATGTTCTAACTAGCTTGTTCCACTAGCATACATATTCTCCAATGAAATATATTTAAATCTTTTAATATAATCAACCATAAAGTCATACGTGTAGGTATTCAACTGGAGCATCCCGTAGAGTTCAATCATGGTTGTTTTGTTGCGCCTCATAATTTTTAAATGTTTGTTGATTCCTCTTTAACACTCTTAAATATGGTTGTTTTGTTGCGCATCATAATTTTTAAATGTTTGTTGGTTCCTCTTTAACACTCTTAAATTATCAGTAGAACGAAATGCTTTAAGATTTGGGGGTTTGTGGTGGAATTTAGGGAAAAAAAGAAAACCTAGCTTTTAATAACTAAAAGTTAAAAATAAACGGGATAAGTTTCGAGCATCATACATAGACAAATCACTCATCTATTTCAGGCACATCACATGCAATAGATTCAAAGAAGAAATTAGGGTTAACTGCAAATCATTAAAATTCTCTGTGTTTCACTTCTTCATTTCACCCTTTAATAATCTATTTTAAAATGAAAGGCATAAAGGTTTTATATAGAAAAATAAAAATTTTTACATTTAAGAAAACTATTTCTATTTTAAATAGAATTCTAAAAGGACTAAAACTTGTGTTTTATAATTAAGGTCTTAACAGATGCTAAAAATAAAAGAGAACTTCAAATTAAAAAACTCCGAACTAGACTATAATTCTAAAGAAACGAAATAAGAAATTTTAAAGATATTGAAACTCTCAAAGAATACCTAACATAATTAAGACATCATTGTATGATTAAAATTTCTCCATGTAGGATTTGCACTGATATCCAAAATAGGGTTACACACGCTCGTAGCTTGTTCCCATTCAAATCTCTCTTGGCTAGAGAAAAACTGACCTTGAGTGTTGAAGCGAAGCATGATGATAACTCTAGAAGGGAGTATCACATGAACTTTCTAGAAACACAGAAGAGAAAAATATGCATAAAATTGTCAACAAGTGAGCGGTGGAAAATCCGGAGTAACGCAATCAATATGTTTGGGTGTTGGAATCTAGATGCAAATGGTACTCATCTTAGGAATAGACAACACTTTACATGTCTAAGGTGGAATATTTGGCATGAGATCAATTGTCATTTGTCGTTGACTGTGGTTCCACCTTGGGCTCTGCCTATGGATTCATGCCTAGGCTTGGGGTCGGATTCAGGTAGTGGCTTCAAGCCACGCTCAAACAATAGCTTTAGTTCTGACTTGGATTGGGATTCCAATATGAACTTTGACTTCGCTTCCGATTTTACAGGCCTTGAATTAGACTGTGACTCCGGTTTTGGTTCAGGTATTCTAGTAATGGTTGTGACCAATGAAGCTTCAACGGAAGTCTTGGGGCGTAATCGAAATCAAAAAAAAAATTCATCATTAACCAACACATACAAGCTATTGGTACTTATTCCATCAGAATTGGGCTTCTCCAATTAATTTGCATTGGGCACATATGCACTTTTCATTTATCAAGTCAAAGTGAGAAAAAATCTTCTATATAAGACTCTCAATCTTCTTACCTGTATTGGTTACCTAATCTTCACAGTAGTGACACATCTGAATTTCTCATACTCAATCTTCATCTTCAATCAATAATCTATATGATAGCGACCATCATGAATTCCATAATAATATACTATAATCTTTGAATATCACTGCAGAAAGCTCCAAAATGACAAAAAATATGTATCTGGTTCCAAATGGCTTGAAAATCAGATTGAAACCACTTGGTCTGAACTGGGATCTGGCACGCCTGAAGTTGGCTAGGCTGAATGACGTGTGTTAGCTTAGACCGGTTTAGTTGCGGCTCATACTGAACCAGGTAACTTGGAACAAGCTACGAACATGGGGAACACTATTTTTAGATTGGAGCAAGTTCTACACAGAAAAATTTCATTCATACGAGAAGTCTTATTTTTTAGAGTTTTTATTTTTAAAATTTATTATTTTGTTTCTTTTAGAATTAGAGTGGAGTTATGAGTTTTCTTTATTTTAGAGTTATTTTATTTTGGAGTCTTGTATCCTTATAAAAAGAGAATTTTATTCCTTTTAGAATTCTATTTAGAATACACATTTTTCTTCAGGGTCCAATTTTATTTTCTATAAAAGTTCTATATACCTTTCATTGCATAATAAATTGTTGATGAGTGAAATAAAGAATTAAATTGGGGAGAATTTTAGTGGTTTGTGATGAACCCTAATTTCTTCTTTGAGATCTTATCATGCAATGTGTCTATGATGGGTGAGTGATTCACCTAGGTATGAGGCCTAAAACCTCTCTTTTAATTTTACTTTTAGTTATTTGATGCGATTATTACCTATAGGCGGAGGAGACGCGGGGCTAATTCGTAATTTCTGGGCTGTTTTATGCAATTTTGAGTGTTTGGGGGGGCTTTCGTGTAAAAGGGCTAGTTTTGGGGTTATAGCTATGGCCGACACTAGGTGGTTCTTTTCATGCTTATTTTGATAATGTAAACCCTAAGACCAAGGTGTTTTCTTGGAGAATTAGACTTTCCTCTCGAAGTGAAAGTTAGGAGATCACCACATCTCGAATCGGGGCTTATCCTTATTATTTTCAGATCTAAAGAAATACAAAACTTCCTCTTTTCTTGTTCTTTTTCCCTAAATCCCTATTTTCCACACAAATCAGCCCTAGAATCTATCAAAGTGGTATCAGAGCGGTCGATCCATGACGACCACGCGAGTGAAGGATAAGATGGAGGCGTTGGAAGAGAAGATGGAGGGTGCGATTCATAATCTCTCGAAGAAGTTGGAAGAACAAGCGGCTCGAGGGATCGAGATGGGTTGGAAGCTTGAGTTATACATGGAGGCCATAAATCAAAAGTTGGATGGATTAGCGAAGATGAAGGATCCCCAATAAGCCGAAACCATAGATCCGGGGAGAAAGGCGCGAGCTTTAGAGAAGGGGAAGGAAAAGATGGATCCGTATCGCGAAGGACTTCTTTCGGATGCAGATCTAGTGACGGATGATGAAGATCTTGACTTCCACGATGGTGAAGAAGCGCAACAAGAATCCTACGACCACCACGAAGGAGATTTGGACGCTGGAGCGTCGGATCTGAGAAGAACGGAGCACCGGACTACCATGTAGAACCGTTAAGGCAGCCTCGCCCCCTGGCAAACTGCCAGGGGGCGCGAGCTCAACGGGGCCCTCTGGCACCTCTGGCGACTCTCCAGGGCCTGGTGAGGGCCTCGGCGAGTCGCCAGGGCCGCACGGTTTTGGTGACCCGCCTGAACCAAGCGTGCTTTTCGGCAAGCCGCCAGGCCCCCGATCCACTAATTGGAGGCCGTCGACAGCACCAAAGGCCTCCAGCGTACCTGCAGCAGGGGTTTTTGCATCGAGGGGGCTTTGTCAAGGGGTTTAAGAACCATCGTGTACCCTTGGAGCTGATTACTATGAAGGCGGGCCTTATGGACGAGAAGTGGAGTTCGAGGACTATGACCGGTACCACGAGGATGATCGAGGGGGCTATGGAGAAGACGGGGCTGATTGGGGAGGTGGTGCGAGGCACGAGAGAGATGGTGGTCATGGGTATGATATACCACGCCACCCCCATTTCGAAGACACGACTAGCCACATGGGAGAGGGGCTCCAGGAGGGGTTTCTACGGAGAACCGAGTAAGGAGGTTGAAGATGCCCGGTTGTACCGGGTAGAAGTACTTTGAGGTATCCATGATACCAGAGGAGTGGCTTAGAGCTGTTGGGGTCTGCCTGAAAGGAGAGGCATTATCTTGGTATCGGTGGACGCAACATGACTAGACTTTCTGCACGTGGGAGGAGTTTACGGTGCTCTTGATGGAACGATTTGAGGAGGTACATGCGGGCACTATTTTTGAGAGGTTGTATGTACTAAGGCAGGATGTGGCCGTGAGGGATTACATCAAGAAATTTGAGATATTGGTTAGTCGGATCAGTGGTATGTCAAGAGAGTCGATGGATGGAAACTTCATGAAGAGGTTGAAGCCGACTATCAGGTCAAAGGCGAGGGCCCATAGACCTGCGTGCTTGCATGAGTTTGGCAAGGATTGCGGAGGACAAGTTGGACCATGAGAGGAAGGCCCGTGGGCCTTGGGGAGGAAATCCTCTTTTCGGGGGCATGCACCTGCAGGAGGGCCGAAGGCGGCCGCAGGAGGAGGAGCACCAACTGTGGGGACATGAGCTAGCAGGGAGAGGGGCTGAGATACGACCAAGGGATAGGTACAACAGATGACAGAGGCGAAGATCCGGTAGAAGAGAGCCAAGTGGTTGTTTCAAGTGTGATGAGATGTTCTCCTGGGCACCGGTGTGGCGGCCGTAGGCTGCAGATAATGATAGTGGCTGACGAGAAAGATGGAGAGGACGTGATAGAGTTGGAGGCTGACGATGAGGAAGATCAGGAGCACCCACATTTGGACCTGGCGGATGTCTCTCAACTCCTGGTGGGGTTTACTACGAATCACACCATGAAGTTGTTTGGGCAGATTACAGAGCTGGAGGTGATGGTGTTGGTCGATAGTGTGGCTACCCACAATTTCATCTTCCGTTAGCTGGTGGAGAGGCTGAGGTATGGCAGGTTTGGAGAGGTGCTGTGACATGGCAGGTGATAGAGCAGTGGCATATGTAAAGAGTTAATCCTTACTATCCAGGGGTTATAGATCGTGTTCGACTTCCTTTCGTTGGAGTTGGGGAGTACAGATATCATCCTGGAGATGAAGTGGTTGCAGACTCTCGGAGACACGACGACCAATTGGGGGCTACTCAGGCTGGAGTATCAGGAGGGGGGACATACCGTAGTTCTGCAGGGCGACCCCAGTTTATGTTGATTCCGAGTTTCCTATAGAGCCATGACTAGAGCACTTCAGGCGACGGGAGGAGAATTCTTGGTGGAGTTTCAAGGTCTGTCGTTAGAGGAGGATAGTGAGCGGGGAGAGCATGAGTTGGCTTCAGAGTTGGTGGAGTTGCTCAGCCAATTTGAGGGGGTTTTGCAGACCCCAGACCGCGCATGGTCTTCCACCGCCACGAGACCATGAGCACACTATTGTATTGAGGGAGGAAGTTTTCCCTATCAGTGTGTGGCCCTATCGATACCATCCGAGTGTAGAAGGACGAGATTGAGAGGATGGTGGGGGAAATGTCGTGGGCAGACTCTCAGAGACACGAAGACAAAATGGGGGCTACTTAGGCTGGAGCATCAGGAGAGGAGACGGACCGTAGTTCTGCAGGACGACACCAGTTTATGTCGATCCTGAGTTTCCTATAAAGCCATGACTAGAGCACTTCAGGCGGCAGGAGGAGGATTATTGGTGGAATTTCAGGGCTTGTCATTAGAGGAGGACGGTGAGCGGGGAGAGCAGGAGTTGGATCCAGAGTTGGAGGAGTTGCTCAGCCAGTTTGAGGGGGGTTTTCAGACCCTGCATGGTCTTCCACCGCCACGAGATTATGAGCACACTATTGTATTGAGGGAGTTTTTCCTATCAGTATGCGGCCTTACCAATATCCCCAGGTGCATAAGGACGAGATTGAGAGGATGGTGGAGGAGATGTTATAGGCAGGGGTGATCCAGCTGAGCATGAGTCTATTTTCTAGCCCGGTCTTGCTTGTGAAGAAGAAAGATGGCAGCTGACGTTTCAATGTAGACTACCGAGACTTGAATAAGGAGACCGTGCTAGATAAAATCCCGATCCCGGTGATTGATTAGCTGCTAGATGAGCTGCATATCGCCACTATTTTTGGAAGATAGATTTGAAGTCTGGGTTCCATCAGATTCGTATGATGACGGAGGATGTTCCTAAGACGGCGTTTAGAACGCATGAGGGACACTATGAGTTTCTGGTCATGCCGTTTGGCTTGACGAACGCCCCTGCGACATTCCAGGCCTTGATGAACACGGTCTACTGTCCATACTTACAGAGGTTTGTGTTGGTTTTCTTTGATGATATACTGATTTACAGCCATACTCTAGAGGAGCATGTGAGGTACTTGCAGGTGGTGCTGCAGGAGTTGCAGGAGCATCAGCTATATGTCAACAGAAAGAAGTGTCTCTTTGGGCAGGATCAGCCAGAATATTTGGGATATAGTTTCAGCAGCAGGGTGACGACAGTGGGTCGAAGATTGCTGCTATGTTGGAGTGGCCACGCTCCACGACACTGTGGGGCCTACGTGGATTCTAGGCTTGATGGGGTACTATCGAAAGTTTGTCCACGGGTATAGTACGATAGCTTGGCAGTTGACTGATCAGCTGAAGGACATCTTCTATTGGGGAGAGGAGGCGACCAGGGTATTTGAGGCCCTGAAGCTGACGATGACGACCGTGCCCGTACTAGCCTTACCTGATTTTAGCAGACCATTTGTGATGGAGACAGATGCGTCTGAATATGGGTTGGGGGCGGTTTTGATACAAGATCAGCTGCCGGTGGCCTACTTTAGCCAGGTGCTGTCAGCCCGAGCATTATTGAAGTTCGTATATGAGAGAGAGCTGATGGGATAGTACTATTAATACAGAAGTGCCGACCTTACCTTTTGGGGGAGAAAGTGTGTGATACGGACCGATCAGCAGAGCCTGAAGTACATTCTGGAGCAACACATGGTTACAGAGAAGCATCAGAGATGGCTCTACAAGTTGGTGCACTATCAGTTCGAGATTCAGCACATGCCAGACTTGGAGAACAAGGTAGCAGATGCTTTGTCTTGCAGAGAGGAGGTAATGGAGGTGGTGGTGATTATTATGCCGGTTCTATTAGATTGGGAGCCTCTGGTGTGTGAGATAGAGGCTGATGAGGAGCTGGCATGGATACCTGAGACTTTGCAGTAGGGATCTACAGAGCATCCGAGGTATACACTGAGGGATTAGCGGCTGCTATACCAGGGGCGGTTGGTGATACCGCGGAATCTTCACATATATCGACGATTTTAGGAGTTTCATGATAGCTCGGTTGGGGGTCACTTGGCGGTGCAGCAGACCTACATGAGGATGGGTAGAGAGCTACACTGGCCAGAGATGAAGAGGGACATCATGCATCTAGTAGCCTGGTGTAACGTCTGCCAGCGTCACAAGTATTTGGCGATGGCTTCCGCAGGGCTACTTTAGCCCCTAGCCTTGCCAGAGAGGGTCTGGGAGGACATTCGTATGGATTTTATTGAGGGCTTGTCGAGGTCAGAGGGCTTCACTGTCATATTTGTTCTGGTGAACCGCTTTAGCAAGTATGCCCATTTCATTCCCCTACGTCATCCCTACACATCGGTGACTGTAGATGCAGCTTTCATGAAGGGGGTAGTGCGTCTGCATGGGTTTTCGGACTCTATTGTATCGGATCGCGACAAGGTCTTCTTGAGCAGTTTTTAGCGGGAACTGTTCAAGGTGCATGTGACCACTTTGAGGAGGAGCACGATGATAGACACCTGCGGGTCTTTTCCCACAGGCAACTAAGGGCCCAGGCCCATGTCGCACATGGGGGAGTCGCCGGCCCATGAAGTCATCCGCATGCGCGCACGCTTTTGCCTAGCAACCCTAGTTTCTATTATATATATGGGGATAGCCGTCGCTTGTATTTTTATGCTTAATGATTGAGATTTCTCTTGAGCGTCCTTAGGTAGATTAGACGAGTGCGGACGTCCTCTTCGGCATCTTGGGAGGAGAATACCCATCTTTGGTATTCAATTATCTAGTTCTTACTACTAAATTCTCAATAAAAATCATGCCTTTTGTTAGTTCCCAACAATTTGGTATTAAAGCGTGACGATCCATGGCGGCCGCGACGAGATCGAAGGATAAATTCGAGGATTTGGAGGAAAAGTTCATGGGAGAAATTGAAGGGGTTAAGAAATTGGTGGAAGCGGTGGTGGAATCCGTCGAGCAATTGAAGGCAAGTCAAGCGAAGAACGACGAGCAATTTGCAAAGATCCTCTCCCTCTTGGCGGCTAAACCCCAAGACGAAGGAAAACCTAATCCGACACCAAAGGCGGCAACTTTGAAGAAAGAGAAGGAAAAGAGGAGATTTTTACCCAAAATCAACCATATTTCGTTGAAGAATTGGACGAGGAAGAAGATGAAGGGCCATGAAAGGTTGATTATCGCGAGAAGGTGCGACAAAACGCGTTGGAGTTCCAAAGGGGGGCGGCGGCCCTAGCCGCACGTTCCAGACGACGCACGCAAGCGAGGAGGGGCGGCTGTTAGGGTTTCTATCATAGTACAACTAATTTATACACAGCGGAAAATAGAAACCTACCAAGATCCATGTGATTCTAATTAATTCGAATATATTACTAACCTTTCTGACGATCTGAATCTGTCGGACTGTAGGTGCTGCGACGATCTGAATCTGTCGGACTATATGTGCTGTTCTACGAACGACCACCCTCAATCGGTATCCACACGCGAACGTCACGAACAGGACTTGCGAGGGTGCTAGCTCCTTTGCCGCAACTAGGGTTTCTCTCGCTCTTTGTTTTTCTCAAAAACGGAGGAGATAGATTGAAAAACGTAAAAACTGAAAATCGTGATTCTATATCTTATATAGAATCCTACGTTAACCCCTTAACAACATTCAGTTACGCGACGCTATCTTAGGGATAAGAATCCCACGTTAACACATTAACGTATTTCAGTTAAGCGACAATATCTTAAGGATAATATCTTAACGAGATACGATATCTTACGGTTAAGATATTTCACCTTATCACGAATTTCAAATCATTTTCGAAATCATGTTTAAACCCTATCCTATCCAATTCGTTATTTGTGTGCGACCCAATAGGCTCATATTAAATTGGCAGTGGGCCTAATCTCATTTGAAGCCCACAAGTCATAATTGGTCTCTAGCAAGACATTTTGACTACCCAATTAATATGAATATCGTTAGTCCGATATTAACCTAACCAATAGGACATGTCATAATCCTTTTGTCACACGATATCTTATTTGAACATAAGTCATGGATAGTGTCATACTTATATTGTTCAAACATTTAATTTCTCGCTTTCTAAGTAGACTAATAAAATCAAATGACATTCATTTGAGCACGGCCATGCATTTCTCAGTCCTACTTATCGAGGGGCCCATTAGATATCTCTCACAGAAGAGGGACAAATTCCATCTTGTTCATTCACTTTCCTCTGCATAATTCACATCATATTCGATCATAGCCTTTATGATTATCTGATTAAAGATAACGTTTGATTATGTCAAAATATGATGTTCCTTATGTAGGAAACTGTGATGAGCTCAGGTCTACGGATTCAATGACATAACTATTATGAGATCATTTATGACACTAATCCATGTAATGATCTCATAGCGAGTCTATCCAGTACATGTTCTCCAACAAGTACCTATAAGTTTGATTTGTATCACCATACATATAATTATCTCATAATTATCTACCAAACTCATACTAATCTTAATTCTTCATTAAACCTTTAATGATGAATGACTAGGGATTATTAGAATAGCATAAAACAACTATTCAACCATTATTATAAAGAAACATGCAAGCAATATAATAATAACAATAAAAGAAACATTTTATAAATGAAAATGACATAACATAAAGGTCCAATTATTTGGCCTAGGGCACAACCACTAACAGCGGCCAACCCACAAAACACTTTTGGGGGCCGGCCGCCACAGGATATGGGCGGGGGACCCCCTCCCGCCCACCGCGGGGCTCGGCAGGGCTGGCCAGGCCCTGTCGGACCTCGCCCAGGTCCGGCGACCCTGTCGGACCTCTGGCAGGGCTCGTCGGCCCTGCCAGGAGGCCGGCAGGCCCCGTCGGTCCTGCCAGGTGACCGGCGGGGCCCGTCGGCCCTGCCAGATGGCCGGTAGGCCCCTGCCGAGGGGCGCAAAGGCTGGGATCCCCCATTGCAGTCGTCAGGGGGGCTGACGCGCGTGGACAGGCCCTGGGGGGTTTTTTCGAGCCCTCGGGCAGCGAACAACAGGAGAGGACGCTCGCAGACAGCTTTTGGGAGGGTTTTTCGATCCTTCAAGACGGCGGCCAGCAGCGGAGGACCCATTTTACGGAGACGGACATGGGAGAGACCATTATTATGACGTCGGGGGTGGCTACGAGGCGGAGTTCGGCGATGATACAGGTTGGGACAACTTCGAGGGCCGCCGAGGAGATTACCAAGGGGACTATGGGAACCGCGGAGGAGGACCACATAGGCAGTACGAGATCCAGGATGAGAGGAGACAGCACTACCGCCTGCATCACCGAGTGGAGGGGAGGCCCGAGCAGGTGCACTTTGGAGGAGATTGCAGAGTACGAAAGCTGAAAATGCCGCTATTTTCTGGGGAGGATCCATACGCCTGGTTGTTCACAGCAGAGAGATATTTCGCGGCGCACCACATGACCGAGGCACAGACACTGGAGGCGGCAGCCATTTGCATGGAGGGAAGAGCCTTAGAGTGGTTCTAGTGGAAGGAGAGGAAGCAGCAGATCCGAAGCTGGGAGGAGTTGAAGGACCTCGTGTTGGAGGAGTTCAGAGATCCCCGTTTGGGGAACCTGCACGAGCAGCTATATGCCCTCAGGCAGGAGGGGCCGGTGCGGGAGTACATCGAGAGATTTGACACACTGACAGAGCGAGTACATGGCGTGTCAGACGAGTCGCTGGAGGGCACCTTCCTGAAGGGGCTGAGACACAGCCTTCGAGCGGCAGTGAGGCCCTACAAGCCTCGGGGGCTGTCAGAGGTAATCGAGATGTCGCATATGGTAGAGGACTCCCGGATTGAGGATAGGAGAGGCGGGAGCAGCTACAGTGGGCAGATACAGCGGGGCACCTCGACTGGAGCCGGCGGAGCGGGGGTTTCTACTGAGGCGAATCAGATGGGGCTTAAGAAGTCGGAGGAGCCGAACCACCCACCACCGGTTGGGGGCCAATTCCGAAGGATGACCGATGCAGAGATGAGCGAGAAGAGGCAAAAAGGGCTCTGTTTCAGATGCGACGGGCGCTTCACTCCGGGATACCGCTGTGCGAGTCGTAAGCTGCAAGTGTTGATAGCGGAGGTAGACGAGGATGGTGGCGTGGAGGATGAAGGGATCGGAGGGGAAGACGACTCTCACTCGGAGTAGCACCGCCGATACTCTCGTGCACCACCTTGAGGACAATGTGGATTTTCAGTGGCGGAGTATTGATAGACACCTGCGGGTCTTTTCCCGCAGGGAACCAAGGGCCCAGGCCCATTCCGCACATGCGGGAGCCGCCGGCCCATGAAGTCATCCGCATGCCCGCGCGCTTTTACCTAGCAACCCTAGTTTCTATTATATATATGGGGCTAGCCGTCGCTTGTATTTTTATGCTTAATGATTGAGATTTCTCTTGAGCGTCCTTAGGTAGATTAGACGAGTGTGGACGTCCTCTTCGGCGTCTTGGGAGGAGAATACCCCTCTTTGGTATTCAATTATCTAGTTCTTGCTACTAAATTCTCAATAAGAATCGTGTCTTTTGTTAGTTCCTAACACGGTCTACCGTCTACATACAGATGGTCAGACAGAGATGGTGAACAGGAGTGAATAGACATATTTGAGATGTTTTACATTGGAGTCGCCGAAGCAGTGGGAGTCGCCCGATTATGATGCTACGTGGGAGTCTTGAGAGGTTATCTGTCAGCAGTTCATTGATTTCCAGCTTGAGGATAAGGTGGCTCTTTTGGAGGAGTAATGATGCGATTATTACCAATAGGCTAAGGAGACACGGGGCCGATTCGTAATTTCCGGGATGTTTTATGCAATTTTGAGTGTTTGGGGGCTTTTGTGTAAAAGGGCTAGTTTTGGGGGTTATAGCTATGGCCGGCCCTAGGGGGTTCTTTTCATGCTTATTTTGATATTGTAAACCTTAAGACCAAGGTGTCTTCTTGGAGAATTAGGCTTTTCTCTCGAAGTGAAAGTTAGGAGATCACCCCATCTCGAATCGGGGCTTATCCTTGTTATTTTCAGATCTAAAGCAATACAAAAATTCCTATTTTCTTGTTCTTTCTTCCCTAAATCACTATTTTCCACACAAATCAGCACTAGAATCTATCATTATTACACACTATTTTTTAGTTCTTTCCCCAGTCCCACTTGAAGATGTTATACTTTGGCTTTTGCGGTCCCATCACCACTCTAAAATGTTGCATGAATATATTAAATCAAAAGTAATGTATGTGAAGTTAGAAAGGCGTGAACTGAGAATGCATTTGAAAATTACCATGGAGGTAAATTGTATCTGAGTTGAATAGTTGAGAGCCAATTATACAGCAATTTGATCATTATCATCTCTTTTCGGCGTGGGCTTTGCACTTCTACTTTGAGCTTACAAGCATGTTATACTGGAAAAGTATGTTGAGCAGCGGAACATGTTTGTTCCCCAAAGGACACATAAAATATGATACGGATAAGCTGATCTTTACAGACCCTTCATTTGTTAAAAAAAAAGTGAAAAAAAAAAGATTTAGGTACCTTCTTTTTTAATTATAGGTTGTAGGATGAAGTTAATTTAAATTACCATTTCAACAATCTCTGGGAAAAATGTTTTGGCTGAATGTAAAGATGTCTTGATTGTATTGATTGTTCAATCATTGGTCATAATGCGGTATGATGCTTTCGTCGTTTTTTCTACGCCAAAATCATCCTAAAGTTGAAAGTTATGCAGCCATCTGCTGAGTCTATTGAGCTTCAAAGTATTGTAATGAAATACTCCTAATTGATTCTTTATTTTATCGGTCATTATTATGAGGACGGACAACAAAGAAATCTACTATACGTAATGCAATTTTGTGGGGATTCCGTATAACTATTGGTCTCATTTTTGCATCATCAACATGCGCTGCCAAGTAATTTACTATTTGTACTCAATGAAATTGTTGCATTTTGGTGGTGGTTATATATTTTTTCTATTTGAACATTGCTTCGTGTTCAGCATAGTTCTTGTTGGTAAAGCAAAATTACAGGGAGAACCTTCTTTATTATGTACTCCTAACATAATTATGTCCACACATACGCATTAGAATCCTACTTATCCAACATGTTTATCTATATAATTACTGATATTATCGTAGAACCAATCAATTCTACTCCACCAAAATTGTAATGGGGACTGCCGTGACATGAGAGTTGAGACCATGTACAAACATCTTCGTATTCAGACAAGATAGAATACATGCTTGCATACCCCTTCTTCTTTTTCCAAATATACATACAGTGTAAGAAATAAGATTTAAGAAATGTTATTGTGTAATTGTATTATTGATATACTTGAATTTGTAGTTTTCAAAGAAATAAATAGATAAGTAAAATAAAACATGTCTATCTTTGTTAGCTTTTTTGCATATATACCTATAGTGAAGTTTAATTACTTTCATTTGCAAAAAGACATCTTTTTTCTCTGTCATTTATATATGAATCCCTAAAAGCTCAGTCAATTTTCATTTATTTAATTACATGTGCATTTGCAGGCAAAGAAACTATTACTAATTATGAATAACCAACACCAAGAAATTATTCGTAAATATGTATAACCAACACCACTTGTACTCAAGTCCGTAGGTGATCTTGAACCTCAATATGATCAAGTCCCAACTACAATTTATTGAGCCAAAAGTTAATAAAGTTGACTCACATATAATATTTAAAACGAAATGAAAGGGTAAAAATCATGAATTTTACATATGTTGATGGTGTTAGGATTGGCTAGGTTTTTGGTGGAAGAAAGTTGGGGATTTGGAAGAAGAGATGATTTTTATAGCAAATACCATGAAATGAAGGTAAAATTTGGTCTGAGGAAACCACTCTCATACCATTTGATTTAAGATAAATGGTTAACTCTCCAAACCTATCAACTAAGTTACTCATATTCTCTCTTCTTCAAATTTCACATAACTCTAGCCCTAACTACCCCTCTCAGTATAAAGGTTGATTTATCCAATGTTACAAAAATGCCCTTAACTGCTAAAATTACGAGTTTGCCACTAGGGTCCAAAACTACAAAAATGCCACCGCAACCATACCCAACACTACGCCCCTCAAAGAATCATCTTGTCCTTAAGATGGTGCATGAAATCCGTGGGGGTGCTCGTCCCCTCCAGACTCCTTGCTAGCAGCTGTGCCCTCTTCTTTACTGATTTGATAATCAGCACCTGCAACGTGCATCCCGGCAATAGTGGCCCGGTCCGAACCTCTCGCCATAACAGTAGCATAATCATTTGGCCCGTCTATCCATGATTTCTTTCTACGTGAGGTGCTTGTACTTGTTGTCAGCTGAAGGCTCGTCGCTCTTTCCTTATGTTGTCTGGGCTATCGTTGGCTAGGCTTTCTGGGCCTCCTCGGTCACTTGAGCGCAGAAAGTGGCCTTGTTCGCTCTATTGGACCGCCGTTCTACGGTAAGCATGTTATCAACCAACTGGGACAACTCCATCGTATCCATTAATTCTCGAGGCCTCTATAAGCGGAGCTCAGCTCTGATGTCAAGCCTGATTCCTTGCATGAAACTCCCCTCTAATGTCGCCTCAAAAAATCGCCCTCACCCTATCCGCAAGATTCTCAAATCTCTCCTTGAAATCTCGGACTGTGCAAGGAGCTGCTCGTGTAGATTCTCGACCTGGGTGTCACAAAAACGGTCCTACAAGAATTCCTTGAACTCTCTCCCATGATCGCACATGCTGCCACTGTTGTCTCCACATGTACTGGATAAAAGTCTTTCCATCTAAGCAGACGCCGGTTCACAGTTTCTCTACCTCGGTCAAGCGGTTCACCGTGAAGTATCTATTCGCATGGTAAATCCCACCCATAAGGATCCTCCACCTCGAAGACTGGCAATTTCAACTTCTTATCCTGTTATTGAGGCCAAATATTTATTGTTATGCTCTTCCCCGCTGCTGGCCGAACTGAGGCGGTTTGTAGTCATCGTGCGAACCCCCTCCATCAACCCACGGGCCTCATACGTCGCTATAAAATGGTTTAGCACAGACATCCTCCATCCTCTGTAACCCCAATCAGGATCCCCTCCGTCGTCAACCAAGCCCCAAGTGTCACCATCAAGATCATTGTAGCCCCCAAAGTGATTGCTAGCTCCCCATGCTTGGCGTTGAACTCTGAGAACTTCCCTGTATGCATCGTGGGAGCTGTTAATACTGGAGAAGGGTTCACCGTCCCTTTCAGTAGTTACTGGGGCCATCGGCCATGTGGGTGGCCCCTGCGGTGACATAGGGCAAGGGCGCATGGGGCCAATGACCACCCTGCACATGCGCTGGGGCTCGTGAGGTCCCTAGAGGTCCGTCTGGGGCTCGTGAACCCTAACGAGGTCATCGGAGGTTTGCGTCCCTCCCATGACGTCGCCAAAGGCCAACGACCCCCCACAGGGGCACTAGGGCCTCACAAGGGTCTGACAAGGTCACCGAGCCACCATGAGCCTTTAGGGTTTGGGATCAGGGGCTGTCGCCCCCTATTTAGGTTTTCGAGGGTCGGCGGCCCTCCCTCCCATGCGTTGTCGTCCACTGTCCCCTCCGTAGTATGTTGGGGAGGGTTTTGCTCCACTATGTTTGTGCTGAGGGCTTGCGAGGTCCCTAGGGGGCCATTGGGGGCTCGTGAACCCTAACGAGGTCATCAGGGGTTCGCACCCCTTCCACGACGTCGTCAAAGGCCGACGACCCCCCACAGGTGCACCAGGGCCTCACAGGGGTCCAACGAAGTCATCGAGCCCCCGCAAGCCTTTAGGGTTTGGGATCGGGGGCTGTTTCCACCTCAATTAGGTTTCCGTGGGTCGGCGGCCCTCCCTCCCATGCCGTCGTCGCCCATCGTCCCCTTTCAAGTTTGTGGGGGAGGGTTTTGCTCCTCTACGTTCCATTCACCGTCTTTGGGAGGTAGACCACCTTCGAAAACCACCATCTTCTCCTTGTATTTGTCCGAAGGAGGCACCTTTCTCCTCAGATCCACATTTGGGTCTTCTTCTTCTTCAGATTTGGTTTGGTTTGGAGAGCTCCTTTATTTAGATCTAGGGCTTTTACCACGCTCTTCAATTTTTTAATGTAGATCTCCATATTTGCAGCGATTTGAATGCCCACTTGGGTTGCGATCTGATTGAAGAGTCTCTCATCCGTTGCTAACATCCTCGTGTTCATCAAAGAGAAATTTTCGTCTATCATTTTCTTTAACTCATTGAACTCGGTATCAAATCTCGCCTCCAAAGTTTCGACATTTTTCTTTGTTTCCGTCATCAATCGTAAAGCTCTGATACCAATTTGTTAGGATTGGTTAAGGTTTTGGAGGAGAAAGTTGGGGATTTGGAAAACGTGATGATTTTTATGGCAAATAGCACGAAATAAAGATACAGTTAGGTCTCAATTACAGAGGAAACGACTCTCTTACCCTTTGATTAAAGATAAATGGCTAACTCTCCAAACCTATCAACTAAGCTATTTCTCTCTCTTCTTCTTTAAATTCCACATAACTCTAGACCTAACCCTCTCAATATAACGGGCTGAATTGCCCAATGTTACAACAATGCCATTAACTCCCAAAATTTCAAGTTTGCAACTAGGACCCAAAACTACAAAAATGCTGCCGCACCCCATACCCAACAGATGGCTCCATATATTTGCATCATATACTCATTAGTTGGAGGTTCTGGTTGCTCTGCTTCAAGGAAGAAGAGTACAAGAGACCATTTCTTGAACATCTCCAATTTTTGTCCCATGGAGATTCATGGATTCGCCGCGATGGGAGAGGAAAGGAGAATTGTTTAAAAGTTGGCGTGGGAAATCGAAGGGTTGTGCTGGGTACCATCTTGTTGTGGGGAAACTATTATGGTTGCTCTCTTTATATTACCTAACATTCAGCATCCAGCAATGAATCTGCAAGCCACTGCATTTTCCAAGTTAATGAATGTAGTATTCAAATTCAATGATATAAAAACTTGCACAGAAAAGCTGTGCATGTAACAGATTATGGCGTGATGAATCAAATCTGAATTCCATGAACGAGGAATGTACTGTCTGCAAACCAAAGAGCATATAAGGATTTGCATTTTCATGCATATAATACCCTGATGTTCCTGCTCGAAAACATAATAGTTTAGTTTCTGATATATAAAAGCATTTTGTTTATATTAACAATTAGAAAATCTATATTGTGCTGGCCATTTAAACAATCCGAAATCATGAATGCAATGTGTACAAGGGCTGGCATGGATAGGGGACACAAATATTCCATGCATCTAAGGCTGTAAATTGATTTGGCAGATCCACCTCAATCCGATACCACCTCACAATGTGTAAACTTTCAGGTCAATCGGAACAACAGCATGGTTTACCAATCTTAATTTATGCCAGGTCTAACTAGTATTAGAATAAAACCCAAAACTTTGATCCCCCTCCATTTCTGTTGGCTCAGAAGAGTATCGGAAGGTACAATGTCACATTACATACTACCCTAGATTCTCAGGAAAGTGTTGAGATCAGGGGGTTGAGGTATTAGCCGATACTATTAGGTATCTGTCGTATCGTATCGGTATCGGCAATTGACGATACCGAAACCAAGGGTTAGTTTCAGTATCGGCCGATACTGAACGGTATCAGTCAGTGTTGGTCGATACCTGCCGAAACTGACCGATACTGGTCGAAACTGACCGATACCGTTCAGTATCGGTCGAAGACAGAGGAAGAAGAATGTGTAATTAAATAAAAATTCTCTAAAAAACCCAAAAACTTTCGTGGATCAATAGGTTGCATAGAAAACTCGGTTAAAAGAGAGGAGAAAACCCTAGGGTTTTGGTTTGAAAATGATGAAGAATTAGATGAAGAAGAGGCAGAACCAAGAAAAAATTGCTAAAAATAGAAGAAAAAGGGTAATGAAGATGATGAAAAAATTGAACTCACTTCATCGCGTCGTCGCCTCGCCGAACCTGCCTCGATCATCTGCGTGAGAGAGAAAGAGGCCCGGGTCGCTTTTCATGAGATGTTGCATTCTTTAAGAAGGCAAATTTGTAAATAAGTGGTATGTGCGTAAAGCAAAACACTCGGTGCACATATCAAGTGGATATTTTGTGGCAACCATCTAAATAAGTGGTATGTGCGCAAAGCAAAATGGTGGGTGCACAAAGCAACGCCTAACGATTTTTTTGGCAAACTTGTAAATAAGTGTATGTGTGCAAGGTAAAACGGTGGGTGCGCGCAAGGCAGGCTTTAAGATCTATTCATTTATCTAATATTTAGGATTTAAGTATCAAACTTTAGGTATTTAATATTTGATATCATTACGAACTCAAATTTAGTTTATCTATTTAGTATGTAGTATTTAATAGTATATGATTAATATTTTAGTGTGTTAAGTATTTAATAGTATTTGATAGATTTAGATTTAAGAATCTCCGAAACCATCACTGTGTGTATATAGTATATACATATTTAAAGTATCTTCGAAACCGAAACCCGAAACAAAACTGCCGAAACTAGCGATACGGACGAAACCGAAACTTGCTTCCGAAACAGGCGATACTGAGACCTAGACCTAAATTTTGGGAAGAACGATAACCATAATGAAACCGAGACCTAAAACCTTGGTTGAGATGGCCGAAACTGACATTTATGCACTCGATGATACCAAAACTGAAATTGATTCCGAGCTGATAGGATGCCAAGATCAATAATCCACACTGATCATCATGATTTTCCCACCTAAGTGCATTCCTGCCTCTACAAGCGAATGTGTTGGGGATCCTTAAAACCTAGGACCGTTGCATTCCTGTGTATTTAGTTACATTCTTTACCTGTTTATCCATGGGCTGTTACCTACAAGGAATGTTTGGGTTTTGCCCACAGGTGGGTTATTATGTATTGATGGAAGTAACAGCATGGTCCTGGTCCCTCAGTCTTTGTTGCCACACTACACATTTTTAATGTGAGTGAAACTTCCTGAAGCTATCATATTATTCTCCCGGTGCAAATAATCATATCTTGGAGCCGTATAATATCTTACAGGAAAATGATAATTGCAGCATACTGTGGTATTTCATTGTGACTGTTTGCCATGTTCTGAAGAATAAGGCAGTTAATGTTTTGCGACGAATTTTTGTGTTGTTTTATGCACGAACTTCGTTGTCATCACAAAATTAATTGATGTTGCAATGCGATTTCAATCACCATGTTCAATTTTGTTTCAATGCAGATGTCAGCTCTTCGTCAAGAATTAGATGAGACCAAGCAAGCCTTGTTAGAGTTGGAGAACAAGCTCAAATTCAAGGAAGAGACTGCAGCTGCAGCAATGGCTGCAAGAGATGCGGCTGAGAATTCGTTGAGGCTTGCAGACCTGAGGTCCACAAGACTGAGGGAGCGGGTTGAGGAGCTGACTCGCCAAATTGAAGAGTCCGATAACACGGCTGGTCCGAAGATCAATCAGAACAATCACAGATACGTATGCTGGCCATGGCAGTGGCTTGGGCTGAATTTTGTAAGATACGAGACTGATGTACAGGAGAGCTCTAATGAAATGGAGCTATCAGAACCCCTTATTTAGGTTTGATATGGTTTCTCTAGTGGTTACCTTGTGTTATTTTTTTTTACTATTTAGAGAAGAAAATTGATTTATTTGTCAACCCTGAATCGAGGATTACCATCCCTGTATGCTCCCGATGTAAATTGAAGGGTTGAATTGTATCAGATACATTGAAGAAATTCGGCGTGGATTGGATGGCTTTGTAATCAAATATTAGTTAGGTTGTCCATCTTGAAGACGTCAATCACATTAGCGAATGAAGGAAGGAATGATTGCGAGTGGTCTGTTTAACTGTCTAACACCTGCAGTCTTCTTAATTTCTTGTTATGTGCTGCAATGATTCACATTTCTTTCAGGCACACCACAATTTGCCCCAGATCTTGACAGATAATCGGGATATGACTGCCACAATTGGGGCAGAATATGCATCACTTGTGCTTTCATGAAGATCAACCTCGAAAACTACTCATCTTTCGGTAAGAGAGCAACTCGAGTTATTGCCATTTTTTCCCCGTCGTACCACTGCTATTTCTTGTAGGATGAGGACTATGTACACCGAATTTTTGAGGTGCATGAAATAATTATATTCCATTTTTGGAAAAAAGTAAGTGAGAGAGGGTTTGAAGTGACAAAATGATTTGATATTTCTTTCCAAAATTAACAACTAAACTAATCATTTTTATACACCTAATCATTTGTATACACCGAAATTTTCGGTGTATATAGTCCTCTTCTTGTAGTGTTCTTAATATTGTGCTTGCGTCGTAGTTCTGTTCTATGTTTTATAGTCATGTTCTATGTTCTATAGTCCTGTGTGATAAGAGTGGAATCTGTCATGTGTGGTAAGATAAATATTGTGTTTCGTTGCATTTCTTGTAGTGTCCTGTGTGATCTGATTCCTGCTTGTACCAAGCTTGAACCTTTTTTCATATTTCTTTCTCGTTCCAAGTCTTTTCTTTCATCCCTTTCACTCTCTTGCCTTTTATTCGGTCACCTTTGGCCATGATTTTTTGGCTTTAATCACGAAAACCTCCCTAAACTATTAACGGATTTAGTAATACTATCCTTAACTTTAGAAATTCATTAAAATCTTCATTCACTTCGACCATTTGTCAAAACCCTTTTAATAACCATTCATGAAAACTACCTTAAACTTTATTATTGTTCACTGAAATTATCCTGAATTTTGCGATTATTTATAGAAACTATTTTAAAGTTTAAATATCTTATACTTTTCAACATTTTAGGGCATTTTTTGTAAATTACAAAGTTAAAGGAGTTTCGGTGAATTTCTAAAGTTAAGGATACTATTAATAATTCTGAGGATAATTTGGGTTAGTGAAGGGTAGAATTAATTTCTAAAGTTAAAGGACTTTTCTGTTGTGAAGGGAATTTAGGGAGAATAGGTGTAGAGGGTCAAGAGCCCCCCCTACCCGTGTATTTATAACTTTCAATAGTGGGTTGGATACCCAATTGGCCCAATGGGCCTATTCATAACACTTCCCCTTATCCAACAACATTGAAATAAGATGTGGATTCTTCAGGATCCGAGTTAGGGTAACTGTCTTGTTAAAGAAAGAACAGTTAACCCATAACTTCCCCTGTTTTGGGGATGTGTCTAGGGGTGGATACTTCAGGATCCAGAGTCAACGAGGTTGCCTCGTCAAAACCTTGACTACGGAAAACCCAGTGGGAAAAAACCTGTAGCCAAGGGAAAAGAGTACAACTCTGCAGTTGACTCCCCCTTATCTGACCAAGCATCATGCTTGCAGATTACCTATGAATCTATACATCAGTCTCCTATGTATCTATGAGTTCATAGTTCTCTCATCCTGACCCAGTTTACATTTACTCACTCTCATCATCCCAATCCCATATACAAGTTTCTCAAAGATACTAGTAGGCAGGGATTTGGTAAGCAAATCCGCCAAGTTATTACATGATTGGATCTTCTGTACCTCAATCTGCTTTTGCTTCTGAAGGTCGTGCGTCCAGAAGAACTTGGGGGAGATATGCTTCGTCTTGTCACCTTTGATGTAGCCGTCCTGTAGCTGGGCTATACATGCTGCATTGTCTTCATGGAGTGTAGTGGGTGCAAGAACGCCGGTCGTCAGGCCGGTGGAGGTGAGTATGTGCTGGATCACCGAGCGTAGCCAGAAGCATTCCTTGCTTGCTTCGAAGATCGCTAGTAGTTCTGAGTGGGTGGATGAGACGGTCGTCATGGTCTGCTTCACAGATCTCCAGGATATGGCAGTGCCGCCATATGTGAACATGTATCCGGTCTGAGACTTCTCTGTATGAGGATCGGACCTGTAACCTGCGTCAGCATAACCAACTAAACCAGTTGATGCCCCTTTCCTGTAGAATAGACCTAAGTCTATGGACCCTTGGAGGTAGCGCAGAAGATGCTTAACTCCGGTCTAGTGCCGCTGTGTAGGTGCAGCACTATATCTGGCTAGTAAGTTTACTACGAACGCTATGTCAGGGCGAGTGCAGTTAGCCAGGTAAAGGAGTGCACCGATAGCACTTAAATAAGGCACTTCGGGGCCTAGTACTTCCTCCCCCTCTTCCAGCGGCCGGAAGGGGTCTTTGTGTACATCCAATGATCTGACGACCATCGGAGTGCTGAGGGGGTGGCACTTATCCATCTGAAACTTTTTCAATAAGTTCGATGTGTAAGTTGACTGGTGTAACAGGATCCCATCTTTAAGATGCTCTATCTGAAGGCCTAAACAGAATTTTGATTTTCCGAGGTCTTTCATTTCGAAAGTTTCTGTCAGGCTTCTAGAAATCTTTGCGATCTCTTCAGGAGATCCGATGAGGTTTAAGTCGTCTACATAGACGGCTATAATTACAAATCCTGTTGCCTTTGCTCTTATAAAGATGCAAGGACAGACTGGGTCGTTTTTAAATCCTTGCTGTGCAAGGAAGTCGCTCAGTCTGTTATACCACATCCTTCCAGATTGTTTTAGACCATATAATGATCTTTGCAGTTTCACTGAGTAGATGTCACGTTCTCTCTCTTTTAGTGCTGCAGGCAAAGAATAACCGTCAGGCAATCTCATATAGATGTATCGGTCTAGGTTGCCATATAGGTATGCAGTAACCACGTCCATGAGTTGCATATCTAAACCCTCTTGTGCTGTTATGCCAATGATGAATTGGAAGGTGATCGCGTCCATGACCGGGGAGTATGTGGCTTCAAAATCCACCCCAGGACGTTGGGTAAAACCCTGCGCTACAAGCCTTGCTTTGTAGCGTATGATCTCATTCTGTTCATTTCGTTTTCTAACAAATACCCATTTATAGCCCACATGTTTTACACCTTTTGGTGTCTGGACTATTGGTCCGAAGACCTTGCGTTTGGTGAGTGAATCCAACTCCACTCCTATTGCCGCTTTCCACTTTGGCCAATCATCTCTGCTTTGACATTCTGTCAGAGAGCGTGGTTCAATATCATCGTCGCAGTACGCGACGTTGATGGCAATATTACACGCAAATGTGTCATCTATTGTTGTGCTTTTTCTGTCCCAATACTCCCCAGTTCGTACATAGTGTATCGATACTTCATTTTCTCCCGGTTTTTCCTCTTCATGAGAGTTTGGGAGAGATGGGGTAGCAGGGCTTAAATCAGCATCCTGTGGTGGTATTTGTTTACCATTGCCAAGGGTCCTACTCTTTCGAGGGACTTGGTCCTTGGATCCCAGTGGTCGTCCTCTCTTTTTTGAGAGGTCCAACCATTTCTGCTGCAGGCGGATTGCATCCATTTTGCGGTATGTCAATCCTAGCTGGAGTGTTAGCGGCAGGGACGTGTGATTTGACAATCTTCTGGTTGTCAGTAAATTTGTCCGGCAAGAGATGGACAGTGTTTTGGATGTGGAGAATCTTCAGGACCTCCTCCTCACACTGGCTTGTTGGCGGATCAAAGTGACATAAAGTTTTTGTATCCCAAGTGATACTTTCTGAAGCTTCGGGCTTCTTTGTCTGTGAGCCTAGTCTTGGGAACGATGTTTCATCGAATTCACAGTCTTCTAGACGTGCCTTAAAGACGTCCCCCGTAAGGGGTTCTAGGAATCTAATTATGGAGGGGGTGTCAAACCCAACATAAATGCCTAGGCGACGTTGTGGACCCATCTTTGTCCTTTGTGGTGGTGCTATGGGGACGTATACTGCACAACCAAATATTCTCAAATGTGAGACAATTGGTGGGGCTCCAAGTGCTAGTTGCATTGGAGAAGATGACTGACCTCCAGAGGGTCTTAATTTTATTAAAGATGCAGCATGCAGAATTGCATGACCCCACGCATTCACTGGCATCTGGGATTGAAGTAATAATGGACGAGCGATCCATTGCAGTCTCTTAATTAGAGATTCTGCTAACCCATTTTGGGTGTGAACATGCGCTACAGGATGTTCGACTTCAATTCCCTGAGCTTGGCAATAGTCTAGAAAGACTTGTGACGTAAACTCCCCCGCATTGTCCAGACGAAGTTTCTTTATCTGGTGGTCGGGGAAGTGGGCCCGTAACTTTATTATCTGAGCTAAAAGCTTAGATAGTGCTAGGTTACGGGTGGACAGTAGGCACACATGTGACCACTTAGTAGATGCGTCTATCAGGACCATAAAGTACCTGAACGGACCACTTGATGGGTGAATCGGCCCACAAATGTCTCCGTGGATTCTTTCCAGAAAGCTGGGAGACTCCACATCCACTTTCAGTGGAGAGGGTCTCGTGATCAGTTTACCCTTGTAACAGGGTGGACATGGGAATTTGCCTTTTTGAAGAATCTTCAGGTTCTTCAGGTCAATGCCCCTGGAGTTCTTTATGATGCGGTACATCATAACTGAACCAGGGTGTCCCAGTCGACTGTGCCAGAGTTGGAATTCTGGTGTTTGGGGGCACTGCAGGTGCTCCACCATGGATGTTTCTGGAGTTTGTATACTTGTTTGGTAGAGTCCCGAGGGGAGTCCCTTAAAACGTTCCACAATGGTTTTTGAACCATTTGTAAGAGCCGTTACAAGCAAGTATTCCCTTTTATCTTCCTCGACCGTCTCTAAGTGATATCCGTTTAAACGGATGTCTTTAAAACTTAGGAGGTTTCGGATGGATTTAGGGGAGTATAACGCATTTTTAAGTGTTATTTGTGTGTTGCCGGGGAGCAATATAATTGCTTCCCCTGATCCTTCGATTATGTTTGCTGGTCCTGAGATTGTTCTCAGTGGGCCAGAATAGCTACTTACGCTCGTGAAGTAGTCTATGTTTTGAAGGATCGAGTGCGTCGATGCACTGTCCACTAGGCAGATAAGTTCCATATCTAAAAAAGGGGAAAGACATTCAAGCAATAAATGAAGAGAAAAGATCTACTTTCATAAAGATAAATGCTCAAAAATATTGTTTTGACATGGAAGTAAAACTAGATACGATGCATAAAAAAGAAGATACATTGCTAATTGCATAAAAGTGGTCCAGATCTAGAGAGTCTCATCTCCCATGAAATCTTCAGGAGTCCATGAGGTCTCTGCCAACGCTGCGCTCTCCATCAGGTTTGTCTCAGCTCAAGGCTCGAGGCTTGCCTGGTAGAGGTCCTGGAGGTGTTTTGCTGTGCGGCAGATTCTGGACCAGTGGCCCGTCATCCCGCATTTGGAGCATTTGTCCTCCCAGTCTTTCTTGGGAGTGCCTCCTTTGTTGGGAATCCTCTTCTGCTTCTTGTCCACGAACTTCTGGTTCTGGGGAGGAGCTGGGGGAGTGGCCTTCTTCCGCTGCTTCTGTTCTTTCCATTTCTAGAATTTTTCCTTTTTGTCCGTCTTCTTCTTCTGGGAAGACTGGAAATGGGCCTCTGCAGGAGGTGGCAATGGAGTGGAGCCAGGAGGGCGCATGTTGTGGGTGGCAACCAACAGGTCTCTGTTCTGTTCAGCCATAAGCAGGCATGAAAGAAGGTCAGAGTACTTTGTGAACTTCCTCTCTCGATATTGTTGCATAAGGATCATGTCCTTTTCGTGGAAAGACGTAAACGTCTTTTCCAGCAACATCTTCTCCGTCACTGGTTCACCACACAACTTCAGGCGTGAGGTGATGCGGAAGAGAGCTGAGTTGTACTCCGCTACGGATTTGAAATCCTGTATGCGGAGGTGAGTCCACTCGTACTGTGCACGGGGGAGTATGACATCCCTCTGATGTCTGTACCTCTCCTCGAGTGCATCCCACAGCTCGTAAGGGTCCTCTACAGTGAGGTACTCGTCCTTTAAGGTCGAGTCTAAGTGTTTCCTGATATATATAATGGCTTTCGCCTTTAATATATCGGAAACTTCATCTGTATGAGGTGCTTCCACTGAAGCCTCCTTGTTAGCTGGGGCAGTACTAGTTGTTGCCTTTTCAGTCTGTGTGAGACTGAAACCATGAGAGCGCAGATGGAACTTCAGGTCCAACTACCAACTCAGGTAGTTTGACCCATCGGCCTTCAGGACCGAGAAGTCTACATTCGCGAGTCTGGCCATTTTATGATCTAGCAATGTAAAGAAAAAAAATAGCATGTATCATTTAACTGAGTAAAATAGACATCCACGCATGTAAACATTTTAATAGCATGAATTTGATTAATGTGATTTTAACATACATGCTTGCTTTTTTTTCAGATAATGTGAATAATTAATTACTAAAAATTAACAATCACGCATGCTGTTAAGGGATTTCATTGTGGCATTAAAACATGGTATTTAAGCTAATTAACAACCACGCAGTTTAATGCATAAACAATGAAACAGAAAAATGACCTAGGGCTATGGGGATCAGCCAGCCGACACCGAAAAAGTAAAAGAAAAGTCTAGTCCGAAGTTACATCAAGAATAAAATGCATGAAAATTAAAGTACAACTCGGGAACTTCAAAGAGAAGCCCCTTTCTTCATTGAGCGAACGCCTTCAGCTTCTTCTTGGTGTCCTTCGGTCTTCTTTTTTACATTTTCATCCTCACATACAAAATTTCTCTCAAAAAAGAAGAAAAATTGTAGGAATTTAAAACGGTGTCGGAAACCTGGCTGATCCCTAAAAACATAGCCTAATATTTGCACATCCACGCAGATAATATATTCACGACATACAACCACGCAGATAATCAAAGACACGGGCATTTAAAATAATTTAAAATTGTGTGTGACGTGAAAAAAAAACATGTTTTTTTGAAAAACTTTTTGCCTTTTTGATCCATATTTTACTGTTTTATTTTACCGCTTTAAACCCTTTCAAAATTTCTTTTAAGTATTTTGGGCTTTTTAGGGCCAAAAATAATTAAAATAATTTATGTGGATGTGCTAATTTTCTGGCCTTTTGGGCCATGAAAACAACCCATTAGGGTTAATATTGGGCCTCCCCCGAAAAATAGCCCGTTATGGTTAGGGTTTCAGGAAACCCTAGGGGGGGCCCGCGGCGTGTCGCCGCGACGGCTGGCCGCGTAGGGCGCGGCCGCCGTGGCGGCGACGGGCCGCGGCTGCGGGCCGCGGCCTGAGGCCGCGGCGACGGGCCGCGGCCTGCAGGCCGCGGCAACTGGCCGCGGCCTGAGGCCGCGGCGGCAGTCCGCGGCCTGAGGCCGCGGCTGCTGGCCGCGGCTTCAGGCCGCGGCGTTCGTTTTCCGCCGGCGGCGCAAAGGGCGCGCCGCCGTTCCGCCCTACGGGCATGCGGTTTTTTTTGGATCAAAGGCAGGGAGGTAAAAATCAGATTTTTCAACAATTTTTTATCGCTAAAAAACAAGTTTTTATTGTTTTAAACATGCAGATCTATTTAAAAGGGTTGAATTTCACCGAGTTTATAAACTTTTTGATCCTAAAACATGCAGATCTAATGAGAAAAGCAAGTTTAGATCTAAAAGTTTGGATTTTTACCTCTAGATTCGACGAGGAATCTAGGCGACGGTTGGTGAAGGATGCCCTTTTCGCTCCCCGTTGAGAAGATTACGATCTTCTTGAATCTGAGCGATTTGTGGATCTCCTTTCCCGCGAGCCGCCGTCTCCTCCAACGAGCGTGATCGTGCTGATAACGTGTTGTGAAGGGAATTTAGGGAGAATAGGTGTAGAGGGTCAAGAGCCCCCCCTACCCGTGTATTTATAACTTTCAATAGTGGGTTGGATACCCAATTGGCCCAATGGGCCTATTCATAACATTTTCCAATTTATTCGACTACTTGTTTCCAATGATTTCGATTTTTTGTTTTTCTCATTTATGTATATTTTAATTAGAAGACTATTTTTGTCTTTTTATGCTTCTTATTATTAAAAAGAAAACTTTTCGAATTATACTTTAGGCTTTAATTCTTAATAATTTAGGATGACATACTAATTTTAAATCAATTTATTGAAGAAAAATCTATAGAGCAGAATTCAATTAAAACTAAAAAGCTTTGTTTTGATAGGATTGATTTAAATAAATCTTATTTGATTGGCATAAGATAATCAATTAGGAAGAGTTGTTAATTGATTTGAAAACCCATCAAACAAGTATCTCATTATGTAGAATAAAGCAATTTTATATGAATTCTAACTTAATGAGAAAACCTGTTGAATTAGACTTTAAATATAATTAGTAAGTCCTATTGAATTATGTTACTAAAAATTTGCTAAATTGATCAAAAAATTAAGTATTATTATTAAGTAGGATTAAAATACAATTTAAATTTTTTGAATTAGTTTTACAAATTGAATCCTTATTTTAGTTGGATTTCTATCTTTAGTATAAAAATTCTTATTTAGTTAGGATTGGCCAATTAATTAAGAATTTAATCAAACAAGGATTACTACCTTTAAGAAGGAAAATACTTATCAATTAGGATTACCTAATTTATTAAGAATTTTTAATATATGGTCTCTATCACTGACCATTACAGATTGGAAGTCCATGTAGTTTATATACCCCATCAAAAACAAAAAACAAAAACTTGAGCTACTTGCTTAGCATCAAAGGGATGCCCCATTGCAAAGAAGTGGGCATACTTTGTTGACCTGTCAACCACTACTAGAATCACTGATTTATTGTCATAAAGAGGATGGACAGTGATAAAAATCAGTAGCCAAACTCTCCCAGAGTTACAACATTATCATATTTGCTCTTTAGATTAGTATCACATTCTCTAACATAGATGTATCTCAGTGTGTCTATTTGTTGATTAATTTTCTATATGATCTCTTGATAATAGGGATCTTGTGAGATCAACACTGTTACGACTAATTTGGACCAGCCCGAATTACAACGGTCCACGGCCCAACCTCAAAGGAGACGCCCACTAGAGAAGACGGGCCCGCCCGGAAGGGCCCACGGACGGGGCTGAAGGCCCAGCCACTTCGCCCTCGGGGGCACCCGACTAGCCCCCATTCGGCCAGATTAACCGCCCTCGGAATCCGCGATCCCATAATGGCCATTAACGGACCCGTTAATGGGCCACCCCTCTACTACGCACGAGTTGGAGGAGGCGGAGGCGGATCGTGGGGACGTGAGAGGAGGCGGGACGTGGGTCAATCACGAGGGACCCTATAAGGGGAAGGCCAGGACGACGGAGAAAGGGATCGAGACTCAGGTAATCAACAGAGAGGTACTCCATCAACGACCTAGGCATTCGCCACTCCATTTCCTTCCTCCCCCAAACTCGCGCCGCCTGGGTTGACGTTCCGGCTTCCTTACAAGCCGGATCTCCCCCGCCGAGTATCCCTTCAGACCTTGATCTGACTTAGGCATCGGAGGGGATTTGGCCGGAACCTAGGTCCGGCCTCCCTGACGAGTTTCCTCTTCTGTCCAGGAAGAAGATATCCGAGGCGCCGAGGCTACCCCTCAGCGTCGGTCGGCTACCCCCATCGCAGTCGTCAGGTGGACGGCTGCTCAAGCACCAACCCACTTGCAAAGCGCCGAGGCTACCCCTCGACGTGGATCCGACCGAGGCTGAGCGCGACCTAGCCAAGGCCGGGCGCGACCCACCGAGCCGAGGCTTCTCCTCAGCTCCCCGAAGGCAGAGGATCGACGCAACCCGGGGACTCCCCCGTCTGCACCCGACCCTCCTTCCTCCCACGCCGAGAACAAGCGGGCTCGACGATCCCAAGGGACCCCTAAGTCGGCCCCTTGACCACGTTGACCACACAACCGACGGTCAACGAACTGTGGTGAGAAAACACATGTAAACATCTGGCGCCGTCTGTGGGAACGAACTAACACCCACGTCAAACCACCAAGATGGAACCCATCAGCAATGGCCTAGGGCGCATGCCACCCATCCCGGAGGAGGGCGCGTACCACGCCCCCGTCGAGAACCCGAACGGCTGCGCTGCCGGGGAGACCGACAACGCCCGGCTGGCCACGCAGGGGCAACTCCGAGCCTACGCGCAGGAGACCAACACCAACATCCAAATTTTATTCGCGACGATTCAACAGCTCGTTAGCAGCACTCCCACCCCTGAGGGTGGGGAGGGACGGGCCTACCGCCTGGAAGAGGATCGCCGACCTCTCCGCTCCGCCATGGTTGCCGACCACGGAAAAGGAGTGCAGAACACGGAAAGGAGATTCACCATGCCCGGTTTTTCCCCGGCACGGTCTCCCACTCCCACCTCATTCAGAGAAGGAAATGGGAGGGACTCGGAGCGGACGGACGGCGTCTCGAGGACGGCCTCGTCCACACGCCCGGGATCGTACAAACGTAGGCAGAATGGACGCCGGTCAGCGAGCGTCCGGTCTTACCAGAGCGGAGGCAGCCGACGAGCAAGGATGCACCACCAAAAGAGCCGGAAGGAGTGCTCGGGCCGATCGAGTCTGGCACACAAGAGGGCGAAGACCCAAGAGGAGGTCGAGCTTCCATCGCCCCCCCCCCCCCCCCCCCCCCCGTCACAGCCGAACGGTAAGGAGGCAGGCGAAGGGGAGCGACCCGGGTGCATCAGCGGAGAACGGTGCCCCCTGACTCGGAGGATAACCGAGGCGCGGATACCCTCGAACTTCAAGGTACCGACACTGGAGAAATACGACGGCATCAGCGACCCCGTCGATCATGTGATGGACTACGAGGGGGTCATGGCGTTCCAGGGAGCCGATGACACCCTGCTCTACAGGGGTTTCTACTCCACCCTACGGGGGCCGCCTGGACCTGATATCTCAGCCTGCCCGGTCGGTCGATAGACAGCTTCGAGGAGCTCACCCAGTTGTTCTGCAAGCAATTTATGGCCGGGCGACAGGTAAGACCTGATTCGGAACACTTGTTCAATGTGGTACATGGACCGGCCGAATCTCTGAGGTACTTCATGCGTCGATTCAATGTGGAGCGATTGAGTGTGGATAGATGCCCTGAACTGGTTGTGAAGGCGGCCCTGAAGAAAGGCCTGCGACATAGGGGCTTGAAGAAATCACTACACAGCGATCCTCCGAAGGACCTCGCCGGAATTATGGCCCGAGCGGAACGTTTCATGCTGACAGAAGAGGCCCTGGCCGTCGATGAGGGTAAGACCAGGTGCGGGACCAAGCGCGATGAGAATGAGCGTCACGGCACGGAGGAGCATCGACAAGAGAAGAGGGCCAGAGGAAGACCACGGAGGGAAGAGCCTCGGCACTCCTTGGTGACCACTGCCCCGGACGTGATCCTAGCGCAAGCCCAGAAGGAGGGACATATGAGCCGACCTCCCCGAAGGATGAAGAAAGGCGGGAGGGATGAAGAGAAGTACTGCAAGTACCACAAAGACAACGGCCACGATACCGACGACTGTTGGCACTTGAAGAAAGACATCGAGAGGCTTATGAGCCGGGGGCACCTGAAGAACTCCGCCAACGACCCCGCCTCGGGAGAAGGAATGTCCAAATAGCATGACAAGGGAAAAAGGGAGAACGCGGTCCAGACAGTTACGCGTATCATCGAGTGAGGGGATAGAGTAAACAGCCGTCGCTTCACTGGGGGAGGGCTACCCTGCCAGAACCTCCCCTGTCTCTTGTCGCCTTTTCCTTTTTTCATTACTCCAAATGTACTGTCTCATGGAAATGAAGGCATACACTGTCAGTGTAAATTCAATCACCTGTTTTGAGCAGACGATTCGGGACACATATGAGGACTCAATCAAGGCAACCATGGTTAACCATTACGTGGGAGGAATGTCGCCCCCTAGAGAATTCGCCAGTTGAGCCCGAGGACCGAAGCAGACCGCCCGTTCGTAAGGCTGGGGGCAACTCCCCCAGCAGACGGACACGACGGCCGGTCATAAGCCGAGGGGTGCTTACCCACACAGACCGGGCGAACCGCCCGCTCGTAAGGCTGGGGGAAACTCCCCCAGCAGACAGGCACGACGGCCGTTCATAAGCTGAGGGGTGCTTACCCGCGTAGACCGAGCGAACCGCCCGCTCCTAAGGCTGGGGGCAACTCCCCCAGCCGACGGGCACGACGGCCGGTCATAAGCCGAGGGGTGCTTACCCGCGCAGACCGAGCGAACCGCCCGCTCCTAAGGCTGGGGGCAACTCCCCCAGCCGACGAGCACGACGGCCGGTCATAAGCCGAGGGGTACTCGCCCCCGCGGACCGAGCGAAACCGCCCGCTCGTAAGGCTGGGGGCAACTCCCCCAGCAGATGGGCACGACGACCGGTCATAAGCCGAGGGGTACTCACCCACACAGACCTAGCGAACCGCCCACTCGTAAGGCTGGGGGCAACTCCCTCAGCAGACGGGCACGACGGTCGGTCATAAACCGAAGGGTACTCACCCCTGCAGACCGAGTGAACCGCCCGCTTGTAAGGCTAGGGGCAACTCCCCCAGCAGACGGGCACGACGGCTGGTCATAAGCCGAGGGGTACTCACCCCCGTGGACCGGGCAAAACCGCCTGCTCATAAGGCTGGGGCAACTCCCCTAACCGGCGAGCATGACATCCGTTCATAAGCCGAGGGGTACTTACCCCCGCAGACTGAGCGAAGCACCTGCTCGTAAGGTTGGGGGCAACTCCCCCAGCCGACGAGCGCGACGGCCAGTCATAAGCCGAGGGGTACTCTCCCCCGTAGACCGAGCGAAGTGCCCGCTCATAAGGCTGGGGCAACTCCCCCTAGCCGACGAGCATGACAACCGGCCGCAAGCCAAGGGATGACCTCCCTCGCGGACCGAATGACCCACCCGCTCGCCTGGCTGAGGACAATCACCCCGACGGACAGAATCGGCGGGAAGAGCGACATCCCAAGCCAGACAAGCCCGGGACAACACCCCTGGACGAGGGCAACGACGCACATCCGGTCTAGGAACATTGAAGGCTATTCCAAAGGGGAGAACCCCCAAAAAAGAGACCAGTGGCGCAAGAAGAACTGACTAGAAGAAATCGTTTTCATTAATGGTATGGGTTACATATCACTCAGCAACGTCCTCTCAAGCACTGTTGTTGACAACAAAATTTGTCACCCAAGAAAAGAAAAAAGGGGACATGATACAAGGGCTCTTCAGGGGTCCGGAGCGCGAGAGATAGCGTCATCCGGGGCCTCGCCTTGCTCCGAGCAGTGGGGATCGGTGTGTCCCGGTGGAGGGAGGATCGGCTCCCAAGCAAGCTCCGCGAACTGCCGGAATGACTCCCTAACGACCTCCACTATGCGAGGGACGAGGAGGTCCTCATAAGTCCCGAAGACCTCCCTCAGGACCGACACAATCTTCGGCCTTATGGCCGTGTCGATGCCCTTCTCAGCCTCCTCGGCGAAACGGAGCCTCCGACGCAGCTCGGCGAGTTGGCCCCAGCGATCCTCTCTCTCCCGCCGGAACTTTTCTTCCGCTTCTCGGCTCAAGTCATGAACATCCACAAGATTTCGTTTGAGATCATGTACTTGAGACTCGAGCTCGTCGGCACGACGGCGTTGCTACCGAGCTTCCATGCAGGCACCTTGAAGGGCTACGTCAGCCTCCCCGGCCCGAGCGCGCTCCCGATTTAGGGAATCCTCGAGGCTTCTCAATTGAGTCGCCCGGCATTGCGCCTCAACAGCCATCGCGATGGCCTGCAAACGAAAGAGAGGTGGATTATACAAAGGAAGATCGAAGGGCAAGGCAACTGTCTGAAAATGATAGGAATTCGAACCTGTCAGAGATGACCGACCAGAGAATCAGACAATATGTCCACGGGGGACAACTCCAAGAAGGAACAGTCCCCCGGAAGGACGGAGTCCGCTGTTGGCTGACTCGCCAAGGCCATATCAAGGGGCACCGAGTCCCCGAGGGGATCAGCGGGGCCCGCTGGGGTGCTCGGCAGGACACAGACAGCCCCCAAGACCGAAGGGGTAGCCGAGGGAGTGACAACAGCGTGGGCGGCAGGGTCGGCCGCGACGGTCGGCACGATTGCCTTGCCGGGATCCGTCGGCACGACGGTGGGAGCCGGAGAAGTGGCACGCCCGCCGTTCTTCCGCGACTTCTTCCCGTTGGGGCCAGCGGTAACTGGGGAGAGCGCTTGCGACTCCCGCCCGCGGACGGCCGAGGAGCCGATCCGGAACCCTCAACAAGGAGGGGGTCGATCCCAGTGACTTCTCCTCCGGGGGCACCCGATGCGACCCGTGGGGGAGACTTGGCCTCAGTCCTTCCCGAAGGAGGCTCGGACCGGCGCAACTCTTCATCTACATAGCGGCGAGGCGCCCGTCAGGAAGAGCTCCCACGGCCCCGGCGAGATCCCAGCCGAATAAGCTCGTCAACATCGTGGGTGAATTCACGGCTAGCCATCCCTACGAGAGGAAGCGAAATCAGGGTGAGCCAGAGGTTAAACGGAAGGAAGGGAGACAACATACCGGGGGACCACAGAGTACACTTAAGAAGCAGGTCGTCCAGCAAATGCCAGACCGATCTCGCCTCAAGAGAAAGTGACGACAGGAGGCGGACCGCGGACCGCTCGGCCTCGGATAAGGTTACCGCCCTGTCGGTTTGTTGCGAACTCCCCCAACCTATCAAGATCACCAAGACCCGAGGAAAGACAACGAAAACAAAGCTAGAGTCCCAGTTCCCCAACCAAGGGGGCAGACCGAGCAGACACACCTGCCCCGCACGGGCTCGGAGGTGCAGCCAAGATCCGAGGCCGACCGTCTGGATCCGGTAAAAGTGAAAGAGGAGGGGGAGAGACGGCTCCAGGCCGTGAGTGATACAAAGCGTAATGAACCCGGTCAGCACCGCGACAGAGGATGTTGTTAGCTGGCACAGGGCGACTTTCAAGGAATCCGTGAATTGAATGATAAAAGGGTGGAGGGGGAAGCGGAGCCCCAGATGGAACATCTCGACGTAGACGCCGACCTCGTTACTCCGCGGGAAGCAGATCCGCTTGTCTCCAAAGGGAATCCGGACGTCATAGGGATGACATAAGTACCTCTCTCGTATTTCCCTAGTGACTAAGAAAGGGGCCATGGATGACGACCGGAGGATCGATGGAGGGATGCCTAATCGCTCGGAAGACGAGGCCACATCGTCCCCAGCGGGATCCGGAAAAAGTTTTCCTTTCCCTTTATCCGGGACCCCCGGGGGCGGCGACGGAGCTTTGAGCCCCAAGGGATGGGCACGATCGGGACCAGGCGTCGGTCCGCCAGGATGTTTATCACCTATTCTAAGCATGGCCATAGCCCGAGTTAAAGAGTGGAAGAATTACCTTGATAAGAGCTGGGAAGAAGGCAGATGTCGGGAAGAAGAAGCTGGCAGAACGGAGATCAAGAAGGAATGAGCGCGAAAGAGTTGAAGCTCGAGGGATTGGAACGTATATATAGAGGACGATGGTTGGATCTGAACCGTCAAGGGAGAGCACGTGGCGACATCAAGACGGCGGCGATGCTTCGAAAACTGCACCAACGGAAGTTCAAACAGAGCGGTAATAATGACATTCATTTAATAGCGGAACCTCGACTGACGCACCCGTCAGATCATGAAAGAGTCACATCACCCGAACCGAACTGACGGAAGCCGAACGGCCTGGGCGATGGGGGCAATTGTTACGACTAATTTGGACCAGTCCGAATTACAACGGCCCACGGCCCAACCTCAAAGGAGACGCCCACTAGAGAAGACAGGCCCGCCCGGAAGGGCCCACGGACGGGGCTGAAGGCCCAGCCACTTCGCCCTCGGGGGGCACCCGACTAGCTCCCATTCGGCCAGATTAACCGCCCCTCGGAATCCGCGATCCCATAATGGCCATTAACGGACCCGTTAATGGGTCACCCCTCCACTACGCACGAGTGGGAGGAGGCGGAGGCGGATCGTGGGGACGTGAGAGGAGGCGGGACGTGGGGCAATCACGAGGGACCCTATAAGGGGAAGGCCAGGACGACGGAGAAAGGGATCGAGACTCAGGTAATCAACAGAGAGGTACTCCATCAACGACCTAGGCATTCGCCACTCCATTTCCTTCCTCCCCCAAACTCGCGCCGCCTGGGTTGACGTTCCGGCTTCCTTACAAGCCGGATCTCCCCCGCCGAGTATCCCTTCAGACCTTGATCTGACTTAGGCATCGGAGGGGATTTGGCCAGAACCTAGGTCCGGCCTCCCTGACGAGTTTCCTCTTTTGTCCAGGAAGAAGATATCCGAGGCGCCGAGGCTACCCCTCAACGTCGGTCGGCTACCCCCATCGCAGTCGTCAGGTGGACGGCTGCTCAAGCACCAACCCACTTGCAAGGCGCCGAGGCTACCCCTCGACGCGGATCCGACCGAGGCCGAGCGCGACCTAGCCGAGGCCGGGCGCGACCCACCGAGCCGAGGCTTCTCCTCAGCTCCCCGAAGGCAGAGGATCGACGCAACCCGGAGACTCCCCCGTCTGCACCTGACCCTCCTTCCTCCCACGCCGAGAACAAGCGGGCTCGGCGATCCCAAGGGACCCCTAAGTCGGCCCTTTGACCACGTTGACCACATAGCCGACGGTCAACAAACTGTGGTGAGAAAACAACCGTAAACAAACACCTTGATTTCCTTCAACCAGTCAAGTTACTTAATGGATATAGGATACAACTGTATCTCATTATTTTAATCTTCAAATTTCCTGTATAAGGCATCATCGGCTAGGTTCAGCTTGCCGGCTCTGTGTTCCACAATATAATTAAAGTCTTCTAGAATGGCTAACTATTTATTTTGAATGTATGCAGTCTCTGTTCCAATGGACACTTGAGGCTTTGTTGATCTGTTCTAATAAAAAAAAATCTTCTGCCAATCAGCTGTTGGATTCGCTTTTCCACAACTAGACGTCTCGGCCCAAGACAAGGGCCCAACGGACCTTCGGCTCTCCGCAGTTATGGAAACCCCTCCCTAAACAGAGCCTGCATTGATGGCCATTCAAGCTACCATCAAGGAGGGTGGGCACGGCGGGAGAAGCGATAAACGTCATGAACGCTAGTGCGTATCACGTAGAGCTAGTGCGTATCAAGGGGAGGCATTGGCATACCACTCTCCTATAAGAACCCCTGCCGATGAAAGGCCAAAGGATTGAATTCTGAATATCTGAGACCCAGGTAAACCCTCTACTTAGACCACCTTTCACAGCATATTTCTCCCTCCATAGCTCGGCCTAAGAATTCGTTCTCGGCCTCTTCGTGAGCCAGACTCAATTCCACCGAGTACTTCTTAGTCAAGATCTGACTTAGACATTAGAGGGGACTTGGTCGGAACCAAGGTCCGACCCTCTTGACGAGTTCCTCGTTTTGCAGATCGAGGAAGACATCGTCTTGTTGAAGCTCCACTTCGGCGTCCTATCGCCCGGTCTAAGCGTCCTCGCATCCGAGCCTGCCCAAACCAACCGAACCCGGATGTCATCACCCCGCCAAAGCTCTCCTTCGGCGCTCCGTCACTCGGCTTCGAGCGTTCTTGCACCAGAGTCTGCTCGGTCGACAGGCCTTGAAGGACGTCCTCGTCCTCCACATCAGCGACGACATTCGAATCTCTGTACTATCAACCTGTGGCGAGAAAACACCTTGAAATATTTGGCACCGTCTATGAAAACGAGATCATCGACCACGTCATCCACAACACCTAACATGGACCAGCACAACAACGGAGGGCCATACATGCTGCCTATCTAGGAGGAAGGCAACTACTCACCACCTGAAACTGAACTCGACCCCCCGATCAAGGAATGACCGAATCACGTTCGATAACCCATGCATAATTCTACCTATTCACCAGGGAGATGAACACCAATATCCAAATGCTGGCGGCAGTAGTACAACTGCATGCTGGTCCGCAACTTCCTCTAATGGTAAATCCGACGGGGTTCCCCGACCACCTGTGGCAGTGCCCCGCGTTGCGCTCAACCGTGGTCACAAACCATGTCGGGAGATACCTAAACCTGGAGCAACTATTTGGGATGCCGCCCATCTCTCCTCAGCGATCCCAAACCCCAACCTCTCCTCGGGGCGAGAGGAGACGAAGAACCGAGCGAACTCGAGATGAGCCATCCGCGGCCACGTCCAAGCGGTCACGATCGGCCTGATGGCAATCAAGCAGTCATCCAACTAGTGAAGTGATCACTCCATATTTTATACCTTTTTTCTACATGTTTGCATGTCGTTTTGATCGCCCATATCGCGTTGTTTACGATTACTCGACAATATTGCGATGCTTTTCACCATTTCTTGTTTTTGTCGCATTTCAGGAAATATGGAGCGATTTGGAGCGAATTTGAGATCAAGGGATTTGCAAGCATTTAGGAGTGTCACCCACGGCTCATTCAAGGAATTATCAGCGATAGAGGATGAGCGGAAGAAGAATGGAATCAATAGGAGCGATGAGGAGGAGAAAAGAAGAAGAATAAGCTCAGCAGCACATCACTCAGCCGAGTAGACCACTCACTCGGCCGAGCAAGAAGTCCCACTCGGCCGAACAGAACGGATACGCACACGAAGTTTTCAGCGTATACTCGGCCGAACAAAGAAAGCCCACTCGACCGAGTGAGAAAGCTCACTCGCCTTAGTGGTACAGGGAATTCGTCCAGAGAAAAGGCCGAAGTTACTGGAATTTTCAGAGATCCTGAGGGGGCCCACTCGGCCGAGTATGAATGCTCACTCGGCTGAATGAAGAAGTCCACTCGGCCGAGCCACCCCCCGATGACAGACCCTGAACCCCCCGAAGTTACTATTTTTCTGCAGGGTTTATCACTCGGCCGAGTGACAAGGGTCACTCGGCCGAGTGACCCTCTCCCACTGCTGTTAGGGCTGCGATTTTTGGGCTGCGCAGGGGCAGTTTGGTCATGATTTTTTGGATGATTTTAGAGGGTATTTAAACACTGTTTTTACCCTAGTTTAGAGAGCTTTTGGAACAATTATTTTTTAGACTTTCTTTTAGGATTTTGACGGCTACTCTTTGTGAAATCTCAGCTGGAGATCGTCGGCAATTACATTGGTTTGTCTATTTCTATTAAAAACTTGATTTTTATGCATTATTTCTCTTTTGCAATGAATTGTGTCGTGATTATTATTGATTTTTCTGAGATTTGCATGATGCTTCGTGAGTAGTGCCGTCGTCTTAGGGCATGGGGATGAACCCTATGGACCCTATCTCTAAATTGTGATGAATTCGTAGATTTGTTGCTAGAATTGATTAAGGTTAGGTTGTGATCAATTGATTACGAGTAGCTAGGAATTCATATCGATTGGGATTTGCAAGAGATTGGATCCCCATTGATAGGAAGGCCTAGATATTCGATTTAGATTGGTAATTGGATTTCTCTAGATTTGGTTTGCAAGAGATTGGGCCAAAGATAGGATTTTTATTTGTGATTCTATACCAATATCCGTTTGCAAGAGATTGGACGGATAGGAACTATCATAACCTAGGTCGTAGCTCGAGTTTGCACGAGAGTGGGCTCGAGATACGATTGAACAATGATGTCGTTCTTCACGCTAGCGGCTTAGGCTAGGGTTTGCACGAGAGTGGGCCCTATCCTAGGTTTGCTATAGACCGGCAATAGCACGAGAGCGTGAGCTTGGTTCTACATTAAGTTACGACTAGTCCACCTATATTCAAGCTTAGAAACAATGAAACTTATGAATCACAAGGATGAGAGACGGTCCGTAGTGGGGATTTCCTATCCCTAGACGCTTTATTATATTGATACTTTCTAGATATTTGAACGGTTGTGACTGTGATACCAAAACTATTCTCACTCTTTTGATAGCTAGGTGAATTGAATAAGGTACTATCATTTGTTCCTCCCTGAGTTCGATACCCGCTAGCCGTTACACCGTGCGCTTGTGGTAAGACTACAAGTCGTTTTTCGGGTGTACACTCGGACACGATCAAGTTTTTGGCGCCGTTGCCTGGGAGGCGACAGTGTTTTATTTTCCTTACCTAGTTATTTCTTTTTTGTTTTATTTTTTATTTTTATTTTACACCTCTATCATGCTAACAATTCCATCGAAGCTCTGTTTTTCTTTGCATGTACACAAGATCAACGGCGGACCCAGAGGATATAATTTTTGATCCGGAGATCGAACGTACTGAGATGAGGATCAGAGCCGAGAAGAGACTCAATATAGAGGATAATTGTATGAACCGCCCGGAGACACCGGAAGAGTTAGCGGCATGCATGGTGAGGATTATATCTATCAGAGATAGGCTTCGGCCTAAAACTTCTTCCACCACTTCCTCCATCGCTATGCCGGAGTTGACGGCGGATAAGAATTTTGAGCTCAAGACGTGATTAGTGGTCTTAATGCAACAAGACCCCTTCCATGGGAACTCCTATGAGAATCCACATTATCACCTGCAGCTATTCTTGTCCAAGTGCGCCACCTTTCAAATGCCGGGTGTTTCCGTTGATGCTATCAGATTGCGACTCTTCCCCTTCACCCTCAGAGACAAAGCTCTATATTGGTTGAGAACGCAAGCAGAAGGTATATTCACTACTTGTGATGAGTTGGCTAGTGCTTTTGTCGATAAATTCTACCCGCCATCCAAGACAGTGAAGATTAGAAGCGCACTCATGTCCTTCAAGCAAGGACCGCAGGAGACCCTGTACGAGGCATGGAAGCGCTTTAAGGATCTACAGCATCAGTGCCCCCATCACAACATAGAAGCATGAAAGCTAGTTCACAGCTTTTATAATGGACTCCAACCGGGCACGAAGTAGATCATAGATGCAACCACCAACGGAGCCATTCTTTCTAAAACACCGGATGAAGCTACGGTCCTATTAAAGGAGATGGCCTCTAATAATCAACAATGGGGCGACGAGCACGGGTAATCTTCTACCTCCTTGAAGCCAACGAGCATATATGAGGCCAAGGCCGTAGCAGAGCTTTCCAATAAGTTCGACTCTCTCCACAAGGTAGTGGAGAGATTGGAGAAGTATATCACCGAGCCGCATGGAGCTCCCTCCACATCTACGCCAGGAAGCAATGTGAGTGATTGGCAAGACCAATCTCAAGCTATGTTCGTAGGAGGAGAGCATGGAGAGGGAGCCTTGGGACAAGTGCAATATGTTACGGGGAACTCCGGTTATTGGGCCAACCCGACCGCAAGGAATCATCCGGGATTTTCGTATGCAAATAATGAAGGGGCCCTAAACCCGCCACCGCAACAATCTCAAGCTAGGCCTCCACCTCCACAACCTCAATACCAATCGAGGGGACCACCGCAACAAAGTTACCTGCCTAGGCAACAAGCGGGATCGTATAGGCCGCCCGGTTATAACCAAAGTTGGAGACCTCCAAACCCACCACAAGCACAACCAAGATCGAATCATGAATCTAGGGTGGAGGAATTCATGGTGGAGCAAAGAAAAATCAATGCAAGGTTGACGGCGCAACAAGATTCGCTAAATACCGTCGTTGCGCAACTTGGAGAGCAACTTACGTTGCTAAACAAAAACACTCAACAATTACCGGCTCAACCGGAGCCCAATCCACGGAGCATTACCGGCCACATAAATGCGGTAGTGGCGGTCACAACTAGGGGCGGGAAGGATACTACTCCCACCATGGTCCAAACCAAGGAACCCGTGGAAGAGGTTTTGAACGACAAAGAGCTGGCTATTGAAGAGGAGAGCACAAAAGAGCCGCAAGAAGTTGGAAATTCTGAAATGAAGAAGCTTAATGAGGAGCGCACCTACATGCCGCCGGTGCCCTTTCCACAACAGTTGGCAAGAGCCAAAGTAGAGAAGAGGCTCGCCAAGTTCCTTGAATATTTGAGGGTAGTAAGCCTCAACATACCTTTCTTGGATGATATAGTGGAGATCCCGTCATATGCAAAGTTCTTGAAGGAATTAATATCGGGAAAGAAAAGGAAGGAGAAAATAATGCTTGCCGGACAAGGAACTTGGTTCACCCGGAGGAAAAAAGAGCCCGCGAAATTCAAGAATCCCGGAAGCTTTCGCATCCCATGCACACTTGGAGGAGTCCCATTGCAAAAGGCCTTAGTTGACTTGGGAGCAAGTGTGAGCCTAATGCCCCTTAGCATGTTTCGAAAATTGAATACGGGGACCGACTTGAAGCCAACCGACATGAGAATACAACTAGCGGATGGTCTGGTTACTAGGCCGGTAGGGATTGCGGAGAACATTCCGCTACAAGTTCCGGGAGGGATATGCTTGCCTTACGACTTCGTCATTATGGACACTAAGGAGGAGGGCGACACTTCACTTATACTTGGACGCCCGTTCCTAGCCACCGCCGGTGTTATAGTCGACGTGCGAGAAGGCACTTTATCCTTGAATGTCGGGAACATCGAGGTTGAGCTCCGCATACCCAAAGCCATGAAGCATATGCCCTACCAAGAGGAGTTGGATTATGTGGACCTCCTTGATGAGGTAATTGATGAAGCCATTCCGCATTCCATTGGCGCTCTCCATGATGATGGCCTTGAAGAAGGCCAAACTTCTAGCATTGAAGAAAACTTGGAGGATCCTTCGGATAGCTCTACGACCAATGACAAAGACGACGCTGATGTCGAGAGGATAAGGGAGCTTTGCAAGCTCTCAACGGCCAACAAATCAAAGAAAACTCCGCCGAAACATAAATCGGCGTCACCGGTGAGGAAGAAGATTGGTTCTAGCTCAAGCTTGGGGGACTTATCTCCCTACTCTACCCATGATGAGGGGATACCGAGGAAGGCCGACGAGCATCAACAACCAAATCCAAGTGGCCTTCCCGGCAAGTTTGACGGGCGTATCTCACATGCGCCCAATATCACGCGCTAAACGAAAATCATAAGGGGTCGAGCTCATGACCTTAAACGAGCACTTGTTGGGAGGAACCCGACGGTTTTATACCATTCTTAGTTGATTTTCATTTTTATCTTAGATTTTTCTTAGTGTTTAGAGTCTAGTGTCTATAAAAATCGTGACAACGGGCTTTATTTTTAATGACAGGAGATGGAGAACGAGAGATCATTCATATGGAGGATAGCCATGGCAAGGGAGAGCGCTCCAGGAATGCGCTCAGGCCCCATGAGAAGCAGGAGACTGACAGGAGGAAGAAAAACAGAGAATAGAGCGAAAACAGAGAGCCGTTGCAGAAAACAGGATGCCACTCGGCTGAGTAACATATGTCACTCGGCCGAGCAAAGACTCCATTCGGCCGAGTGGAGCACAGATCAGGGAAGATCCTTCTGACCAACTCTATGTTATTTTCTGTGTTTTACAGTATAATTTTCCATTCGGGCGAGTGACTTGTCACTCGGCCGAGTGAATCAGATACCCTACACGCTCTAAAAATTGCTGAGTGACCATGTCACTCGGCCGAATGGAACTTCTCCATTTGGTCGAGCGGGAAAAGTCACTCGGCCGAGTCGTAAGTTGCAGAGTTTATTTCAAAATTTTATTCACTCGGCCGAGTGAACGCTTCCCTATATATATGCGCTGCGGCTGTGCGAATTTCGAGAAAATCCAAAATCCCCAAAATTTCACCCAGCGCCCGAGCCCCTTCAGTTTCTCTCGCCCGAATCGCTGCCTCGGTCGCCCGAGCCGCCGGCCGCCGCTCTTCGTCAGTATCCGTCACCACTGCGCAGCTGCTCGCCACCGGCGCCGCCTTCCCAGCTGTCGGCCACTCCCCGTTTCGACCCAATCCGATTTTCTCCTCCATTCTCCCATTTCATACGCCATTGTGCTCCAAACTCAAATCAATTCATATATATATATCTATTGTACCCCTATCTCCCCCCATATTTGTTGATGTACACCGCTGATTTTATTGTTTGCTTTTTCAGGATAGCTTGGGGGAGCTTTGGGGAGCTCTTGGACGCATTCGGAGCTTCGCGGAGGAGGCGTCTCTTCGCACACTTCAGATTTTACTCTCGCGTCGTGCTCAGGTATACTCGTTCCATCATCTAGCACTTCGCATTTTTACTTGGGTAGTGGGCACGTCTCGTGGCACATATGCTGCCTCGCCTTAGGCCACGCACCCGGGAGCCCGCTTCCAAGCGAAAGAAGTCAGGTGATCTTGGCTCCTCTTCTGCTAGGGCGGACTCCCCTCCACCTAGCCCACCACCACCTACACAGCAGCATCCGCCCGATCCCATTCCATCACCTGCACAGCCTACCCCCGCGTTCGATGCAATGGGGATTACGTTCAGAGACGACGCCCAGCACGCCAAATTTGAGCGTATCTCCCATCGCTCGATCGTACCCACTAGGTTCGCACACCTCGCTGACTTAGAGAGCCTAGGGGTTCTATAGGGGCTACTCCAGTTGTACGACAACGTGGGGTGGCATGATTTCTTGTCGGTGTCGGCGGACACTTATATCCGCCTGACACTAGAGGTCCTTAGCTCTATCGAGCGGATCCCTGGAGGATGCTCATTTCACCTGATGGATCAGGAGTGCCGGGTCACTCTTGACATGCTCCGTGCATTCTTCCAGTGGCCCGCTGTCCCTGACCCAGACCGCGCTTATAGTCCCACGCACATCCCACCCCCGTCGTTCGACACGCACACCTTTTGGACTCGGATTACAGGATCACCCCTTGCCTTTGACCCTAGTCAGGCCAAGGTCTCTGCCGTCCTCCACCAGTGCCTCCGCATTGCACAACGCCTTATGGTGACCACTTTTCTTGCAAGGTACGAGCCCGGGACGTTGTCGACACCAGAGCTCTACATGTTCTATGCGATGACACGTTCCAGGGTTTTTGATGGAGACGACGTTCTGGTCCCCACCGTAGAGATCGATATCGCCAGTTGGTACATCGACCGCATCATTATTTCTGTCGGCGCTCGTACGCCTATTTGCTGCGGCGGTCTGATTACCCTCTTGGCCCTATTATGCGGAGTTGACCTCCCAGCTGGCTTGCTGAGACCACCGGGCCTCACCTCACTTTCGATTGATGTTATGGACCGGATGAGGATGCTTCGTCCGCATGGCCAGCGCCACTGGGTGTGGCTGCACGGTCCCCACAGTGCTGATTACATGATTCTCCCGAGCCCTACTCGGACGCATATCGGACCCGCGGGCGGGGAGTGGATTCCAACTATGGATCTTCTCATCCATGCCGCGTACGTGCTTGAGCCTGAGGGTGCTCAGCAGGAGCCCCTCCTTCCACCACTTGACCCTGTGATCCCTCAGCCTGCGCTTGCTTCGTCTGCACCTTCCGACACCTCTGTCCACACTTCTGTTAGTACCGGGAGCACTTTAGCTGAGTCCACCCACCACACCAGCACCAATGTGCCCATGTCGATAGATCCCATTTTTGCTGCCAGCCCCGAGCGCCCCCACGATAGTTGAGTGCGGCGAGCCTTCTTTTGCTTCCGCGGTGAGACCCTGTCCTCATTTTTGTTCTCGACACCTGGGGATCCTTTTCCTTCACATTTCACGACCTCCCCAGTCGTCGACCTCACTGTCTCCACCGCCGTTGTATACTCCGAGAGCTTAGTGACGTCTGTCCGTACTTCTGTGTCACTGACCTCTCCACCTGCCTCGTCGTCCATTTTCACTTCCACTTCTGCTGCCGCTCCATCCTCTTCTACTCTTCCTACGTCTCATCCTCTCCCAGAGACTGAGCGTCACTTAGCGAGCACAGCACCCGAGCACCACCCCACTATCACACCCATACTTTACAGTAACCGTGTGTGACAGCCCGCGCTTCACCTGTTCGACCTGTTCGACCCTCTGCTCCACCTCCCCCCAACACTCTAGTTCAGCACCTTCGTGCTTTAGAGGGGGCAGTCAGTGGGCTTAGAGGAGACTTTAGGGCTCTCTCCGCTACTGTCAGCTCCGTGGAGAGGCAGGTCGCTTTAATGCCTGGTATTTAGGCTTGCCTGAGCCAGATCCTTGCCCGACTGCCTCCGCCACCCACACCCACCCAGCGTCCACCTCGCCCACCACCTCCGCCACAGGACGGTGCTGGTGCACCCCCACCCCCTTAGGCACACACTGGATGCCTTCCATATTTTTGCTGTCGATACGCTGGATACTTTTTGTGAGCCGGCTGATTTTGCACCCCTCCTCCATGCACTGTTTTGTTTACATTTTGGTCCTATCTGTATATATCTATTTGGGAGAGAGGGAGTACTCTTTGGAGACACTCATATCTGCACTATTTTGATCTTTGCATGCATCACCTGCATTCTCATATCATTTTCTTTCATTTTTTCCATCATGCATGCATCCTCACCCACCCCGCCCATATTTTATCTCTCGGTGTGACACACTTTGCACATTGAGGACACTGTGCACTTTAGCTTGGGGGAGTGAGTTCTCACACTTATCATTTTTTTACGCCTTTTATTTATTTTATTTTTTTTATTTTCTCACATTTCTTTGTTTTTACACTTATTTTCACCACTTTTTCATTTTTTTATCATGCATCACGTTTTTTCTATTTCTTGAGTGTGCTGCATTGTGTAGTAGTTTTTATTTCCTTTTTATCCTTATTTCTTTCATCTTTTTGCTAGAGATGAATTTTCTGTGATCATGATGACGTGGTGTTAGCTTATCTCTATATGCATATTACTTTGGCATGCCATAGTTTCTTTTTCAGATATCACATGCTATGTCTTGCTATGCATTTGAGATAGTAACCCGCACTTTCATGTATGAATATGGATGAAATTCTTTTATTAGTCGAGTCTGATGATTTTCACTGTATACTCTTCGTAGGAAACACACCAAGCTTCACGCATTGATTGCTTATATCTGGAGTACTGCCTTCTTTTCTTATATCACTTCTTATTGCATGAAAATTGTACGCTTCACTTTCAGGTTGAATGGATGTATGTTAGGTTGATATAACTGGATTAGTTTACTTTCTGAGATTAAACTGAGTAGATTACATTACTCTGCTGAAAGTTGTCGTGCACGTCCTATAGAGTGAACCGAGTGTTACATATATTTCTTCCTCCACATATCTTGAGAATTATTTCTATACTTATATTCATTGGTGAATCTCCCTTTAGCGATTCTATTATTGGCATTTCCCCTGCTATTAAATTCCATGCTCCAATACCCCCAAAATCAAAAAGAAAAAATATGTGAATATCTTTCTATCTTTTGATTTGGGATCTCAGATGTATATATGCTATGTTAAAAAGCAGTAAAAAAGAAAGAAAAGAGAAAAAGAAAAGAAAAGAGAAAAGAAGCTTATACATGATCCCATCTCATACTCTTTCACTCTTTCTTCCCTCTTTTGTTTTTATTTTTATTTTTCATGGAGCTACAAAAAATGGGGAATGTATTTATTGATTTATCTTATGCCACCACGCTTATAGATAAGCTTTGGGGAGAGGATCATATTTTTTTTCATGGAGCTACAAAAAATGGGGAATGTATTTATTGATTTATCTTATGCCACCACGCTTATAGATAAGCTTGGGGGAGAGGATCCAATGATGTGTGAGAGAGTGACTACTTGACTGTGCATGACAACCTAAGCTAGATAATTTTCTATGCTAGGTGAGATTACTAAAAGTTTTACGAAATCCAGGATTGAAACTTAGCATGCATTTCAAGAAAACCATACCTTTATATTCTTATTGATCCATAATGTGTGATATCTCTTATACTCCAAAAAGAAAGCATTCAATTGAAAAGTGTGTGGTCTATGATTATGTATACCGCTTTAGATGCTTCAGACGATGTTAATTCTAGAACGATTCCATATTTCATATTACTTTGATATTCTCGGGTTTTCTATTTTGAATGCATCCATATGATTATGGTATCGAGATAAAAATCTTTGGCATGTGTTTATTATATTCGCCGTATGCTATACGAGTAAGCAAAGCCCACGTCCTGAGAAAATGATCTAGCACCTCTCTCTTTGCTTTCTTTCCTTACTTTCTCTTTCTTCAATTTTTCATTTTTATTATTTTTCCCGTCGGGTTCGCCTTTTACTTATCTTCCTCGAGGACGAGTAAGAGGTAAGCTTTGGGGATTTTGATCACTCCATATTTTATACCTTTTTTCTGCATGTTTGCATGTCGTTTTGATCGCCCATATCGTGTTTTTTACGATTACTCGACAATATTGCGATGCTTTTCACTATTTCTTGTTTTTGTCGCATTTCAGGAAATATGGAGCGATTTGGAGCGAATTTGAGATCAAGGGATTTGCAAGCCTTTAGGAGTGTCACCCACGGCTCATTCGAGGAATTATCAGTGATAGAGGATGAGCAGAAGAAGAAGGGAATCAATAGGAGCGACGAGGAGGAGAAAAGAAGAAGAATAAGCTCAGCAGCACATCACTGGGCCGAGTAGACCACTCACTCGGCCAATCAAGAAGTCCCACTTGGCCGAACAGAACAGATATGCACACGAAGTTTTCAACGTATACTCGGCCGAACAAAGAAAGCCCACTCGGCCGAGTGAGAAAGCTCACTCGCCCGAGTGGTACAGGGAATTCGTCCAGAGAAAAGGCCGAAGTTACTGGAATTTTCAGAGATCCTGAGGAGGCCCACTCGGTCGAGTATGAATGCTCACTCGGCCGAATGAAGAAGTCCACTCGGCCGAGCCACCCCCCATGACAGACCCTGAAACCCCAGAAGTAACTGTTTTTCTGCAGGGTTTGTCACTCGGCCGAGTGACAAGGGTCACTCGGCTGAGTGACCCTCTCCGACTGCTGTTAGGGCTGCGATTTCTGGGCTACGCAGGGGCAGTTTGGTCACGATTTTTTGGACGATTTTAGAGGGTATTTAAATACTGTTGTTACCCTAGTTTAGAGAGCTTTTGAACAATTAATTTTTAGACTTTCTTTTAGGATTTTGACAGCTACTCTTTGTGAAATCTCAGCTGGAGATCGTCGGCAATTACATTGGTTTTGTTATGAATAGGCCCATTGGGCCAATTGGGTATCCAACCCACTATTGAAAGCTATAAATACAAGGGTAGGGGGCTCTTAACCCTCTACACCTATTCTCCCTATATTTCCCTTCACAACACGTTATCAGCGCGATTACGCTCGTTGGAGGAGACGGCGGCTCGCGGGGAAGGAGATCCATCAATCGCTCAGATTCAAGAAGATCGTAATCTTCTCAACGGGGAGCGAAAAGGGCATCCTTCACCAACCGTCGCCTAGATTCCTCGTCGAATCTAGAGGTAAAAATCCAAACTTTTTAGATCTAAACTTGCTTTTCTCATTAGATCTGCATGTTTTAGGATCAAAAAGTTTATAAACACGGTGAAATTCAACTTTTTTAATAGATCTGCATGCCTAAAACAATAAAAACTTGTTTTTTAGCGATCAAAATAGTTGAAAATCCGTTTTTTTAACCCCCCGCCTTTGATCCAAAAAATCCGCACGCCCGTAGGGCGGAACGGCGGCGCGCCTCTAGCGCCGCCGGCGGAAAACGCACGCCGCGGCCCGACGCCGCGGCCCGAGGCCACGGCCCGTCGCCGCCACGGCGACCGCGTCCTACGCGGCCAGACGTCGCGGTGACACGCCGCGGGCCCCCCTAGGGTTTCCTGAAACCCTAACCCTAACGGGCTATTTTTCGAGGGAGGCCCAATATTAACCCTAATGGGTTGTTTTCATGGCCCAAAAGGCCAGAAAATTAGCCCATTCACATAAATTATATTTCTTTTATTTTTGGCCCTAAAAAGCCTAAAATAATTAAAAGAAATTTTGAACGGGTTTAAAGCGGTAAAATAAAAACATTACAATATGGATCAAAAGGCAAAAAGTTTTTCAAAAAAAAAGAGTTTTTGCACGTCGCACACAAATTTAAATTATTTTAAATGCCTGTGTTTTTGATTATCTGCGTGGTTGTATGTCTCGAATATATTATCTGCGTGGATGTGCAATTTTAGGCTATGTTTTTAGGGATCAGCCAGGTTTCCGACACCGTTTTAAAATTCCTGCAATTTTTCTTTTTTTTTTTTGAGAGAAATTTTGTATGTGAGGATGAAAATGTAAAAAGAAGACCGAAGGACACCAAAAAAGAAGCTGAAGGCGTTCGCTCTATGAAGATAGGGGCTTCTCTCTGAAGTTCCCGAGTTGTACTTTAATTTTCATGCATTTTATTTTTGATGTAACTTCGGACTGGACTTCTTTTTATTTTTCGGTGTCGGCTGGCTGATCCCCATAGTCCTAAGTCATTTTTCTGTTTCATTGTTTATGCATTAACTGCGTGGTTGTTAATTAGCTTAAATACCATGTTTTAATGTCACGATGAAATCTCTTAACAACATGCGTGAATCTTTATTCATTAATTATTCACAATATCTGAAAAAAGCATGTATGTTAAAATCACATTAATTAAATTCATGCTATGAAAATTTTTACATTACATGCGTGGATGTCTGTTTTATTCAGTCTTAATGATACATGCTGTTTTTCTTTACATTGCTAGATCATTAAATGGCCAGACTCGCAAATGTCGACTTCTCTGTCTTGAAGGCCGATGGGTCAAACTACCTGAGTTGACAGTTGGACCTGAAGTTCCATCTGCGCTCTCATGGTTTCAGTCTCACACAGACTGAAAAGGCAACAACAAGTACTGCCCCAGCTAACAAGGAGGCTTCAGTGGAAGCACCTCATACAGAGGAAGTTTCCGATATATTAAAGGCGAAAGCCATTATATATATCAGGAAACACTTAGACTCGACCTTAAAGGACGAGTACCTCACTGTAGAGGACCCTTACGAGCTGTGGGATGCACTCGAGGAGAGGTACAGACATCAGAGGGATGTCATACTCCCCCGTGCACAGTACGCGTGGACTCACCTCCGCATACAGGATTTCAAATCCGTAGCGGAGTACAACTCAGCTCTCTTTCCGCATCACCTCACGCCTGAATTTGTGTGGTGAACCAGTGATGGAGAAGATGTTGCTGGAAAAGACGTTTACGTCTTTCCACGAAAAGGACATGATCCTTATGCAACAATATAGAGAGAGAAAGTTCACAAAGTACTCTGACCTGCTTTCATGCCTGCTTATGGCTGAACAGAACAGAGACCTGTTGGTTGCCACCCACAACCTGCGCCCTCCTGGCTCCGCTCCATTGCCACCTCCTGCAGAGGCTCACTTCCAGTCTTCCCTGAAGAAGAAGACGGACAAAAAGGCAAAATTCCAGAAATGGAAAGAACAGAAGCAGCGGAAGAAGGCCACTCCCCCAGCTCCTCCTCAGAACCAGAAGTTCGTGGACAAGAAGCAGAAGAGGATTCCCAACAAAGGTGGCACTCCCAAGAAAGACTGGGAGGACAAGTGCTCTAAATGCGGGATGACGGGCCACTGGTCCAGAATCTGCCGCACAGCAAAACACCTCCAGGACCTCTACCAGGCAAGCCTCAAGCCTCGAGCTGAGACAAACCTGATTGAGAGCGCAGCGTTGGCAGATACCTCATGGACTCCTGAAGACTTCATGGGAGATGACACACTCTAGATCTGGACCACTTCTATGCACTAGCAATGTATCTTCTATTTTTATGCATCGTATCTAGTTTTATTTCCATGTCAAAACAATATTTTAAGCATTTATCTTTATGAAAGTAGATCTTTTCTCTTCATTTATTGCTTGAATGTCTTTCCCCTTTTTAGATATGGAACTTATCTGCCTAGTGGACAGTGCATCGACGCCCTCGATCCTTCAAAACATAGACTACTTCACGAGCGTAAGTAGCTATTCTGGCCCACTGAGAACAATCTCAGGACCAGCAAACATAATCGAAGGATCAGGGGAAGCAATTATATTGCTCCCCGGCAACACACAAATAACACTTAAAAATGCGTTATACTCCCCTAAATCCATCCAAAACCTCCTAAGCTTCAAAGACATCCGTTTAAACGGATATCACTTAGAGACGGTCGAGAAAGATAAAAGGGAATACTTGCTTGTAACGGCTCTTACAAATGGTTCAAAAACCATTGTGGAACGTTTCAAGGGACTCCCCTCGGGACTCTACCAAACAAGTATACAAACTCCAGAAACATCCATGGTGGAGCACCTGCAGTGCCCCCAAACACCAGAATTCCAACTCTGGCACAGTAGACTGGGACACCCTGGTTCTGTTATGATGTACCTCATCATAAAGAACTCCAGGGGCATTGACCTGAAGAACCTGAAGATTCTTCAAAAAGGCAAATTCCCATGTCCACCCTGTTACAAGGGTAAACTGATCACGAGACCCTCTCCACTGAAAGTGGATGTGGAGTCCCCCAGTTTTCTGGAAAGAATCCACGGAGACATTTGTGGTCCGATTCACCAATCAAGTGGTCCGTTCAAGTACTTTATGGTCCTGATAGACGCATCTACTAAGTGGTCACATGTGTGCCTACTGTCCACCCGTAACCTAGCACTATCTAAGCTTTTAGCTCAGATAATCAAGTTACGGGCCCACTTCCCCGACTACCAGATAAAGAAACTTTGTCTGGACAATGCGGGGGAGTTTATGTCACAAGTCTTTCTAGACTATTGCCAACCTCAGGGAATTGAAGTCGAACATACTGTAGCACATGTTCACACCCAAAATGGGTTAGCAGAATCTCTAATTAAGAGACTGCAGTGGATCGCTCGTCCATTATTACTTCAATCCCAGATGCCAGTGAATGCGTGGGGTCATGCAATTTTGCATGCTGTATCTTTAATAAAATTAAGACCCTCTGGAGGTCAGTCATCTTCTCTAATGCAACTAGCACTTGGAGCCCCACCAATTGTCTCACATTTGAGAATATTTGGTTGTGCAGTATACGTCCCCATAGCACCACCACAAAGGACAAAGATGGGTCCACAACGTCGCCTAGGCATTTATGTTGGGTTTGACACCCCCTCCATAATTAGATTCCTAGAACCCCTTACGGGGGACGTCTTTAAGGCACGTCTAGAAGACTGTGAATTCGATGAAACATCGTTCCCAAGACTAGGCTCACAGACAAAGAAGCCCGAAGCTTCAGAAAGTATCACTTGGGATACAAAAACTTTATGTCACTTTGATCCGCCAACAAGCCAGTGTGAGGAGAAGGTCCTGAAGATTCTCCACATCCAAAACACTGTCCATCTCTTACCGGACAAATTTACTGACAACCAGAAGATTGTCAAATCACACGTCCCTGCTGCTAACACTCCAGCTAGGATTGACATACCGCAAAATGGATGCAATCCGCCTGCAGCAGAAATGGTTGGACCTCTCAAAAAGAGAGGACGACCACCGGAATCCAAGGACCATGTCCCTCGAAAGAGTAGGACCCTTGGCAATGGTAAACAAATACCACCACAGGATGCTAATTTAAGCCCTGCTACCCCATCTCTCCCAAACTCTCGAGAAGAGGAAAAGCCGGGAGAAAATGAAGTATCGATACACTATGTACGAACTGGGGAGTATTGGGACAGAAAAAGCACAACAATAGATGACACATTTGCGTGTAATATTGCCATCAACGTCGCGTACTGCAACGATGATATTGAACCACGCTCTCTGACAGAATGTCAAAGCAGAGATGATTGGCCAAAGTGGAAAGCGGCAATAGGAGTGGAGTTGGATTCACTCACCAAACGCAAGGTCTTCGGACCAATAGTCCAGACACCAAAAGGTGTAAAACCTGTGGGTTATAAATGCGTATTTGTTAGAAAACGAAACGAACAGAATGAGATCGTACGCTACAAAGCAAGGCTTGTAGCGCAGGGTTTTACCCAACGTCCTTGGGTGGATTTTGAAGCCACATACTCCCCTGTCATGGACGCGATCACCTTCCGATTCCTCATTGACTTAACAGCACAAGAGGGTTTAGATATGCAACTCATGGACGTGGTTACTGCATACCTATATGGCAACCTAGACCGAGACATCTATATGAGATTGCCTGACGGTTATTCTTTGCCTGCAGCACTAAAAGAGAGAGAACGTGACATCTACTCAGTGAAACTGCAAAGATCATTATATGGTCTAAAACAATCTGGAAGGATGTGGTATAACAGACTGAGCGACTTCCTTGCACAGCAAGGATTTAAAAACGACCCAGTCTGTCCTTGCATCTTTATAAGAGCAAAGGCAACAGGATTTGTAATTATAGCCGTCTATGTAGACGACTTAAACCTCATCGGATCTCCTGAAGAGATCGCAAAGATTTCTAGAAGCCTGACAGAAACCTTCGAGATGAAAGACCTCGGAAAATCAAAATTCTGTTTAGGCCTTCAGATAGAGCATCTTAAAGATGGGATCCTGTTACACCAGTCAACTTACACATCGAACTTATTGAAAAAGTTTCAGATGGATAAGTGCCACCCCATCAGCACTCCGATGGTCGTTAGATCATTGGATGTACACAAAGACCCCTTCCGGCCGCTGGAAGAGGGGGAGGAAGTACTAGGCCCCGAAGTGCCTTATTTAAGTGCTATCGGTGCACTCCTTTACCTGGCTAACTACACTCGCCCTGACATAGCATTTGCAGTAAACTTACTAGCCAGATATATTGTTGTACCTACACAGCGGCACTGGGCCGGAGTTAAGCATCTTCTGCGCTACCTCCAAGGGTCCATAGACTTAGGTCTATTCTACAGGAAAGGGGCATCAACTATTTTAGTTAGTTATGCTGACGCAGGTTACAGGTCCGATCCTCATACAAAGAAGTCTCAGACCGGATACATGTTCACATATTGCGGCACTGCCATATCCTGGAGATCTGTGAAGCAGACCATGACGACCGTCTCATCCACTCACTCAGAGCTACTAGCGATCTTCAAAGCAAGCAAGGAATGCTTCTGGCTACGCTCGGTGATCCAACACATACTCACCTCCACCGGCCTGACGACCGGCGTTCTTGCACCCACTACACTCCATGAAGACAATGCAGCATGTATAGCCCAGCTACAGGACGGCTACATCAAAGGTGACAAGACGAAGCATATCTCCTCCAAGTTTTTCTGGACGCACGACCTTCAGAAGAAAAAGCAGATTGAGGTACAGAAGATCCAATCATGTAATAACTTGGCAGATTTGCTTACCAAATCCCTGCCTACTAGTATCTTTGAGAAACTTGTATATGGGATTGGGATGAGGAGAGTGAGTAAATGTAAACTGGGTCAGGATGAGAGAACTATGAACTCATAGATACATAGGAGACTGATGTATAGATTCATAGGTAATCTGCAAGCCTGAAGCTTGGTCAGATAAGGGAGAGTCAACTGCAGAGTTGTACTCTTTTCCCTTGGCTACAGGTTTTTTCCCACTGGGTTTTCCGTAGTCAAGGTTTTGACGAGGCAACCTCGTTGACTCTGGATCCTGAAGTATCCACCCCTAGACACATCCCTAAAACAGGAGAAGTTATGGGTTAACTGTTCTTTCTTTAACAAGACAGTTACCCTAACTCGGATCCTGAAAAATCCACCCCTTATTCAATGTTGGTTGGATAAGGGGAAGTGTTATGAATAGGCCCAGTGGGCCAATTGGGTATCCAACCCACTATTGAAAGCTATAAATACAAGGGTAGGGGGCTCTTTACCCTCTACACCTATTCTCCCTATATTTCCCTTCACAACAGGTTTGTCTATTTCTATTAAAAACTTGATTTTTATGCATTATTTCTCTTTTGCAAAGAATTGTGTCGTGATTATTATTGATTTTTCTGAGATTTGCATGATGCTTTGCGAGTAGTTCCATCGTCTTAGTGCATGGGGATGAACCCTATGGACCATATCTCTAAATTGTGATAAATTCGTAGATTTGTTGCTAGAACTGATTAAGGTTAGGTTGTGATCAATTGATTACGAATAGCTAGGAATTCATATCGATTAGGATTTGCAAGAGATTGGATCCCCATTGATAGGAAGGCCTAGATATTCGATTTAGATTGACAATTGGATTTCTCTATATTTGGTTTGCAAGAGATTGGGCCAAAGCTAGGATTTTTAATTGTGATTCTATACCAATATCCGTTTGCAAGAGATTGGATGGATAGGAACTATCATAACCTAGGTCGTAGCTCGAGTTTGCACGAGAGTGGGCTCGAGATACGATTGAACAATGATGTCGTTCTTCACACTATCGGCTTAGGTTAGGGTTTGCACGAGAGTGGGCCCTATCCTAGGTTTGCTATAGACCGGCAATAGCACGAGAGCGTGAGCTTGGTTCTACATTAAGTTGCGACTAGTCCACCAATATTCAAGCTTAGCAACAATGAAACTTATGCATCACAAGGATGAGAGACGGTCCGTAGTGGGATTTCCTATCCCTAGACGCTTTATTATATTGATACTTTCTAGTTATTTGAACGATTGTGACTGTGATATCAAAACTATTCTCACTCTTTTGATAGCTAGGTGAATTGAATAAGGTACTGTCATTTGTTCCTCCCTGAGTTCGATACCTGCTCGCCGCTACACCGTGCGCTTGCGGTAAGACTACAAGTCGTTTTTTGGGTGTACACTCGGACGCGATCATGAAGACCGATGAGGACGGAGTAAGAGTCCCCGTCTAAAGAGACAAAGGAGCCGCAGGGAGTGGCACCGAAGGGAGAGATCCCGGTCGCCGACCCCAGTGCCCGGCCAGGGTGGCCATAGAGACGGTCCCTCCCACACTGCCACCGACCAGCCTAGGTAGCCCGCACACTGGAGCAATGGACCGCCGAACCACACCCCTTTAGAAGGCTCCGTGGACGACCGCAACCCACCAACAGAGAATATCACTTTCGTGCAGGTGCCGTTCAAGTTCAAAGTGTCAAGCTTGGAGTAGTGATATGTCCTTATTTTCCATCTTTTTATAGCATCATTTCATCTCATTCTATGTCATATTCGCATCCAAAATCCTTATTTTCATACATATACGCGCTTCTAACGCCATATTTGAGTCTCGTATAGCTTTTTGTACTTGTATGGATTTTGGAGCGATTGGGAGCTGATTTGGAATGCGGACACATCCAGCACGTCCAGGATGTCATAGGCAAGGATCCGCAGGAGTTCGCCGAGGTTTGGAAGCAGGTAGGAGGAGAGGAGGAGGAGCGAGCGAGAGAAAGGAGCAACAGGCAAGGCCCAAGCTATTTTCCAGCCGACTCGGCCCGAGCAGCATTCTGCTGCTCGGTCGAGCTGACACGTAGATTCAGCCAGGAGATGTGCACGAGCCACTCGATCGAGCAGAGAGGCAACTCGACCCGAGTCAACCTAACTTCAAGCTTCCTCCATCAGACATCCAACTCAACCGAGCAGGACCTACTCGATCCGAGCATGCAGAGCGAGGTTTTGGACGAAGAATTCAGGATTCCTGATGACTCGACCAAGCAGGACCTACTCGACCCCAGCAGACAGAACGACAATTTGAGGAGAGATCAGATCCACTGATGACTCGATCGAGCAGGCGGGCTACTCGATCGAGTAGCCTGCATCCGTTCCAAGCAGTGTCGCAGCAGAGTCCACGCCAAGGTGTCTGCTCGATCGAGCAGCCACCTACTGGGTCAAGCAGCCGACGCGACTAGCGACAAGTGGGTCCCAAACTTCCAGATTTCGAGTTTTTCTTGTCGGGTCCATCCCCTATGTATTTAAGACGTTTTTCCAGACGGAGAGTTTTAGGTTAAGTTTTAGTTTTAGGTTTAGTTTTAATTGAGAGTTCTAGATCTAGCTTTTGGAGATATTGTGCCGACGAAGTAAAGATGACATTTTTATTGCTTGTTATTGTATGGAATCTCTGGATCTTGACTTTCTTATTATTTTCTATTGCGCTGATTGCTTTAAGTACGTAAAAAATCTCAACTTTCTCACTTTCTCTATCGCTATCATGAATTCCTATCTAAAAATCGCATCTTTCCTTGTTCTATTTGATATGTCTGAGTAGTCTTATCTAGGGCTAATGGGTTAGCCCTAGGATCTTAGGAAAAAAGATGTAGAGCTGGGATTTTTAGGTTGTGTTGGGAATAAAAGGGGAGTACTTTGGTTGATCCAGCCGAATCCCTAGGAGAACTCGTACTAAGATCATGCCCACGGTATGTGGAATTGATTAGCTTAAGGATTATCCTAAAGATTTAATTAGGGAGTTAGTGGATCCAACCAAGTCCCATGACCATATCCGGCTCGTGCCCTGAGGGGATCCACCGACGAACTATATCACTAAATTGACGGCTACTGCCATTGCGTCAATGAGAGTCACCAAAGTACTTCGAAGCTCTAATCCATGAGAGTGGTACGAGCTGAGAGACCAATCCCATAAAACCAATGCAATATAGGAACCCTAGCCTAACATCGACCTCTGACGGTCCTAGCGGTGATCCTCGCGTCCCTAATTTCCGTATATTGAACCAATAACATCAAACAAACAATCTTCCAACCGACTGCTAATTCTTTCTGAGATTTAGAAATATTCTGAGACCCAATACACTGTCACTATCTCTGTGGGATTCGACAATATTTTATACTATAATTTAACACCGTCCGCTTGCGGATAGAACCTAGAATCGACACTTAGAAACCATACAGCGCTTGGCGACCGTGACACCGCCAGGTGGCTTTTAGGTGTAAGTTTTGGGCACGTCAAGTAGTACAATGGCACAGAAGTTCCCCAGGAGCACGTCCAAGACTACAAGGGGATTCACCTTGCAGAAGTCAACGAGGGAGTGGTATAATGGCCTCCCCGATCAATCCATCAGAAGCTTCCGAGAGCTATCCCAGGTCTTCTGTCGATAATTCATGGCTGGGCAGAGAAGGAAGCCGAGCTCAGACCACCTGTTCGACGTAGTGCGAAGGCCGGGCGAAACACTGAGGAATTACATGCTACGCTTCAATGCCCAAAGGCTGAGCATGGAAAGCTATACCGAGGAGGTCATCATAGCTGCTATGAAAAAAGGGGTCCGATATTGAGAACTTAAGAAATCTCTGCATCACGACCCCAAGGACATAGACTAGCTCCTGGCCCGAGCAGGGCGGTTCATGCTGGTAGAAGAAGCCATTGCCACAGATGAAGAAGGTCATCACAGAGCTCCTACCAAGGCGAAGAAAAACTCAAGGCACGATGAAGGCACGCACCACGATCCAGAGGACCTCAAGCAGGGATAAAAGACCCCAGGGGGCGACCATGCAAAGGCGAGATGACACGGCCCCCGCCAAGCTTAACGCGCCCCAGGACGTCGTCCTGACCCCAGCCCAGAGAGAAGGCTATTGAGTATTGGACTTCTCCCTACTTGGTGTTAATGATGAGAAAACATAAATACTTGTGACTAATCCCCTATTTTGCAGTTAATCCATTGCCTAAGACTATTATGAAGATCTACTAGCAATGGATGACTCACAAAGTTTATTGAAGGCAAATTACATGGATTGGATGATCGTAGATGATGATTGAAGCTCCGTGAAGACTTCAAGCTCATACGATGGAAAGAAGAGATTATTCGTCAAATGTAATTTTCTTTTATCTCTTCTAGTATGTAACTTAGAAGTAGAACTTTGATGGAGCCCTCACACACATCTACATTCGGTTGTAGGACATCATTAGATCAATTGTCCTTTGACCCCAATTCATTTGTTTATTGATTGTGCAAGGATTGTTTATAACAGTTGACTGCTTAACAGTTTACAGTCGCCTGTCTCAAAAACAGTCGACTGTGTTTTGTTCTACAGTCACCTGTTATGCACAGACTTGTACAATATAGTTTTGGGCCTTCTCTGATTATTTCGCACAGGCTACTGATGAACGATTCACATGCGCCTGTCCAAGTGACAGTCGACTGTGTTTTGTAAATCAGTCACCCGTCTATCCTTTGCCCAAACTTTGTTTGATCTGACTTTTACGGCCAGTCGACTAATGCTGTATATACAGTCGACTGTCTCTTGGATCAGTCGACTGTCTATGCTGCAACAGTCGTCTGTTTGTGAGTCATTTCATTGACTCAGCTCTCTGGAAATTCTCAGAGTATTTGACAGTCGTCTATATAAGGATTTACAGTCACCTGTTCTGATTAACAGTCGACTGTATTATCTGTATCAGTCGTCTGTCCTGTTACTTGTGAGATTTCCAGTATTATTCTAACTTACTCATCTTTCGGCCAGTCACCTGTAGAAGTAATTACAGTCACCTGTTGGTTTAACAGTCGACTGTCTTTGCTTCATCAGTCGACTGTCCACGTGGTAAGTTATCGTTATGAATTCTCACCTACCCTTGCCGACTGTGCAACAGTCGACTGTGGATTGTTCAACAGTCGACTGTCGCGAGTTCAGATTCTATCCGTTGAGATTTTTCTCACGGATTCTAATTGGGTTTTTGCCTAAACTGTTTTGTGGATTTGTGAAACCTATAAATGGGGCTTCTACTGTTCCATTGAGAGGTTACCAATTCTGACCAATTCTTCCAAGTTTTCATTCTAAGCTTTGATTCTAAAGTTTAAAGCTCTCAAATCCAAAGCCCTAAGAAATTCCAAGCTTTGATCTCTTGCTCTCCAACCTAGAACCAAAGAGTGATCCTCTAGGCAATTGGTGCAGTCAAGAGAAAGGGCTTCTCCTCTCTTCCAAGAGAGTTCTCCAACACACATCACACTCCTCCTTCAAGTTCTACTTCAAGGCATAGGTGATTGTAAGTGTTGTTTTCATTATTTCATAACTTTCGTTATTTGAGATTTGCTCTCGGTTGTGAGAGTGGTTTTGCTTGCTTCCAAGTTGTGGGAGTTAAGGACATCGATTATATTCGATTGCACTTGTAGGGTTGCTACAAGTGGGTTTTAAGGGAACCTCAAGTTAGGGTTCTAACTTGAGTATCCTGTGGTATCCGGGTGGAAGGGACGTAGGATTACCGGGAACAAGTCGGGAGTTGACTTGGATAATCCGAACCCTAGAAACATAATTGTGTTTGCAATTGTTTCTCTTTTTGGGTTGTTTTTCTATTCCGCAATATTTGTTGGATTGCATTTTATTTGGTGTAAATTCCTTTTAAATTTGCATAAACACTATTCAACCCCCCTTCTAGTGTTTTTCCCATAGATAGGGTCCTTACAATTGGTATCAGAGCGCAAGGTTATATCTATGGCATCCAACAACAACAACGTTCCTCCTCCGCCTTCGTACAACAATCACGATCGTGATGGAGCGTCCACACTTTTCGAAGGTCAATCTACGGTGCGCCCTCCGTGTTTCAATGGTACAAATTTTAGCTATTGGAAATGCAGGATGGAGACATTCCTTAGGAGTGCTTCGCTTTGGAGAAACCTCCACAAGGAATATGTCGAGCCCACCGAAGTAGATTTCAACAAATGGACGTCTTCCGAGAAAACCACCGAGGTCAACAACGCTAAGGCAATGAACGCTCTTCATTGTGCGTTGGACCCGAATGAGTTCAACAAGATATGCACATGTAAGAGTGCATATCAAATTTGGAACCATCTCATCGTTACCCATGAGGGAATGAATAAGGTAAAACTTTCAAAGTTATATGTTACCGTGCAAAACTTCGATTTGTTTCATATGCAGGATAATGAGAGCATTGCATCGATGTACGGATGTTTTACCGACATCATCAATGAATTGGAAACCCTTGGCCAAATATATTCCGAACTTGATAATGTAAGGAAGATCATCATGGGAATGACCTCCAAATGGGAAAGAAGAGCGATCGCCATCGAGGAGGTCAATGACTTGAAGAACTACACCGTGGTGAATCTTATCGGGACTCTCATGTCTTATGAGGTAAGACAAGAGAACCGATTAAAGATTCGAGCAATGATGAATCCCTCGGAGGCCAAGAAGAAAGCTTTGGCATTCAACAGCAATTCATCATCCTCCGATAGTGATGAATCCGAGAACGAGATGGATTTGGGTGAAATGGCCCAAATGGCGAAGAAGTTCCAACGCTTCTTCCGCAAAGGTAAATTTCCCTCCAACAAATGTTTTGAGTCTACTAATGCTACTTCCTCTCTTTGCTATAAATGTAATAAGCCAGGGCACATCAAGAGGGATTCCCAATGCTAAAGAACAAAGAGAAGTGGAAGGCACCGAAGTACCACAAGTCCGATAAGAACAAGAGAGACAAGAAGAAATGACTCGTAGGTACATTCGACGACTCAAGTGATGAATCATCGAGTGATTCCAATGATGAGAAGGGTGAGAGCGCCCACATGTGTTTCATGGCCCTAGAAGACCCACTCCCCGATGAGAGTGACTCCGACATGGACGAAACCGAGGTAACAATGGATGAACTTCGCATTGCTAATGAAGAACTATTTGCTAAATACCAATCTTTAATGCTTAAGTATTCTAGCTTAAAGAAATTGAATATTATCAAGTCATCCATTCCATGCATTATCAACAATGACACCATTGTTGATACTTTAACTCTTGAGAAAGCAAACTTAGCTTCTCAAAATGTCACTTTGAGAGATGAGGTGAATTCCCTCAAATCTCAACTAGATCAAACACATCCTAAGGATAATAGTGATATAGTTACACGACACACACAATTGAGTTTAGAGAATGATTCTCTTAAAACTCAAGTGCACGAGCTCAAAGCAAAGGTGTCCACCTTGGATACCAACATTTCTTCTTTAAAGGAGAAATATGAGCTCATGTCCTCCCGAATTGTGAGATTCAATAAGGGAAAAAGGACAATTGGATGATTTTCTTGCAAACCAATTTCCGGCCACACATTGTGTTGGTCTTGGGTTTGTGAATGCGAATGCATCCAATGATCGCACCTTCTATAGTGGTGTCACTATAGATTTTGTGAGGCCTTCCTCCGGTGCATCCACAAGTGGTGTCAAAGACACTATAGGTAGTAATACTACCAAGAATGTCACCACTTCACATTCTCTTTCTTTTGACAAGAAACCCACTAAGGATGGAAACCAAAAGCAAGGCCATGCTTATATGTACACTAACACTCATCCACGTAGGAAACCTCCTACTTCACAAGTGGATAATCATGACACTTTTTATGCTCCACACCCACGAACACGTACAAATCCACACATGAGAAATTCTCATGTACGTGCTCCTATACACCCGTATGCTCATACACATCATTCATACATGTATGGTCATCCTCCACATGTCATGCATGATCCATATGCTTCATGCAACATGCATGTTCCCAAGCATACATATCATCCTAGAATGTACAATGCATATCCTCCTCCACATCTCTATTCTAGAAATCATGTTCCTAAGAAGCATGCACCACATAGAAATCCAACACATATGCATGCAACTAGGAAAAGGACTCCCAAGATTTACACTATTTGGGGTCCTAAGGACACTAGTCTAAATGATAAGAATACTTATGTTGATTCATATTTTCATGATATGATAAGAAATAGTAATTATGTTGGGAAACAGAAGTCCACTTAGACTTGGCTTCCAAAGGGCTAATCCCCTTGGACCCAACAAACATTGGGTACCATAAGCTTATGGTATATCATATAGGTACCCAAGAGAAAGAAGAAGAGCAACAAAGGTCTTATTAGCTCTAAAGGTAAAGGATGGATTCTTGATAGTGGTTGCTCCAAACATATGACGGGAGATCCCTCATTGCTCTCCGAAGTGATTAGCATCAAGGATGGTGCAACGATCACTTTTGGAGGTAATCAAAATGGAACCATCATTGGAGTAGGTATTGTCGGTAATCCTTCAAAACCCTTGATTACTAATGTATTTCTAGTTAGTGGTTTATGTCACAATCTCATTTCCATTAGTCAACTTTGTGACAAAGGTTACAAGGTTAACTTTGGAGAAGGATTGTGTACAATTGTTGACTGTGATTCAAATGTTTTATTTTCTGGTATTAGGCGTAAAAATATTTATTATTTGAGCTTGCTTAAAACTGTAGAACATTGCTTAGTTGCTAACACAAGTGAACAACTATTATGGCATCGCCATTTTGGTCATGTTCACTTCAAGCACTTACATAAGTTAGCTAAGCATGATATAGTCAAAGGTTTTCCTAAGATTGCTTTTAATAAGAAAAACTTTTGTGATTCGTGTCAAAGAGGTAAACTAAGTAAATCTTCATTTAAGCTTAAAGAAGGGATTACTTCTAAGAGGCCCCTAGAACTTCTTCATGTAGATTTATTTGGGCCAACTAGAACCGCTTTTTTAGGTAATGCTCACTATGGATTAGTTGTCGTCGACGACTTTTCTAGATTTACTTGGGTTTCATTCTTAACTAATAAGAATGAAGCTTATGAAGAGTTTACCAAATTTGCAAAGAAGATTCAGAATCTTTTAGGATCCACCATTATCACTATTCGTAGTGATCATGGAGGAGAATTTGAGAATGAGTCTTTTACTAAGTTTTGTGATGACACCGGGATAACTCATAATTTTTCCTTTCCTCGTGCACCACCACAAAATGGTGTTGTAGAAAGAAAGAATATGACTCTTATTGAGTGTACTCGCACTATGCTCCATGATAGTCATTTAGGACTATAATTTTGGGCAGAAGCGGTGCACACGACATGTTATGTGCTCAATAGGATCCTAGTGAGACCCCGTACGAACAAAACATGTTTGAGTTGTTTTACAACAAAAAGCCTCAAGTGAAGTATTTTCGTATTTTTGGTTCAAACTGTTTTATAAAGAACACATTTGGTAACTTAGATAAATTTGAGCCAAGATCCGATGAAGGAATTTTTGTTGGATATTCCACACGTAGCAAAGCCTACCGGATATACAACAAAACTTCTTCAACGATTGAGGAATCACTTCACGTATCTTTCTATGAAGATTTTGATTTTCCTCATGTTGATGATGATAGTGTAGATACTCTTTGTGATTCTCTTAATAATGTTAAGATTAATGATTCTATTGTTGAGACTAACACTTCTAACGAAATTGTTGAAGTTGTTTCTAGTGATACAGGTATACCCAAAGCTTACCCGACCGTTCGTAATCATCCCCATAACCAAATAATTGGAGATATTGGTGTGGGTGTTCAAACGAGGTCGAGAATTGAAGAATTCTCTCATTGCGCATTTGTCTCTACCATTGAGCCAAAGAACATCCAAGAAGCTTGTGAGGATAGCTATTGGATAGTGGCAATGGAAGAAGAACTAATGCAATTCGAGAGAAAGGAAGTTTGGGAACTCGTACCTCTTCCAAGTGGTCACCAAGTCATTGGGACTAAATGGATCTTCAAGAACAAGACGGATGAAAACAAGGTAATCACAAGGAACAAAGCAAGGTTAGTAGCTCAAGGCTACCGGCAAAAGGAATGTATTGATTTCGAAGAATCTTTTGCCCTCGTAGCTAGGTTAGAAGCTATTAGGTTGCTGTTATCTTTTGCATCCCATAAAAATTTTAAAATATATCAAATGGATGCTAAAAGTGCATTTTTAAATGGGTTTGTCAATGAAGAAGTATATGTTTCTCAACCTCCCGGTTTTATTCATGAAAAAGTTCCAAACCATGTTTTCAAACTTAAGAAAGCATTGTATGGGTTGAGACACGCTCCTAGAGCTTGGCATGATCGACTTAAGACCTTTCTTTTGGATTTAGGTTTTAAAATGGGAGAAGTTGATTCTACACTCTTCATTAAATATTATGAAAATGACATTATTTTGATTCAAGTTTATATAGACGATATTATTTTTGGTTTTACTAACTTTAATCTTTGTCAAGAATTTTCCAAGTCTATGAAGGATGAGTTTGAGATGAGCCACATGGGAGAGCTCACATACTTCCTTGGATTGCAAATTCGACAAATAGAGAATGGCATATTCATACATCAAACAAAGTACACAGGGGAGCTTATTAAGCGATTCGGGAAGGAATCGTCTTCGAGCAAAAGGACTCCCATGAGTACTACTACTCATCTACACAAGGATGAAAGCGGAAAAGATGTAGACATTCGTCTATATCGAGGTATGATCGGTAGCTTACTTTACTTAACCGCTAGTAGGCCCGATATCATGTTTTCTGTATGCCTTTGTGCTAGATATCAAGCTAGACCTAAGGAGTCACACTTGATTGCAGTCAAACGAATATTTCGCAATCTCAATCAGTCTCTAGATTATGGGTTACTTTACCCTAAGTCTAGCACATATGAGTTAATCTCATATAGTGATGCCGACTTTGCTCGATGCAAGTCCGACAGGAAAAGTACTAGTGGCACTTGCCATTTCTTAGGAAATTCCTTAGTTTCTTAGTTTTCTAGGAAACAGAATTTAGTGTCATTGTCCACGACTGAAGCGGAATATATTACCGCGGGTCTTGCATGTGCACAAGTTCTTTAGATGAGACACACACTTAGTGACTATGGTGTCAATTGTGATACTTGCCCTATCATGGTTGATAATCAAAGTGCTATTTGTCTTTTCAAGAACCCAGTACACCACTCCCGTACCAAACACATAGACGTGAGACACCATTTCATAAATGATCATGTAGCTAAGAAGGACATCATCTTAGAGTACATTGAAACCCAAAAACAAATTGCTGATATCTTCACTAAACCTCTTAAAGAAGATTCATTTGTGAGGTTGCGTGGAGAATTAGGAATTATGTGTGAATCTGAAATCTAGAAGCTCAACATTCATGTTATAACACTTTTTGAGCTCATATCATTTTGTTGCATATCTTCATGTGCTTTATTATATATATGAGTTTAAGAAAAGCAATTGAGAGTTATTTGATTTCATGAGTTTCTGAGATTAATTGTAGCGATTTCTGTTTCAATGGATTTATTGTTTTTACATTGTTTTTACGATGTATTTGTGATTAGAGTATAAGTCCTAGGGTGAGTGTTCGTATCCTTTGGATTTCTATCTCACTGTGCATTTCTGGACCAGGACAGACGACTGTCTTTCCTTTAACAGTCGACTGCCCTACTCTATATTCTCAGTCAGAATCTTAATTCTTTCTCATAGATGACTGATGACTATTTTACAGTCGACTGTTGGTTTAACAGGCGACTGCATTTTGGTCATTAGACGACTGTACTATCTGTCGAAATTTTTACAGTACTATCTGTCTTTTTGATGAACTATATTGATTCTCGGCCAGTTGACTGCTGCGTACCTTCCAGTCGACTATCCAACGGATAGGCGACTGCATGTTACTTGCCAGTCGACTGCCTCTCTTTCTGAGATGTATTTTTATCACTTCATCCAGTCGACTGACTTCTGTTCATCAGTCGACTGTCTACTGTTGAGACGGTTCAAGTGCTTTGATCGGAGCCATCGATTCATTGATCCAACGGCCCAGATTATTTCCCCAACTTTTATATTGAGCGAGACGTTACATTTCAAGCCACGATCTTCTCTCTCCTCTGATTGAATCGCTTCGACTTCCTGCTCTTTTCTCAGCCGTTGTCGTCGATCTCCGCCTTCCCGCTCGTCGATTGCTTTGTTATTGAGTCTTCGCACCTTCTCCACTTGGTTTGACTCTCTCTCTCTCTCTCAAGTCCTTCGTTCGATTTGTGTCTTTCGATTTCTTCGACTATCGTTTCTCTATCTCTCGATTCCATGGCACCCAAAACCAAGGGAAAAGAGAAAATCGTTGCTCCTAAGCGTCCTAGGGCACCCAAGAAACCTTTAGTCAAGAAAAATAAACCCTACAAAGCCCGAATCAAGCATGCCAAGTCTCCTTTGCATTCTTCTTCCCATGGTTACTCTCCTTCAGCAATGTCTTCCGATGCTGAGCCCCTGATCCAGCGTCAGCGGAAGCGCATTGGTCTTACCATCATGAGCCTACTGCTGACACTCCCCATCTATCTCCTTCAGCTTTGAGTTCTTCAGAAGAGCCTCCTGTCGTACCTCCCTCTGATCCCCTAGTTCCTATTTGCTGAGATGATCTTTGCTTGGAAAAATATCACTCTCTTATAGGGATCACGCTTCTCAGGGAGCGGTACATTGCTTTCACCGCCTTCACCGCTGAGAGACTTTCTGACATCTTATCTTCTACTTACCTGGCCGATCTTTTTCGCTTCTCTCAGAGCGAGTCCCCTAGAGCCTACCCATTTCTGGTGAAGCTCCTCTATGCTAACCGCGTTCGCGGTGAGTATTCGACTACCGGCACCCTTGATACCATAGTTCAGGGAACCCACATCCAGATTACTCCCTTTCTCCTAGGGACTATCCTTAGGATTCCCTCTGTTGGTTCCCTTTCCTCTGATATTTGCATCTCAGATATTGACGATCTTAACCAGTCTGTCCTCCGGGATATGTTTCGAGAGATACCTTCAGCGCTAGATTCTGGGATTATGTCATCCATGTTTTCGGCTAGGGGTTGGGCTGTTCACCTAGTGGTGAAGTCCAACATCCTGCCGAAGTATGGATTGTCTGACCAGCCATCTCAGGAGATTCTGAAGTGTATGTATGCTATTTTCTCTGGCATGCCCGTGAACTGGGCCGGTGTCCTCCTTGATAGGATGGGCAAGGTCGAGTTCACGTCCTCCTCGTTTCACATTCCATATGGTGGACTCCTTACTCGTGTTTTTCGTCATTTTGGCATTGATTTGTCTCCTTTTGAGCCCATGCCATTTGCTCCTCTCCTAGATGCTGCTGCCAAGGCAAAGTCCTCTTCAGCCTTGCAGTCTGCATCGAAGAAGAGGAAATCAATTTCAGATCCATCTTCCTCTACTCTTCATCCAGCTGACCAGCCATCCTCCTCTGCTCCTCCAGCATCTGACTCTCTTCGTCAGATGATGTCTGGTATTTATGAGTTGCTCTCCATATCCTTCCAGCATCAGGGAATACCCTTCCCTGAGCATCTGCGACGATTTGTCCCTCCTCAGCCTCATGAGCCTCCTCAGCCCACCGTCACTGATGTTGCTGCTGATGCTGGTGTTGTTGTTGCTGCTGCTGCTGCTGTTGACCCTACTTCAGAGGATACCCCTGCTGTGCCAGAGCCTTCTTCCTCTGCAGCACCTGACGACACTCAGTCCTATATTATTTTTTTGGTTTAGTATTTGAGTGGTCTCTTGTGTTTGAGTCTGGATGATGTTGATATAGACTTTATATCTGTATGGTGATGTACTTCGATATTGTCATGACGATGTATTTACTTTTTGTCTTTGGTCATGATGTATTTTGTGATGGACATGTTGATGTCCATCCGTTGATGTACTCATCTTTTATAAATATCTATATATGATGTTGCTGCTTTATCATGTGTCACACTATGCTATAATGTTTATCTTATCTGTGTGATGTATGTTATATTGTCTCCAAGTATGATATACTCTCTTTGATGTGTTTTTGAGACAATATATGGATTTGATATTGGTTATTTCATGCTATCTCTGATGTGATGAAATTTTTGAAATTATTTTCGTTTCGTATATCTAAAATGTTGATATTGGACTTCAATTCCATTACTCACATGTGTATATGCTGTGATTTTATGAGTTTTGATTCGATATATCTTTATACTCCTTGATTGTTGTTAGTTCGTATTTAGCACTATTATTGTTGTTGTTATTTGCTCCCACCTTTTTGGATAATGCCTTAGGGAGAGAAATAAACATACAAGATTCATAATGTATATGCTAAGTATGTTCTAACACTTGAATCTAAGATTGAAGTTTCCATAGATCCAAGGGGAGTAAGATTACAATGAATAGGGATTTTAATTCCTAGATTTCTTGATTTAAAAATCATATGTATCTTACTCATTTGCTTCAATTGATATGTAGATGCCCTAATATTTTTTGCCTAACTTGATTGGCATCTATGTAGAGGGAGTAAGTTTTCATTACGTATAATTATTTATCTCTTTGTTTATGTTTGTTTGTCATCATCAAAAAGGGGGAGAATGTTGAGTATTGGACTTCTCCCTACTTGGTGTTAATGATGAGTAAACATAAATACTTGTGACTAATCCCTTATTTTGCAGTTAATCCATTGCCTAAGACTATTATGAAGATCTACTAGCAATGTATGACTTACAAAGTTCATTGAAGGAAAATTTCATGGATTGGATGATCGTAGATGATGATTGAAGCTCCGTGAAGACTTCAAGCTCATACGATGGAAAGAAGAGATTATTCGTCAAATGTAATTTTCTTTTATCTCTTCTAGTATGTAGCATAGAAGTAGAACTTTGATGGAGCACTCACACACATCTACATTCGGTCGTAGGACATCATTAGATCAATTGTCCTTTGAACCAAATTCATTTGTTCATTGATTATGCAAGGATTGTTTATAACAGTCGACTGCTTAACAGTTTACAGTCGCCTGTCTCAAAAACAGTCGACTGTGTTTTGTTCTACAGTCGCCTGTTATGCACAGACTTGTACAATATAGTTTTGGGCCTTCTCTGATTATTTCACACAGGCTACTGATGAACGATTCACAGGCGCCTGTCCAAGCGACAGTCGACTGTGTTTTGTAAATCAGTCGCCTGCCTATCCTTTGCCCAAACTCTGTTTGATCTGACTTTTACGGCCAGTCGACTAATGCTGTATATACAGTCCACTATCTCTTGGATCAGTCGACTGTCTATGCTGCAACAGTCGTCTGTTTGTGAGTCATTTCATTGACTCAGCTCTCTGGAAATTCTCAGAGTATTTGACAGTCATATGTATAAGGATTTACAGTCGCCTGTTCTGATTAACAGTCGACTGTATTATCTGTATCAGTCGTCTGTCCTGTTACTTGTGAGATTTCCAGTATTATTCTAACTTACTCATCTTTCGGCCAGTCGCCTGTAGAAGTAATTACAGTCGCCTGTTGGTTTAACAGTCGAATGTCTTTGCTTCATCAGTCGACCGTCCACGTGGTAAGTTACCGTTATGAATTCTCACCTACCCTTGCCGACTGTGCAACAGTCGATTGTGGATTGTTCAACAGTCGACTGTCGCGAGTTCAGATTCTATCCGTTGAGATTTTTCTCACGGATTCCAATTGGGTTTTTGCCTAAACTGTTTTGTGGATTTGAGAAACCTATAAATGGGGCTTCTACTGTTCCATTAAGAGGTTACCAATTCTGACCAATTCTTCCAAGTTTTCATTCTAAGCTTTGATTCTAAAGTTTAAAGCTCTCAAATCCAAAGCCCTAAGAAATTCCAATCTTTGATCTCTTGCTCTCCAACCTAGACCCAAAGAGTGATCCTCTAGGCAATTGGTGCAGTCAAGAGAAAGGGCTTCTCCTCTCTTCCAAGAGAGTTCTCCAACACACATCACACTCCTCCTTCAAGTTCTACTTCAAGACATAGGTGATTGTAAGTGTTGTTTTCATTATTTCATAACTTTCATTATTTGAGATTTTTTCTCAGTTGTGAGAGTGGTTTTGCTTGCTCCCAAGTTGTGGGAGTCAATGACATCGATTGTATTCGATTGTACTTGTAGGGTTGCTACAAGTGGGTTTTAAGAAAACCTCAAGTTAGGGTTCTAACTTGAGTATCCGGTGGTATCCGGGAGGAAGGGACGTAGGATTACCGGGAACAAGTCGGGAGTTGACTTGGGTAATCCGAACCCTAGAAACATAATTGTGTTTGCAATTGTTTCTCTTTTGGGTTGTTTTTCTATTCCGCAATATTTGTTGGATTGCATTTTATTTGGCGTAAATTCCTTTTAAATTTGCATAAACACTATTCAACCCCCCTTCTAGTGTGTTTCCCATAGACATGGTCCTTACAAAGGCCACATCAATAAACCGCCCCCAAGGATGAAGGGTGGCCAAAAGGACGAGGGGAAATACTACAGGTACCATAAAGACTACGGGTAAAACACCGACGACTACTAGCATCTGAAGAAGGATTTTAACCAGCCGATCAGCTGGGGGCACCTAAAGAACTTAGTCGACGCCCTGAAGGCAGGCCCAGGAGAGGGCCCCTCCAGGAAAGCGGAGAAGGGAAAAGGGGTTAATGTCGTCCAAGCCATCTCTGAATAATCGAGTGAGCAACGACGCCAAATTATGAAACTATCAACAAATTATGAAACTAATAACAAGCTGTGCCTCCCTGGCAACGGCGCCAAAAGCTTGTTCGTGTGTCTGTGAGCTTCAATATTTATAACCACAAACGCACAGTGTTGTTGTAGCACTATACGGGTTGTCCTCTAAGAGGCAGCTGTTGCTACTAATTTCTTCCAAAGTTAATATCTACGTGAACGGGTATGAAATGAAGGATAATAAAAACTAGGAGAAAATGTTAATAATAAAAATCTCTAGGGCCTGGATATCCTCACCATTGGACTAAGCTAAGGTGGATTAGTGTTAATCAATTGTTAAGTTCATGAGACTCGGGAGAGGTCATCTAATATAAGGGTATTCTCTTACCCCCACTTCCATGGAGCATGATAAGATATCCACCAATATTAACCATACCCCCACTTCTGTGGTGCATGATAGGACTACCTAGCCCGTATTGATACCGACGTCAATCGTGCATCGATACTCTCTAGGTGCATTACATCTGATGAATGTCTCCAATCTTCCTCCACACCACTTCTATGGATTCAGATTCGGATTTATGTTAGGAGGGCTATGATCGATGCCTGACTTCCATCAGTCGCAATCGATAGTATCGATCAATGCATTCGAAAACCCTAGATTAACCCCGGCGTCAATCATGGATTAATCTAACTACACACGAAGGGGAAATTCGATCTACATTGATAATAATCATCCTAACATACCCCTCATCCTCAATTACTCAACAATTTATCAACTATTCATTAATCCTTAGTTTCATCCAATGGTTTTCAACCCATTGGCCCTATATGAATTACTACTCACGATCCATGCAATTATAGACGATAGATTTCATTTAAATAACATTCGTTGCAACAGATAATGTCAGAGATTCAATAATAACCCAATTTACAATCACAAGATGCAACAAATAGATAGATTACTATTCCAAAATCAAACTAAGAACAAAAGGGACAATTAAAATTGGCAGAGAATAAGAGTTTCTACACCTGATTATCCCCTGAAAAAGCTGCAAAAAGTATCCAAAAAGAGTCCAAAAAGGTCCCCCTAACGCAGAGGTACCAGAAAGGTATTTATACTCCCTCACAAATACCCCAAACAATCCAAAAATACCCCTTGACAGTGCCCACTCGGGACCAAAAACCTAGAAAGACGCGGCCACATCAAGGATGACACGGCCCGTTTGGCTAAGAGTGCATAAAACATGCCTAAAAAGCTACAGGCGACACGACCGCGTGATTAGCCCGTGCGACAGCTTCGTCTGAGGGTTTCTGTCCAAATCTGATTTAAATGGCCGCGTGGAGTGGCCATTTGGCTTCGATGCTGCTTAAGAGGACGCGGTCGTTTGGGTCTCTAATGACGCAGTCGTGTAACTGCACATTTCTCTTCCTTCAGCTCGTAATGACACGGTCGTTTGGCATGGATGACTCGACCACTTAGCTTCAGAAACATCTTTCTTTAGCTCATGTCGACACCGTCGTTTGGCTCTGATCACACGATCGTGTGGCATCCAACTAGGCTTCTTTGGTGTGTCCTGGTCGATGCAGCCACGTAGATTAGTCCACACAACCACGTGTGATACTTTTCAGCTCATTTCTCTATGTTTTGTCACATAATCGCTTCTCCCTCCATTTCATTCCCTTTTCTCCCACTTTTGCTGTAACACATGAGAAATACCAAAAGTATAATAAGGAAACAAAAAACAGGGAAAATAGCATGAGACGGGGGATGAAATCGTATGAAATGCATATGAAAAGAGTGTAAAATATTGTGCAAATGTGGCACACATCATGTGGTATGCCCAAAGCACGTATGAAAGGTGCTTCATACAAGCACCCTTCCTTGCACCCAGCTTTTTAAGCATCAGTTTGATATCTTTGTTGATGGACTCGACTTGGACATTTTCTTGTGGGTGAGAAGGGCTGAAGAAGTGGTGTTGGATGTCATATTGTTCACACTCTGCTCTAAAATTTGCATTGTCAAACTGCATCCCATTGTTAGTGACGATGGTGTGTGGAACCTCAAATCAGCATATCATCTCCTTTCAAATGAAGGCGGTGGTCTTGGATTCGGTAAAGGACGACAACCCCTCTACCATTTGGTATAGTAGTCGATGGCTACTATCACATGCATTATTGTAGCTCTTCTCATGGTAGAGGTTCGATGAGATTGACCCCACCCACTTCAAGAATGGCCAGACGAGTATGATGGAGGTCTGTTCCTTTGAGTGCATCCTCGTGATGTTGGAGAAATGCTGGCAGGAGTAGGTGTGGCAAATGGGTTGGGTTGGGTCGGGTTCGGTTCGGGTCAAATTTGACCTGACCCGGATATGGGTAAACCATAACCCGATCCGAATTGAATTCAGGTCAGGTTCAGGTGACCCGAAAATACCCAGGTCGGGTTTAGGTTAACTCGTAGGGTTAAGATTTGAATTACACACAATTGCTCCTTTTCCGATGTCCTGCTATTTATTAAGAGCCACCGACAGTTTATTAAGTATTGCATAATTTCCAGTACAGCTCGTTGCTTAAACCGCACTAATGACAGCGAGGAAGTATAATTAACTTTACCATTTTATTAATGAAAGTAATAAAATTAACTAAAAAGTTGTAGGTAAAGAAAACTGAATCCAAGACCTCTTAAATAGGAGGACAATAATTCAAACCATAACAACTCCCCTTGCAACCGTGTGTTGAAGTTATTAAATAAATTTTTATATATATAAAGAAAGTAAACCGGATTGAATTCAGGTCATTCGAGTTGACATGCCAAAACCATACCTGGTCCAGATTTTATCCATGCCGGGTCGGGTCAACATAGATCCTACTTGACCCGGATTGGCCCCTGCCCATACCTGATTAAGGCTGGGTTCGGGCGGGATCAGGTCTGGTTGGGCTCATTTTGCCACCCCTAGGCATGAGTCGCACCATTAGATGTTGGACTTGACATCCTGCTATAGCATGGGCCAGTAGTACCCAGTCAGTAGTGGTTCCCGTACACTCCTTCATGTATCTCCTTCATCACCGATTCGATCTCCTGCTCGCTATAGCATCTCATTTATGTCTCCTTCTTGGAGGGGGGGCGCCTCATTGTTGACGCTCTTGATCACTCCATATTTTACACCTTTTTTCTGCTTGTTTGCATGCCATTTAGATCGCCCATATCGTGTTTTTCACGATTATTCGACAATATTGCAATGCTTTTCACGATTTCTTGTCTTTGTCGTATTTCAGGAGATTTGGAGCGATTTGGTGTGATTCTGAGATGCACCCACTCCGGAGTGTCACCCGTGACTCTTTTGAGGGGAATTCTGCGATTGGAGAGGAGTGGGAGAAGAAAGAACGTCGTAGGAGCGACGAGGAAGCAAAGATACAAATATTGGGCATTTTCAACATGCCACTCGGCCGAGTGAAGGAGTCACTAGGCCGAGCATCGACAGCCCGCTCGGCCGGCCAGATCGGACACGCAACAGATTGAGTATCAGCGTGCACTCGGCCGAGCATCGCCATCCCACTCGGCCGAGCAGGGAGACACCACTCGCCCGAGTGGCATCAGAACGACGGCAGAAGAAACACGAACTTATTGTAATCCGTCAGTCAGCCCCGAGTTCCGACTCGGCCGAGTGAAGAAATCCCATCGGTCGAGTGAAGAAAATCCATTCGGCTGAGTGACTCCCGAGGAGACGACCCCCAAAAGTCCAGACTTACTGGAATCCGTCAGGGTCCGTCACTCGGCCGAGTGAAGAAAGTCACTCGGCCGAGTGAGTCGCGCTGCCTGTAGCGTAAAGTGCGATTTTCAAGCTGCGCAGGGGCAATTTTGTCACAGATTTTTGGGCGATTTTGGGGGGTATTTAACCCCAGTTTTTAACCTAGTTAAGGAGAGATTTTTCATAATTTTGGCAGCCCTTTTTGATTACTTTTTGAGGAGATTAGATTTAGTTCTTTGGAGAGAGATAAAAAGTTCTATTTTGTTGGATGCTATTGAAACTTCATTGGTTTGTCACTCTTTCTATCAAAAATCTCATTTTTATTGATATATTGTCTATTGCAATGAATTCTACTATTTTTATTATTGAATTTCTAATGATTTGCATTATGAATAGTGAGTAGTTTTATCGTCTTAGGGCGTAGGGATGAACCCTACGAACCCTATTTCTAATTTGTGATGAATTAGTGAAATTCTTGTTAGAATTGATTAGGGTTATTTTGGGATTGATTTAATACGAATAGCTAGGGATTCATACCGATTGGGATTTGCAAGAGATTGGATCCCAACTCGATAGGAAGCCCTAGAAATTCGAATTGGGTTACAATTGGGTTTCTCTGAAATCGGTTTGCAAGAGATTGGACCGAAACTAGGGGTTTCGATTGCAATTCTATACTAATACTCGTTTGCAAGAGATTGGACGGGTAGGAACTATCCCAACCTAGGTCGTAGCTCGAGTTTGCACGAGAGTGGGCTCGAGATACGTAGCTCGAGTTTGCACGAGAGTGGGCTCGAGATACGATTGAACGATGATGTTGTTCTTCACGCTAGCTTGCCTAGGTTAGGGTTTGCAAGAGATTGGACCCTACCCTAGGTTTGTTGTAGACCGGCAATAGCGCGAGAGCATGAGCTTGGTTCTAATTTAGTTGCAACTAGTTCACTTGAATTTCAAGTCTAGCAATTGTGAAACATACGAATCACAATGACGAGATACGGTTTGTAGCGGGGATTCCCTATCCCTAAGCGTTTTTATTAATTTGATACTTTCTTTATACAATTGAACGACTGTGACCGCTTTATTGCGAATATTTCTCGACTGTTCTTATAGCCAGGTGAATTAAAGAAGACGTCGTCATTTGCCCTCCTCGTGTTCGATACCCGCTCGTCGCTACACCGTGCGCTTGCGGTAAGACTAGCGAGTCTTGTCCCGGGTGTGTATCCGGGGCGCGATCAAGTTTTTGGCGCCGTTGCCGGGGAGGCGATAGTGTTTGATTCTACCTACCTAGCTATTTTTCTTTTTGTTTTATTATTTCTATTTTTTATTTTACCCTTCCTTTGTGCTAAATATTTCTTTGAAACTCTGTTTTTCCTTGCATGTACACGAGATCCACAGCGGACCCCGAAGTAATACTATACGATCCGGAGATCGAACGTACATTGAGGAGGATCAGAGCGGAGAGGAGACTCGATACGGAAGGGAATTTTATGACCCATCCTGAGACAACCAAAGAATTGGCGACGCGAATGGCGAGGATCATTTCCATTAGAGATTGGCTTCGGCCTAAGACTTCCTCCACGACCTCGTCCATAGCTATGCCGGAGTTGGGCGGCCGACAAAAATTTCGAGTTGACGAATGGATTGGTAGTTCTGATGCAGCAAGACCTTTTTCATGGGAATTCTCATGAAACCCCTCATTACCACATCCAGCTCTTTTTATCAAAATGTGCCACCTTCCAAATGCCGGGCGTCTCCATAGATGCTATCAGACTGCGCCTCTTCCCCTTCACACTCAAGGATAAGGCCTTATATTGGTTGAGAACGTAGGCTGAAGGAATCTTCACCACTTGGGATGAATTGGCGAGTGCCTTCGTTGACAAATGTTACCCGCCCTCCAAGACGGTGAAGATAAGAAGTGCTCTCATGTCCTTCAAGCAAGGACCTCAGGAGACTCTCTATGAGGCATGGGAGCGCTTCAAGGACTTGCAGCATCAATGCCCCCATCACAGCATAGAGGATTGGGAGCTTGTCCACAGTTTCTACAATGGACTCTAACCGGGCACAAAACAGATTATTTATGCTACCGCCAACGAAGCCATTTTGTCAAAAACCCCCGATGAAGATATGGCCTTGCTAGAGGAGATGGCCTCCAACAACCAACAGTGGGGCGACGAGCGAGGACATTCTTCGTCCTCCTTGAAGCCCACGAGTATTTATAAGGCCAAGGCCGTGGCGGAGCTTGCTAGCAAATTTGACTCTCTCCACAAGGTAGTGGAGAAATTGGAGAAATACATTACCGAGCCGCATGGAGCTCTTTCTACATCCGCACCGACAAACCATATGAGTGATTGGCAAGACCAATCCCAAACCTTGTATGTAGGAGGAGAGCTTGGAGAAGGAGCTCTGGAGCAAATTCAGTATGTTACGGGAAATTCCGGATATTGGGCCAACCCGGCCACTAGAAACCATCCTGGTTTTTCATATGCCAATAATGAAGGTGCCTTGAACCCCCTGCCACAACAACCTCCTCAAGCTCGGGCTCCACCACCACAACCGAATTATCAACCAAGGGGGCCACCGCAACAAAACTTCCCACCTAGGCAACAAATGGGACCTTATAGGCCACCCGGGTATAATCAAGGTTGGAGAAATCCCAACCCTCCGCAAGCTTAACCACGTTCAGATTTTGAAGCTAAGGTGGAGGAGTTTATGGTGGAGCAGAGAAAGATTAACGCCATGTTGAAGGCGGGACAAGATTCTCTTACCACCGTCGTCGCTCAAATTGGGGAGCAACTTGCGTTGCTCAATAGAAACAACCAACAATTTCCGGCTCAACCCGAGGCAAATCCATGGGGCAACACCGGCCATATCAACGCGGTTGTTGCGGTTACGACAAGGGGTGGGAAGGATACCACTCCCGTGATGACTCAAGTCAAGGAAACCGTGGTGGAGATTCTAGAAGAGAGCGAGCCGGCAATTGAGGTGGAAAAAGAGAAGGAACCGCAAGAAGGAGCAAAATCTAGAATGGAGGAACCTATTGATGAGCGCCAATTCATGCCACCGGTGCCTTTCCCTCAACGGCTAGCTAGAGCCAAGATCAAGAAGAGGCTAGCCAAGTTCCTCGAATACTTGAGAGGGGTGAGCCTCAATATCCCTTTCCTTCATGCCATAGTGGAAATCACATCCTACACGAAGTTCTTAAAGGACTTGATTACGGGAAGGAAAAGGAAAGAGAAGATCATGCTCGCGGAACAAAGAACTTGGTTCACTAGGAAGGAAAAGGAGCCCGCCAAATTTAAAGATCCCGGGAGTTTTCGGATTCCTTGCACACTAGGAGGCGTCCCCTTACAAAAAGCATTGGTTGATTTGGGCGCTAGTGTGAGCCTCATGCCTCTCACCATGTTCTGGAAGTTGAACACCGGCACCGATTTAAAGCCGACCGACATGAGGATTCAACTCGCGAACGGTCGGATCACTAGGCCGGTTGGGATTGCGGAGAACATCCCACTCCAAGTTCCGGGAGGCATATGCTTGCCTTTTGATTTTGTGATCATGGATGTCAAGGAGGAGGGTGACACATCGCTCATACTTGGACGCCCATTCCTCGCCACCGCCGGTGTAATCGTCGATGTGTAGGAAGGGACTCTTACCTTGAATGTCGGTAACATTGAAGTCGAGCTCCATATACCAAAGGCTATGAAGCACATGCCATATCATGAGGAGCTAGATTATGTGGACCTCCTTGACGAGGTCATTGAAGAGGCTATCCCCTACTCCATCGGTGCACTCCACGATGATGGCTTTGAAGAAAGCCAAGATTTGAGCGACGAAGAGACATTGGAGGACTCTCCCAATAGCTCCACGGCAAATGATGATGGCGACGCTGAAGTCGCAAGAATACGGGAGCTTTGCAAGCTCTCGACGTCGAAGAATCCAAAGAAAGCTCCACCGATTCGAAGATCGGTGTCACCGGCGAAGTCAAGGACTGGAACAAGCTCAAGCTTGGGGGAGCCATCCCCCAACATTGCCCATGATGAAGGGGCGCTGAGGAAGGCCACACACCACCACGATCCAAATCCGAGCGGTCTTCCCGACAAATTCGACGGGTGCATCTCATACACACCCAACATCCCTACGCTAATTTGAAAATCCAAAGGGGTCGAGCTCAAGACCTTAAACGAGTGCTTGTCGGGAGGCAACCCGATGGTTTTTGCATTATTTTTATTTTGGTTTTTTATTTTTGTTTTAGACTTTGCTAGTGTTTTGAGTCAATTGTCTATAAAAATCTTGACAACTGGTCTTAATTCTTATGACAGGAGAGGAGAAAAGGAGATCTCTCATAGGGAGGATGACCGAGGCAAAGAAGAGCGCTCCAGGAATGCGTTCGAGGCTTAGGAAGAGGAAGAAACCAACTGGAGGAAGAAAAACAGAGAGTAAAGCGAAAACGGAGCCCCGAAGCAGAAAACAGCACGCCACTCGGCCGAGTAGTATATGCCACTCGGCCGAGCAAAGGACCCCACTCGGCCGAGTGGGGCACCAACCAGGGAAGTCTGCAGAACCAACTCTCTGTCTTTTTTGTGCATTTCAGTATTAACTGCCACTCGACCGAGTACAATTAGTCACTTGGCCGAGTGAAACGGATACCCTCCTAGGACGAAAATTGCCGAGTGGCAGTGCCACTCGACCGAACGGAGTTTCTCCCTTCGGCCGAGTGAAGCAAAGCCACTCGGCCGAGTCGTAAGTGGGAATGAGACATTTCGAAGTTTTTTTTGTTTACGCACTCGACCGAGTCGTAACAATTTTTATATAAGCGGAGAGGCGGGCGCGATTTTCTAAAAACCCAAATTCCCCGACTTTTCGCCTGAGCCCGCACCGTTTCGTCTCCCCTCACCCGTTGCCGACGCACCCTCACCCGATTCGAGCTCGCCGCCGGCCCAAACGCCGCCCCACCGCCGACGACGACCCCCTCCTCATCGCCGACCTCCGGCGACCACTCCCGCCGCCGGCCGACGCCGTTCGTCCCATATTTGCCCCAAAATTCCTTTTTCTCCCCATTTTTCTTGATCCGTACACCCATTGAGCCACGTACTCAAATCAACTACTTTATCTATCTATTATACCCCATCTCTCCCATTTATTTTGAATATTATCCAATGATATCATTGTTTGATTTGCAGGCTATCTTGGGGGAGCTTTGGGGATCTTTTGGACGCGCTTTTGGCTTCGCGGAGGCGGCACTCTTCGCACGTACTTGCTGATTTGCTCTCGCGGCATTTTCAGGTACATTCTTTCCATTCTTTTTAGCACGCCGCATATTATTCTTGTTGGGTGAGACTCGCGGCACACATGCCACCCCGCACTAGGCCACGCACACGGGGATCCGCCCCCAAGCGGAGGCAGACTGATGACCCCGGTCCTTCTCACGCTAGGGAGGACTCCCCTCTACCACGTCCACCACGTCTACCACCACCCCCACCACTGCTGTGCCTATCTCGGTTGAGCCTATTTCCTCACTCCTTCCCGAGCGTCCACCCACCATACTTGAGAGCGGCGAGTCTTCCTTCTCTGCCGTTGTGGAGACCATGTCTAGTTTACTGTCCGCTGGGGTATCACCTTTTGGGACCTACACTTCCTCCCCAGTGGTCGACCCTTCTGTCTCCACCGCTGCTGTCCTTTTCGAGAGTGTCGTGATGTCTGTCCCCGCTTCTGTGTCACTGACCTCTCCTGCTTCCTCGTCGCACATTTTACCATCCACTTCTGCTGCTGCTGCTGCTGCCGCTTCGACCCAGCCCTCGTCCCAGCCTCGAACTGAGGCTGGGCATCCACTAGTGAGCACAGCACCTTTCCCGCACATACCTGCTGGCCCGATTATTTACACGGCCCGTGTCAGACAGCCCCGTCCTTCACAGCCTAGACATGTGCGTCCCTCTGCACCACCTCCCCCTGACACTCTACTTCAGAGCATTCGTGCTCTTGAGGGGGTGGTGAGTGGACTCAGAGGTGACTTTAGGGCTCTGTCTGCCACGGTCAGTACCGTGCAGTCCCGCGTCGCCTTGCTTCCCGATATTCAGGCTTGCCTGAATCAGATCCTGGCGTGACTGCCTCCACTACACCCACCCACCCAGCAGACACCTCGACCACCACCCCCACCTCCTCCTCCACCTCCGCCACAGGACAGAGATGGTGCAGCACCACCAGCTTAGGCACACTCTTGATGCCATTGATCTTTTTTGTCGTTATGCTGCCCATTTTCTGCCGATCCTAGAGATTTTTTCCCCCACCTCCTCCCCTCACTATTTTGGTCCTTGTTCTGATCACATCATTTTATATCTTTTTTTGGGAGAGAGTGAGAGTATTTTTGGTGACACATTACCTGCATCACTCTGATCTTTGCATGCATCATTCATATCCACATCATATTTTCTATTTGTTTTTTTTTCTTTCTTTTTTATCATGCATGCATCCTCACCCACCCCACCCATTACACGTCTCTCGGTGTGCCACACTTTGCACATTGAGGACACTGTGCACTTTAGCTTGGGGGAGAGAGTTCTCACACTTTTCGCTTTTATCACCTTTATTTTTAGTTTTTTCACGCTATTTCCGCTTTTGCACCCATTTTTCATCACCTTTTCATTTTTTTACCATGCATCACGTTTTTCTTATTTTCCTTGTGTGCTGCATTGTAAATAGTTCTATTTTCTGTTTTCTTTATTTCTTTCATCTTTTGCTAGAGATGATTTTTCTGTGATGACGATGACGTGGTGTTAGCTTTTCTCTATATGCATGCTAATTTTGTCATGTCATAGCTTTTGTTTCTGATATCATATGATATGTTCTGCTTTGCATTTAGAAATAGTAACCCACTCTTTTTCCGTATGAAAATGGATGAAATTCTATTATTAGCTGATGTCTGATGATTCATATGTATGCTATCGTAGAAAACACACCAAGCTTCACGCATTGATTGCTTATATCTGGAGTACTGCTTTCCTTTCTTATATCACTTCTTATTGCATGATTTGTATGCTTCACTTCAGGTTGATTGGATGTTTGCTAGCATTGATATATCTGGACTAGTTTGCTTTTTGAGATTAAACTGAGTAGATTAAATTACCCTGCTGAAGTTGTCATGCACGTCCTATAGAGTGAACCGAGAGATACATTTATTTCTTTCTCCACATATCTTGAACATTGTTTCTCTATTTTAAATTCATTGGTGAATCTCCCCTTAGCAATTCTATTATTGGCATCTCCTCCGTTATTATATCCTATGCTCCAAATTCCCCAAAACCAAAAAGCAAAAAAATATACTTGTATATCCTTCTCTTTTGATTTGGGATCATTTGTGTATATATGTTTAAAAAAAAGAGAAAAAATCGAGAGAAAAAAGAGAAGAGAAAAGAAGTTCATAACGATCCCATCTCATACTCTTTCTCTCATTCTTCCCTCTTTTTGTTTTTATTTTTTATTCTTTTTTGGAGCTTCAAAAGAAATGGGGAATGTTCATATTGATTTGTGAATGCCACCACGCTTATGGATAAGCTTGGGGGAGAGAATCCAATGAAGTGTGAGAGAGTGACTACTTGACGGTGCATGACAACCTAGGCTAAGTAATATTTTATACTCGGTGAGATTGCTAAAAGTTTCACGAAATCCAGAAATCTACGCTTAGCATTCATATCATGAAAACCACACTTTTCTATTCTTACTACTCTATTGTGTGATATCTCTTATACTCCTTATAGATAGCATTCAATTGAAAAGTGTGTGATCTACGATTTTGTATACCGCTTTAGATGCTTCAGACGATGTTAATTCTAGAATTATTCCATTTTTCATGCTATATTGATATTCTTGGGTTTTCTATTTCAAATGCACCATTATACTATGATATCGAGATAAAAGTCTTTGACATGTGTTTTATATTCGATGCGTGCTATATGAGTAAGCAAAACCCACGTCCTGAGAAAAATGATCTAGCAACTTCCTTCTTCGTTTTCTATTTTGTTTTTCATTTTTCATTTTTCATTTTTCCATCGTTTCCATTATCTTTATCCACCGGGTTCGCTTTTTACTCATCTTCCTCGAGGACGAGTAAGAGGTAAGCTTGGGGGATTTTGATCACTCCATATTTTACACCTTTTTTCTGCTTGTTTGCATGCCATTTAGATCGCCCATATCGCGCTTTTCACGATTATTCGACAATATTGCGATGCTGTTCACGATTTCTTGTCTTTGTCGTATTTCAGGAGATTTGGAGCGATTTGGAGTGATTCTGAGATGCACCCACTCCGGAGTGTCACCCGTGACTCTTTTGAGGGGAATTCTGTGATTGGAGAGGAGTGGGAGAAGAAAGAATGTCGTAGGAGCGACGAGGAAGCAAAGATACGAAGATTGGGCATTTTCAGCATGCCACTCAGCCGAGTGAAGGAGTCACTCGGCCGAGCATCGACAGCCCGCTCGGTCGGCCAGATCGGACACGTAACAGATTGAGTATCAGCGTGCACTCGGCCGAGCATCGCCATCCCACTCGGCCGAGCACAGAGACACCACTCGCCCGAGTGGCATCAGAACGATGGTAGAAGAAAACACGAACTTACTGTAATCCGTCAGTCAGCCCCGAGTTCCGACTCGGCCGAGTGAAGAAATCCCATCGGCCGAGTGAAGAAAATCCCTTCGACCGAGTGACTCCCGAGGAGACGACCCCCAAAAGTCTAGACTTACTGGAATCCGTCAGGGTCCATCACTCGGCCGAGTGAAGAAAGTCACTCAGCCGAGTGAGCCGCGTTGCCTATAGCGTAAAGTGCGATTTCAAGCTGCGCAGTGGCAATTTTGTCACAGATTTTGGGCGATTTTGGGGGTATTTAACCCCAGTTTCTAACCTAGTTAAGGAGAGCTTTTTCATACTTTTTGGCAGCCCTTTTGATTACTTTTTGAGGAGATTAGATTTAGTTCTTTGGAGAGAGATAAAAAGTTCTATTTTGTTGGATGCTATTGAAACTTCAATGGTTTGTCTCTCTTTCTATCAAAAATCTCATTTTTATTGATATATTGTCTATTGCAATGAATTCTACTGCTTTTATTATTGAATTTCTAATGATTTGCATTATGAATAGTGAGTAGTTTTATCGTCTTAGGGCGTAGGGATGAACCATACGAACCCTATTTCTAATTTGTGATGAATTGGTGAAATTCTTGTTAAAATTGATTAGGGTTAGTTTGGGATTGATTTAATACGAATAGCTAGGGATTCATACCGATTGGGATTTGCAAGAGATTGGATCCCAACTCGATAGGAAGCCCTAGAAATTCAAATTGGGTTACAATTGGGTTTCTCTGGAATAGGTTTGCAAGAGTTGGACCGAAACTAGGGTTTTCGATTGTAATTCTATACTAATACCCGTTTGCAAGAGATTGGACGGGTAGGAACTATCCCAACATAGGTCGTGGCTCGAGTTTGCACGAGAGTGGGCTCGAGATACGATTGAACGATGATGTTGTTCTTCACGCTAGCTTGCCTAGGTTAGGGTTTGTAAGAGATTGGACCCTACCCTAGGTTTGCTATAGACCGGCAATAGCACGAGAGCGTGAGCTTGGTTCTACATTTAGTTGCAACTAGTTCACCTGAATTTCATGTCTAGCAATTGTGAAACCTACGAATCACAATGACGAGATACGGTTTGTAGCGGGGATATCCCTAGGCGTTTTTATTAATTTGATACTTTCTTTATACAATTGAACGACTGTGACCGCTTTATTGCAAATATTTCTCGACTGTTCTTATAGCCAGGTGAATTGAAGAAGACACCGTCATTTGCCCTCCTCGTATTCGATACCCGCCCGCCGCTACACCGTGCGCTTGCGGTAAGACTAGCGAGTCTCGTCCCGGGTGTGTATCCGGGACGCGATCACCTCATTTTTGATGCTCTTCATCGAGGTATTGGACTTTCTTCCTCAGACCAGATCTAGGTACATCTTGTGCAAAACTTTGGTGTTCTTAGGTTAATGAACCTTGATCTCCTGCATTTCACAGAGCTTTGCCACAGAAATTTGGAAGTCGGCTGCTGTGGGAGCGACAAGAGCCTGTGAAGGCAGGTCGCTAACGTATTGGTTGTCCTCTATGGTATTGATTTCAGCAGTAACGCTGGGCTCACCCCACATGTTCCTCTTGCCTTTTACCATTAAAGAGGACGATGCTAGGAGAACATGCTGAAGTGGAAACTACGTTGAGAGCCTATGCAGCAAGAGTTGTCACACGGCCCTTCTTTTAACGCCAACTGTTGATGTAAAGATCTTGCTCCAGAGAACTCAGTTGGGCTGATGATCTTTGAATCTTTGCAACAGAGCAGCCTGTCAGGGTTTTGCAGGGCTGACCTCATTCTTCGGTGCTTGAAAGAGAGAGAAGAGCGTCAGAGGATCAGAGGATCAGAGGGAGACCTTAGATTCGACTCTGATGCTTAAGTCAGTTCAAGCAAGAGGAAAGACGTGTGTAGTAGGTTTAGATATGTAAGTTCAGTCGTACCTCAGATCGGGTTGGTCTGTTGTTTTTGTGGAGATGTGATCAGTTACGCCACGTTGGGAGAGTTATGGTGATTCCAGATATCATGCTCGTAACCAACTCCCCAGATCAGACATGCTGTTGGGTAGGTAAGTAATGTCCGTTAACCTTCTCTCGTAACGGCTCGGAGAGAAAGCCGGGCGGCAGCTGTAGAGCGTGCCGCCTGGGTTGGCAGGATATTTATGGCGACCGACCTCGCCAGACTGGGAGGCGATGTTAAGGAGCCGGCCTTGCCGAGGTCGTCCTTACATAGTGTGACTGCTGAAGGAGCTGACCTTGCTGACGTCTGCTGGATCTGGATCCTAGCCTAGAGGGGGTGAATAGGCTTATAAATTAATTCGTGCAACCCACGAACAAACTCATGCAGTTATAGCAACAACAGGGTAAGTAAAAAGCAGACACAAAGTACACAGCAGATTTACCCGGGTTCGGTTGACCCTCCGACCTACATCCAGCCTCCAAAGTAGATACTAGTATTGAATAGCGCAATAGGTACAAAGCCACAAGTTAGAGCACGCTCAGAGCACCCTCTACGTCTCTACACTCGCCAGGCTCTCAGTACCCCCACACACTGTGTTTTCTCTCACTATCAATCCTAGTAACGCTTTCTACCAGCTAGTCCCAAACTAGCTAGGTCCCACTTATCTAGTCCCTCACTAGACAAGTCCCAAAATAGTCACAAAATATAGGTAAAGTTTTTCCTACAGAGAACGTTACACTAAGAAACGAATATAAAGAGTAAGGGGTTTAGAAATGCGCAGTTCGTGTCCATGTAGGTGTCTCTGTCAATCAGCACGTCCTCAGCTCCAATCTGACGCAAACGATGTCTCGATCCGACTCCTGGATGTCAAGTTGTGCACTGGTCTGTACGTATAGCAATTGCAGTTCAAACTGAATTATAATTGGACTGTGCGCTCAGCAATTCCCTTAAATCCCAATTCCACGTCAGCAAAATAATTTTCGATCGCTTCTCGATCTCAGCCGTTGATTTCGTTTGCATGCACCCGCCACGTCAGCCTCCACTTCTCGCTGTCTTCAGGCCAAGCAGCAACGAGAGACGTCGGGCGACGGTATTCGTTCGATTTCGGCAGTGAACTCCTTCGACTGTGGCATAAGATCTCCGAGCGAATCCGATGGGTAGCTGCGGCAGTGACACGAGAGTGGCTTCTTCGATCTTCCACGGCGATGCGTGCTGCTCTTGACGGTGGGCGACAACTTCACAGCAGCGGGAGATGACTATGGATTTCTTCAAACTTCCATGGCGACGGTGATTAGATGACGGCGACGAGGGCTTCGTCTTCGACGACTTCGACTTGCAGCGACGACAGCGCGAGTTCGATGATCGTCTTGTCTTTGAATGACGGAGATGTCAACTCGATCTCCGGTGGCTTGGTTGATCTTCGACAACGGTGAACGAATCCTCAGCGACGGCAACTTCGTCTTGATGGCTTCGGCATTTTCTTCACAGCAGCAACGTAATCAGCTTCGCTCCTTTCAATGTGGTTCGGTAACTTTAGCAACGAGACGACGAGCTGTCGACAGCGAGAGCGCACGGCAGCGAAGTTTTCGGACGGAGTGGAGCTCCTTCTCCGGTGATGACGACTCAACGGCGTACGAATGACAGCTTCTTCTTCACGGCGGTGGCGATCTCGTTCTCCGAACGAAGTCAAATGTCATCTTGGAGGCGTTGGCTTGCGATGAAGACGATGGTGCAAGGCTCTCTTCTTGCGGTCTTGCGTAAGCAACATGAAGTAGGGAATTTTGGCATTGTTTTCTTTTATTTTTGTTGGTGAGAAAAAGATTTACAGCTTGGAGATTCTATAAGGCTAGGGTTTTGAATATTTCTGCAAGCTTCGTTTTTGCACAACCCAACAATTTCTTTTTGCCATTGGAATTGATGGACGTCGCACTCCTTAGCACATAGGAGACGATTCCCTTAAATAGAGGATAGGCTAGGCGTTTACCAATGTGATTAGGAGCTTGAGTAGGGATAAAATTGGATATGAAGATTTGCAAAGATATGCAATGGGATTTGATAGCAATTCAAATTGGATATGCAAAAAAAAGATCATTGCATATCTTGCTAATTGATTTGACCACATCCATCTCATCCCATATACGACCAAGTCCAACTTGCTTTGTAGACAACACTTCCTCTCTCCCAACATGCAATATGAATAGCAATTTCGCCAATGCTTAGAATAACGACTTTTCCATTCCTGAAACATACTTAGCACACACGTTAAATAGTTCACACATGTTTGTCATCATCAAACTAAAGGTACTTGATCGTTGCATCCAACAATCTCCCCCTTTTGATGATGACAAACCAATGAAAGATTTGTACATTGAATATGAGTGTGTGACGTGTGTTGAAGGATGTAATGCAATATGATGTAGGGATGATATGGAATGAGACATACAAGCATTACAAAGCATGCACAATAGTATAGCAAATATAAGCATGCTCCCCCTTCTCTCAAGCTCCCCCTCTTTATGAATTTTTCAAGCTCCCCCTTCAACATGTCAACATATAATACCGACACACCTCCCCCTTCAACATAGTCAGCATATAATACCGACACACCAAATCTTTCTTTTTCTTTCCCCCCGTTGTTATCATCAAAAGTAGGCTAATGAAGGCCCAAAAATATCTCATGCAAAAATAAACCATTATAAGTTATAACTAGCATTTACATGAGTTTTCTAATTAGCAAACAATTCAAGCTCATAGAATTCATAACAAGACTTCTCCACCTTTGTGTAAGTGTAGTGATATAGACAATAAAGTACTAAGGGAGATTCAATTTTAGAACAATCAACCAAATCAATCCACATTTTCCAATTTTCATGAATATCACTAGGATTGATTTTTCCCACCTCCTTGAAGATGAGTTCAAGTTACCAAACCCAAAACATGGCCTAAAAGGACTTTTAAATGTGGGATGGCATTGCTTGACGAGTTATATACACCAACACTAATGATTATCCATTTAGCATAAGTTGGATACTCGTGGGTTGTATATTAGCCATGAAGTGTATCCATTTTTCATATGGAGCAAATATAGTGTGTGTGTATATATATATTTCAATTCTTTTGTGCTCAATTTTAATTCATGGCTAAACACATCATATCCCTTAGAAAATTTATAATTTTTAATCATTCCTACATTCACTTTCTAATATTCTTCAAAAGAATCTCCAAAAGCACTAAAAATCTATTTTCGTGAAAGTGCAAATGTAGGTGTAGAAGTCAAATTTGAAATTTATGAGACATGTCATGTCTACTAAAAAGATAACAACATCATGTAGCTACACCAATAATGAATTAACTTCTACAAGGGATAGATTTGAACAAACATTCAATACCATTTATGATAAAAATAAAAGTTATTCACTTAAGTTTAATTTTTTTGCTGTTTTTTTGCTGCTTTATTTCAGAAATAAAAAACATTAAAATAATGCAAACAAGCACACAACAAAAATAAATCAAGCACACAAAACAATCTATGAAGGTATGCAATGAAATGCAAAGAGGGATAAAAATTATACCTTCTCGTCGCTATTTGACGAAGGAGCTAAAAGAATGGGACATTGAGTTTATTGCTCCTCACCAAATTTCCAACACACCTACATAAAAGGTGTTAGGTGTGACCTTGAAACCCAAAAAGATCCACTTGTGTTAGCCATATTGTTTTAGAAACCCACACTTGTTTAAACTTGATATTTGTGTTCCTAAATTTACAATAGTATGATGTGTGGCCTACACTATCACAAGTAAATCACTTTACATTCATGCTTTTCACAATTGAAGGCACGTTGTGGAATTTCTTGAATTTTAGCTTTTCAACGTTTTTCAGGCCAAATCCAAGTCCTCTTCTATTATTGCCATATAATTGATTCTATAAAATATTGTCCAACGATTGTTTTCATATAGAGAATTTTTTAATGGATGATTCAAGATGAGAAACTTTGGATTTTAATAGTTTATTCTCATCCACAAGCAAAGTACATTTACTTATAAAAGCCAACTTGTTTTCCTCTTCCTTCTTTTCAAACTCAATTGTTTTTCTCTTAAGATCGTTATCTGGCATGCAAAATTTATCCTTAAACTCTCTTATCACAAAGTCTTTTTCAGCTTCAAGCTTTAATAGGTCTTGTTTTAACATGCTAATATTGTTCAATAATGAAGGGCAAGAAAGACAAGGTGCTTCATCATTAAAGCTTGATTTTTCCTTTTTCAATGTGTCAATAGTAGAGTCACGAGCAACAATTTCAATTTTCAGTTTTTCAATCTCCTTAGACATATCATATTCAGATTGTTGCATTTCAAAGTTCTCATTTTGATAATCATCTCTAGTGGATTCAAGCTCTACTATTTTATCTTGCATTTCTTTACAAAGAGTAAGGAGTTCAGCTTTTCTACCAGAAATTACCTTCTCGTGTATTTTCATCAATGCCATGCATGAGTGGGCTTCATGATCATCCTCCTCATCCTCAGCTTTGCTATCCATATCCTAAGTTAGCACCTTGGATTTTTCTTTTTCTTTAGCGACCTGAGCTGTCTCATGTGGGCAATCCCTCATTCGATGTCCTCTTTTCTTGCATTTAAAATAAGTCATTCTATTAGTTGCATTCTAATCATAAGTTTGCTTAGAAGAATGAAAAAAGTTAGAGCGATTAAACCTGGGTACCATTTCTGTTCTTCCTTGCTTGGTCTGGACATACTTTCTGAAATTTCTGACCATTAGTGCTATGTCCTCCTCCTCATCTTCACTTTCGCTAGCTTTCAAAGCAAGTGGCTTTGTAGCTTTTTCCTTTTCCTCAGGTTTCTCTCTTTCATCAATATTTTGCAATTCAAGCTCATGGGACATTAAATTACCTATCAAGTCCTCCACCCTCATCTGTGACAGATCTTTCGCTTCTTGGATGGCAGTGACTTTAGGTTGAAAGAGCTTGGCAGCGCTCTTTATAATTTTCTCACCTGTTCAAGGCTAGAATATGGTTTACCGAGCGAGCTAGACTTGTAGACGATGTTGGTGAAACTCGCAAACATCTCTGATATTGTCTCTGATGGTAGCATGCAAAATCCCTCATACTCTGTGCTCAGAAGTGCAAGTCTAGACTCCTTCACCTGTGACGTTCTCTCGTGCGTCACCTCCAACGTATGCCATATTTCCTGCGCAATTAGACAATGTGAGATACGATTGAATTCAGATTTATCTAATGAACAAATGAGAGCATTCATAGCTTTAGTACTAAGAGAATAAAGCTTCCAATCATTATCATCCCATTTATCATCAGGTTTTAAGCATCTCAGTATTTTCAATTTTAATAACAGGTGGTTTATATCCTTTTTCTACAATTTGCCAAGCTTTATAATCAATAGAAATCAAGTAGATTCTCATCAGATTTTTCCAATAAGCATAATCTACTCCATTAAATCTAGGTGGACGTGAAATAGACTGACCCTCAGCAAAAGCACTATCAATGTAATCCATGGTCAATCCTAGGCTAGATCCTAAAACCTGCTCTGATACCATTTGTTGGATCTGGATCCTAGCCTAGAGGGAGAATGAATAGGCTTATAAAATAATTTGTGCAACCCACGAACAAACTCACGCAGTTATAGCAGCAGCAGGGTAAGTAAAAAGCAGACACAGAGTACACATCAGATTTACCCTGGTTCGGTCGACCCTTTGACTTACATCCAGCCTCCAAAGCAGATACTAGTATTGAATAGCGCAATAGGTACAAAGCCACAAGTTAGAGCACGCTCAGAGCACCCTCTACGTCTCTACACTCTCCAGGCTCTCAGTACCCACACACACACTGTGTTTTCTCCCACTATCAATCCTAGTAACGCTTTCTACCAGCTAGTCGCAAACTAGCTAGGTCCCACTTGTCTAGTCCCTCACTAGACAAGTCCCAAAATAGTCACAAAATATAGGTAAAGTTTCCCCTACAGAGAACGTGACACTAAGACACGAATATAAAGAGTAAAGGGTTTAGAAATGCTCAGTTCGTGTCTGTGTATGCGTCTCTGTCAATCAGCACGTCGTCAGCTCCAATCTAACGCAAACGGTGTCTCGATCCGACTCCTAGATGTCAAGTTGTGCACTGGTCAAGTTGTGCGACGGTCTTCGTTCGACTTCGGTGGCAAACTCCTTCGACTGCGGCGTGAGATCTCCGAGCGACTCTGATGTGTAGCTGCGACGGTGACATGAGAGCGTCATCTTCGATCTTCCAGGGCGATGCGTGCTGCTCTTGATGGCGGGCGACAACTTCACAGCAGCGGGAGATGACTACGGATTTCTTCAAACTTCCATGGCGACGCGATCAGATGACGGCGGCGAGGGCTTCATCTTCGACGACTTCGACTTGCAGCGACGGCAGCGCGAGTTCGATGATCGTCTTGTCTTTGAACAGCGGAGATGTCAACTAGATCTCCGGTGGCTTGGTTGATCTTCGACAGTGGCGAATGACTCCTCAGCGACGGAGACTTCGTCTTGATGGCTTCGATGTTTTCTTCACGGCAGCGGCATGATCAGCTTCGCTCCTTTCGATGTGGTTCGACAACTTTGGCAGCGCGACGACGAGCTGTCGACAGCGAGAGCGCACGGCAGCGAAGTTTTCGGACGGAGTGGCGCTCCTTCTCCGGTGATGACGACTTAACGGCGTGCGGATGGCAGCTTCTTCTTCACGGCGGTGGCGATCTCGTTCTCCGAATGAAGTCGAACGTCAGCTTGGAGGTTGGCTTGCGATGAAGACGATGGTACAAGGCTCTCTTGTTGCGGTCTTGCGTAAGCAACATGAAGTAGGGAATTTTGGCATTGGCTTTCTTTTATTTTTGTTGGTGAGAAAAAGATTTGCGGCTTGGATATTCTATAAGGCTAGGGTTTTGAATATTTCCGCAAGCTTCGTTTTTGCACAGCCCAACAATTTCTTTTTGCCCCTTGGAATTGATGTACGCCGCACCCCTTAGCACAAAGGAGACGATTCCCTTAAATAGATGATGGGCTAGGGGTTTACCAATGTGCTTAGGAGTTTGAATAGGGATAAAATTGGATATGAAGATTTGCAAAGATATGCAATGGGATTTGATAGCAATTCAAATTGGATATGGAGAAAAAGATCATTGCAAATCTTGCTAATTGATTTGACCACATCCATCTCATACCATATACGACCAAGTCCAACTTACTTTGTAGACAACACTTTCTCTCTCCCAACATGCTATATGAATAGGAATTTCGCCAACGCTTAGAATAATGACTTTGACATTCCTGAAACACACTTAGCACACACGTTAAATAGTTCGCACATGTTTGTCATCATCAAACTAAAGGTCCTTGATCGTTGCGTCCAACAACGTCGTCCTTGTTTAGCATGGCTGCTGAAGGGGCCAACCCCGCTAAGATCATCCTTGTGGGAGTCTTGCTTAGAGACCTGAGTCGGCGAGTGCATGTCTGTCTTGCAGAGCCGTACCAGGAGCTTGGTCTGGCTGACCTTCCCACCTGCTCTCGGGAGGTCCCTGAGGACACACGTAGCTTTAGATTTGGCACGATATGCCCCCTATTATCAGGCCTGGCTGGGCCCTAGCTGCGGTGGGCCCCCAGCCCAGAATATCACTTATACCCAACATGCCATAACAAAACACTACTAAGCATGAGATGTCATCATGACAGTCTAAACCCAACTAATATTATGCCAACAAGTCGTGAGGTGTTATACCCAAAACAGTGTATAATCTTGCTTAATGCTCCAACGGAATCAATGTCTTGATAGGGTTAGAGGAAGCAGGTGGGAAAAGATAGAAAAATGAAAACGCCAAGAGCTTCTCCAACCACACTCCATAACTCCATTTATGGAGTGTGTGTGTGTCTGCAACACACTCCATAAAATTTCCAAATTTGGAGATTTAATACAGCAACACTCCAAATTTGGAGTGTTAGGAGAGAAATGAAGCGACGCTTCAAAACACTATTGGAGGAGAGAGATAGAAAGGGTGCGAGTGGATATAGAGAGATAGAGAGAGTGTGGAGATATATTGGAGGGGAGAGATAGAGAGATAGTAGAGATATATAGATGGTACCCATTGGAGTGTTAATTTCTCTAATTATTACCCTTCCTGATATGAATATTGCTAGAATATTCCAATCCAACGCTCCATTTATAGAGTGCTTGGTTGGAGATGGCATAAGGTGAACCGTCTTAAAAGTCTATGGACTAATAATGGGTTCTAGAACCTAGTATTTTTTTAATGGATCTTTCACTATTAAAGAAAATGCCTGACCAAACCAGTTGATCCTTTTTGTTGGACTTCATACATACGTAAGTCCAGACGATCCGGTTCTCATTGGCGGGGGAAAAATGGGACAGCCAAAAGCATCTGCCATCCCATTCCTAGCCTTCTGCCAAGTATGAAGAGCTTAGCAAGCTTTCAGTTTGTTTATGAATATTTGCTCGATTGCTTCCAACGGGAGAGACAAAGATCAGCATAAATTGATGCAACAACGAGGAGGGTAAGCTGCATTTTTTTCCCTTGAGGGCAAAAGTTTCAAGTGCTAAATTCTGCTCCGCAGATGAGACAAAACGCAATTTTCAGATAGCTTAATCAATAGTTTACATGCGTGAAGTGGGGCCCGATACCGTCCTGTGTTCGTCGGGTTGTCGATTGTAGACGGCCTACGAGCAGCAACATACGGAGAGCCGGCGCAGGAATTTGGTTCCATCGGCCAGCCGAGACGTGGAGCCTCGCCATTGGATTGAACATGCATCGACGTGAACACCGCGGCCAGAAGTTGTCCCGTTGTGGTATCAAAAGCAACCAATATTCCTTCAAGCTCCAAGTCAATACTCTTCTCGCCTACTCTCGTGGTAGATCGCTTACTTCGATCATGGGAGCCAATTTCTCTAGCTGGTTCCGGAGAGAAAGTGAAGGATCGATGCCGCATCTGCTGCCCCTTTGGCAGCCGCCGGAGTTGCCGCCGCTGCCGCCCTCGCCCTGGACTGCAACCAAGAAGTTTTCTCGCCCGTCATCTTCTTCTCATCTCCCGCCTCAAGATCACAGTCTACAGCCGGAGGAATCTCCTCGGGAAAGGCCGAGACTCCCGAGGCGTTATTCGCGGATAGCAGATAATTATGCGTCGCTGGAACAGGTGAATCTTTGATGTTTATGCTTTTGCTTAGAACAGGGTTATGTGTTGCCTTCTTTGTGCAAAATGTGGTCGGCCTCCGATGAATTCAAGCATGTTGCTTGGAAAAAGGCCTCCATTTAGATTATCCGATCAAGCATTCTGTGCTATTGGGTCCTGGCTCACTGGTAGAAGGTTGATCGGTTAGATTATGACGGGGCGGTTGATGACAGGGTTAATGATGAACACCTGTTCTTTATTGTTCTATTAGGGATCGGGTGGGAGCGGGTCGGCTCCTATGCCCATCGGACCGTATGATGGTCCAATGTGTTTTGGGCCGTTCGATCAAGGCCTTTTTTCCCTTTGTGGGCCCCACCACCCACCACCCACCAGTCTTCTTCCTCAACTTGTTCTCCATCGATCTCCGAGCACAATCCATTTTGTGCAGTGGCCCCAACATCCTCTCCTGCTCCGCCACCCGCATCTCCGCCTTTGACGGCCTGGCCGCCCTCTCTGCCCCCTCCGCATCCGCATCCGTCACATGGTCCTATGGGCATTGGAGCCAAACCGATCCCGTTCTATTATACATTTTTATTGAGCAAATATGGTATTATAGTCACATTAATAATGCATGGATTATGAATATTTTCTAGGATCTCCTTTATAAATGGATATTACATTCATTGACTTGGCGATTTGAACTAAGTACTATGTATGTAGTTAACAAGATCACACGTTAGATACTTCAATCATGTAAGCTCAATGGTGGTAGTATTTGTTGAGGGTATTGATTTATATTCAAACGCACTATGGCGTAGGGTCAGCGCAAGTGAAGATGAATTGGGCGCAATCATCGGTAACGCGAGCTCTTTTAGTAGAAAAGTTGTGATGGGGAAATTAGGAGAGAATAAACTAGGGATTTGGTGCTTAGCGTAAGAATCCATCATGTTGCATCAAGATATATGCTCTTCGTGTATTGTGAGGGGTGAAATACTTAAACCGTGGTGGGTGTGGGTGTGTGGGTGGGTTTTGGGGGGGGGGGGGGGGGGGGGGGGGGGGGGGGGGGGGGGGGGGGGGGGGGTGTTGCTAACTACCTTTGTCCTTAACGTTACTTTTATGCCCCCATAACCGTCTTTATGGCAGTTATCATCTTTCTTTTCGCCATTATCCTTAAAGGTATTAAAGCACTTTGGTGTTCATGTAAACATCATAAATGGTCATCAAGTCATCCAAACTCTTTCTTGGGTTGGTGACCAAAGGTCCATGTTGCTAGTTCTATTCATGAAATTTGAGGTTGTATTATACTAACTAACCTCCTTCATGTCGAGCATGGCATTAGTGCTTTCTGTACTAAAGTACTTAAGTACTGAAGTGCTTTATATACTTATGCTATATGTACTTATGCTATATGTACTTATTCATCAAGTTTGAGGTGGTATCATCCTAACTTACATCCTTCAAAAAATGGTGCAACAGTAGGTGTCCAGTGTTCCGTATGCGATGGTGTCAGTTCATTTGATGTGCATCCTATATGTATGTGATTTGCGAAAACATTACAAGCATACATAACTTCCTTGTCATTGATATGAAGGACTTACTAAATAAATTTCCAATAAAAACAAATAGGAAATCCTTGATATCTAACGCATGCTCATTCTGGCTTTGATTTCTGCTGCATGTTCTCATGTAACCTTATGCCAATAAATGTATGTAGACGCCATAGTACTTTATGATCAGTTGCGATAATAATTGCATGAGGTAAAATGTGGCAGGAAAGGTGATCTCCAGTTGTTTGAAGATGTTCTTGTAAATAATTCATTCAAGTCCACTGGTTTCTTTTACTCTCCGCAAATCTTTTGATAAAAATTTGAATTTAAACCTCATATCATTTGCTTTTCATTGATGATGAAACTTATCCTAGCAGGTCTAGCCTAACAATTGACTATTTCTAGCTACGACAACATTAGGACATAGAAAAACATGTGTTAAACTTCGTAAAGGAAACCAATGAGCTCGAACATACTGCTTTATTAATTATGAACACATGAAATCTCCTCTTTTCTAACTTCTCTTCTCTACAGGTTACTGAGGCACTATCAAGGTCGGGCCTGGAGTCTTCGAATCTGATTGTGGGCATCGACTTTACCAAGAGCAATGAATGGACAGGTTTATATATTATGCGCTTGAACTATTAGAATTGATTGTCATTCGTATCTGAATTATTCAGATACGCAGGGAAGCACTCATTCTTTAACCGTAGCCTGCACCATGTTGCTGAGTTTCAAAATCCGTACGAACAAGCAATCTCCATCATCGGAAGAACGCTGTCAGAATTCGATGAAGATAACCTTATCCCTTGTTTTGGGTTTGGAGACGGTAATGTCATATTCCAATTCTTTAAATAATATTACTTAATCATGTTCTGTTAAATGAGATGATATTACTAATTTTTATCTGTCAGCAAGTACGCATGATCAAGACGTCTTTAGTTTCTACCCGGATGATAGCCCGTGTCACGGGTTTGAAGAGACTCTAGCACGATATAGAGAAATTGTTCCACAATTACGATTGGCTGGTAAGTTTTGTCACATTTTGCAACAAGCTTAGTCACTACCACATAGTATCTTTTCACATGATTGTATTCGAATACAGGTTCATAATCTTTTATTTCTTTTTAGGGCCAACATCGTTTGCCCCCATGATTGAAATGGCTATGACTATTGTTGAGCATAGCGGTGGGCAGTACCATGTTTTGCTGATAATTGCTGATGGACAGGTATGCCTTTAAGGCTTTATGCTACTCCATTTAGTTAATTCTGAATCAGATATGGTACGTCTCACGATCGTGTAGGAAATTCATAGGAGATTACAACATCTTTCTCATGATCATGAAGGAAATCCATAGGAGACTACGTAATCTTTTCAATATCTTGCCAGAATAATATGCTAAACAGTAATGCTTCTATGAAATAAATTGGAATTTCACAAAAATGCAATGTTACTCAGATATTTCATATATCCCAACAAATTGGTTTTCCAGGGTGGGTCTTGAAAAATCTATTTTCTAAGTATCATGTAGCATGTGTCCTGTCAGAGACGAGATGAACTGTGTGTTGCGTGTTTTTCATAATGGTTATCATCAATATCCTGTGCGTTTTTCAGTAGCATGGACGGGATGGACCAGGCTTCAGCTTTGCGTGTCTATCTGCCATGGACATGTCTATTTGGCATGGACATGCAAAAACATGTTGGTGGGGATGCAAACAGATCAGGATTATCTGAATCTGATACGTATCACTATCAGTATCCTTTTGGATATGGATCAAAATATTCTATGTTCTTGGATATTACTGTGGATTCCGATTTTAAAATTGGATTCTTTTTCCAAATACAGACATCCATTATAGCGTAATGTATTAATATATTATATTCATAACTCATTTGTGTTTAGTCGTCGTCATTCATGATTGTACATTCAAACATTTCTATGCACTAGTTAACCCAATCCCGATGCCAAAATAGATTTGTTGAATTTTGGGTATCTGTTGTACCCATGTGTCAATATTTAACTTGTATAATTTATACCAAAATGGTTATCACCAATACCCGATCCATATTTGCATTAATTTTTTACCAGATATGATACTAAAATTTCTTTATTGTAAGTAATCCATATTGGAATTTGTATTCGGTAAATGATTCGGATACATTAATCACGTATGAGAGGAAGTGTAGGAGGCTGAATGAGTAATTTTCTATGCGCACCGACTGTTTGGAAGAATTTCTTTATGCACAATTAGTTTTACTAGTTTTGCTGTATGCACCACGCCTAAACATTATATAAGTGAGGGCATGTGCTAGGGTTAGGGTATTGAATATTGTAGCCGTCTGTTGACGTTTTCCCCTAGAATTCTCCGTTGAGATTTAGAAAAGAGCGTTAGGCTTTTCCCTTAGCAAAAGCTAGGAGAGGGTCTGACTCTCCCAAAATTGACTAGTTATCTTGTTTTCCCCAATTTCTATCAATATATTTCCCAAATTCCACCATACAAATACTAGTCCGCATCAAATTGGTATTAGAGCGGTGATCCAATGACATCAACAAGATCATCTACGACAAAATCTTTGGAGAGAATGCTAGATGCGTAAGTCGTCGAGAGGAAGAAGGAGACAGATGAGCTCAATGAGAAGATTGACAGCATGGGAATGAAGCTCAACGATAGCCTGAACCGGATGAACGAGATGCTCGCGCACTTCGTGGCGCAAGCCATCAAATGTCACACTCGAAGGGAGGAACTGTTGGATCCTGTAGATGGCAAATAACACTAGAAGGGGGATTGGATAGTGTTGTACAAATAGTAAACTTTTTTAATCGTTAATAATAGCACAATTATAACATTTCTAATGTTGCTTAAGAAATCAAGTAGAGTGATCTACGCTTGGTTCTTAATCAACAAGTTAATCTTAAAAAGAATAAGTTACAAGCACATAAATATTTATGCACAAATAGAATTATTACACAGCGTAATTAAAAGAATGATCTTTGTAATAATAAATGAAGATTTACAACGATATAATATTAACAAATGAATAAGAAATGATTGTACAAAGAATATAGACAATCACAGAAAAGCAAACGCAGAGACAAGCGATTTTTATCATAATTCCTCGCAACCTGGGTACGTCCAGTCTTCGACCAATCCGGTACGAGATTTAATTCAATATTACCTTGACAATACAATTACCTAACTCCACTTGTTAGAATTTCCAACGACCCAGCCTTAACTAGGATTTTCCAACCACATAGACTTGTCTAGGATTTGCACCGTCTCTTAACACACATGGAAATCTACAAAGCAACAAAGTTCCAATTCACCACAATATTGGTGGAGATTGGTTTACTCCCGAAATTCTATAGCCAAGATAAATATTGCAATTGTGCGTTAAGTGTCTAAAAGAATTTAAATGGATTTTTAGATCACACAAAGAATATGAAATGATTCGTTGTGATCTAGATCTCTGGTATTCAAAATCCTTTCAAGAAGGAAAAATAAAGAATAATGGATTTTGAAAAACAGTTTAAAATAGCCAAAATAAAAAATGGATCTAAAAAAGAATTTCAAAATTAGAACCCGAGATCAGAAAATAAAAACAGAAATTGGCTATTCGCGTTAAGAGCAATGAGAGCGATGAGATCTTTAGCAGAGAATTTCAGCTCAAGAATAATAGAGAGATTGGGTGTTTTAGAAATGATCTTAAGGGCTCTATTTATAGAGTTTTAGAGGTGATTTCAAAATTCAAAATTATTGACTTTCAGTCCAATCAAATAAGGAAGTAAAGTGAAATCGGGAAGCAGAATCGCAGAAGAAAACGACAGCTGGTAGTCGACTCCCTATTGAGGTAGTCGACTCCCAGAGAATTTCATTGAAAATTCTGCTCTCAGCTGGTAGTCGACTCCCTCCTCTGGTAGTCGACTCCCAGAGCATTTTTCACTGAAACTCAGCTAGAAAAATATGTAATCAACTCATGTGTGTTTGGAGGTTGACTACTAAGATTTAAATCAACTAGCTAATGCTCTTAAGAGTTTTAAAAAGATTTAAAACGTTTTTGCTTCGAAATGTGCAATATTACTTGGCTTTAACATAATCCTAAAGAGACCAACTCACACACTAGACTTAGACGAGACCTTCAAGAAGCCGATCAGATGTTTGAAGTAGATCCACGCTTCTCTTAAATTTGAGCTCCTCTTTCATTAAGCTTGAGCACTTGCATGAGCTTCATCATTGAGCTATACTTGTGCTTGACGTAGAGCTTACAAATATTGTCTCCTTCTTTCGAGTGTGGTTGAGCTTCTTCGGAGTATGCATAAGGCTATCAATCGCACAACCTGCACACTTAAGTTATTGCATAATTAATACACTAACATCATTTAGTGTGTTCATCATCAAAACCACTTTGGGGTGGAATTCGATTTTCCATCACTCTTTTCCTTTTTGATGATGACATCCAAATGAAAAATAGAATGAATATTAGCTTAATAAAATACTGAGTAAGATAACTTACTCCCCCTGCTTTGATGAGGTACTCCCCCTACATCAAAGCTGGTTAGCATAATAAGATATTCATTCTCATTTTTGCATTTACTGTTTTTCTTCCCCTTGTCATCAATCAAAAAGATGACAAAAAATAATATGTTGAACATAGATAGTTAAGTTTATTCAACAAACAAAGCACACATTAAGAGTATGAGAGCTGCAAAATTCTTCAATCAGGATACTTCAAGGTAATTCAAGATACTTCAGAATAATTCAAGATACTTTTCTGCAAAACAAAGTTAGTAGATGTATGACATGAATAATATACTAATAATTCAAAGTAAGGTATGAGGTCTCGCCCGAAACCTAGGGGTTTCGGGTGTTTCGGACCGGTACCGCCCCATACCGGTCCGAAACCGCATCCTCCAACTCGGAATCGGCCGAAACCCAAGGGTTTCGGCCAGTTTCGCCCAGTTTCGGGCGAAACTGGCCGAAACCCTTGAGTTTCGGTCAGAATATGTTAAAAACAAGAAGAACAGGAAGAAGAACGGGAAGAAAATGGCCGAAAATGTTTAAAAAATAAAAACATGAAGAAAGAAACAAGGGGAAGAAGACAAACCCTAAACCCTAACACTAAACCCTATCGACAGAAGACATCCCGTGACTTAACAGTACCCCCCTAACCCTAAACCCTAACACTAAATGCTAAAACCTAGCGAATCTCCCTACAGAAGACATCCCCGTGAATGAACAACACACATTGCCTGTTCATTCACGGGATGGGTTATTGTTCAATACTTCAATGATTCAATCAGGGGGGTTCATTCCATTATAAAGGGAAGGAGGGGAGGGGAGATGCAGACGCTTACCTCATCGAGCAGAAACCCTTGAGAAGAAGCCCTAATTTCGTAGCCCATTTGCATCGTCGCCTTCGGAGCTGTGCCGCTGTGCCGAGTCAAAGCAATCGACGAGGCAGTGAAGAAGTCGAAGCCGCCGATTCACGACGAGGCAGCGAAGAAGTCGAATTCGAAGCCGCTGTGCCGCTGTGCTGGAGAGTGTCGCTGATTCTCGAGTAGATATCGCCGCGAGGAGAAGATGCCGCCTCGAGACAGAGCTCGCTGCCGGAAGAAGACGCCGAGGAGAGTCGCCGCCGGAAGAAGACGCCGAGGGCTAGGGTTCTTAATTTTCTACGGCTGCGTCGACTCGTCGAGAGACAGGCGACTTCGAGTAAGTCCCGTATTAATTAGTTCGTTAATAGGCAAAAGACTAAAATGCCTTAGGATTTTCGCGTATTTACAAGTACGCCATTGCTTGAAAAAACCTAATAAACCGTAAGTAATGGCTAACTTGTAAATATTGTGAACTAGAGGGAAAAAGATGAAACCGCAGTTGTAAGTGCGTGTCGGGTCAATTACCAAACTACCCTAAACGTTCATTATAATTACAAGTATGCCATTAATAGACAAAACACGTAACTGATGGAATGGCACACTTGTAAATAAATAGAATAACAGGACTTGTTAGACAATGTGAGTTTTGATATTGTAAAATACAAATATATTTATATAAATACGGTAAAATAATCTAAAATACGTAAGAAATACGCAAAAATACGTAAAATACGTAAAAAATACAGAAAATTGTTTAAAAGAAAAAAATAAATTATGAAAAATTATTTAAAATAAATAATAAATACGAAAAAAATTATGTAAAATACAAAATAAATACGGAAAATTATGTAAAATACAAAATAAATACGGAAAAATTATTTAGAATACAAAATAAATACGGAAAAATTATTTAAAATACAAAATAAATACGGAAAAATTATTAAAAATACAAAATAAATACGGAAAAATTATTAAAAATACAAAATAAATACGGAAAAATTATTTAAAATACCAAATAAATACGGAAAAAATTATTTAAAATACCAAATAAATACGGAAAAATTATTTAAAATACAAAATAAATACGGAAAAATTATTTAAAATACAAAATAAATACGAAAAAATTATTTAAAATACCAATTAAATACGAAAAAAAATATGAAAACCACATAATAAATATAGAAAAAAAATACTTAAAATACATAATAAATCCTAAAAATACTATATAGACTCCTAAAAATACTATTTGTGTACCATCAATTTAATTACCATATAATACGTGGTTAGAGGAAAAAATACTAAAAATAAAAGCTAAGCTACATTAATTAATGTTTAATTAACTACTTAAAATACGAAAAATATGTTAGAACTTAAAATATGTTAGAACTTAAAATAATTATGCGATAATTATTAAAAGGTTAGAAACTTGATTTTGTGCGATATTTTAGTTGCTTATCTGCATGCTAAATTTTATGAGATAAAATTTAAATGACATGTTTTAATGGTAATTCTATTTTCTTACATATTATATGATAATTCAAGAAAGCCTCTTAGGTTAGCCATTAAAATTCTTCTAAAACTTATGAGACGCATTGTAGATTAACATGCTATTTTTAGTAAATTGTTACAACTATTAAATACCTAATTCCTGACTAGGGTAGTCATATTGCAACGATTATTATTTTAAACATTCTAATAATAATTTTGATAAAAGTGTACACTTTAAATTGTTGTAATGTGAATCTATTAAAATCCAAATACACGATTAAGATAGCACGTTGAAACAAATAAAACCTTATAGTTGATAAGGACTCTAATAAAAGTTATTAACGAATACTAATAAATTCGAATTTTAGGATTCAACTAGTTGATAAGATTAACTAGTTTTAATAAAAGCCTTTTAGTTGATGGCAAACATATGAATGATAAGTTTCCTTCAATGGACCATGATCCGGCTCAATGTGCTTGGCTAAGTTTGCTGGATCAACCTAGCTAGACTGGGTATAAGTGATCATGGCTTAGTCAATTCCCTGACCGTGTTCCGCTGGACCGCAAGGACGCAAATCATGATTATGTGACACCATCGACTATATCTAAGTCTAATACGATTAATAATCTTTTTAAGATTAATCGTAACCCTTGGTTTATGGTGCAGTAATTAACATGTCTCGAAGAACTCCAAAGGAGAAGACGGTGGATATTGGGTGGTCTCACTGTAAAATGATCGCAGATAACCATAGACAAGTAAGGTGCAACTATTGCCGGAAAGAAATGCATGGAGGCGTGTCTCGCCTTAAGGATCACTTGGCAGGAATTACCGGGGATGTGCTGACATGCCCCGAGGTACCTAAAGAAGTGCGTGAAGAGATGAGAGCACACATATTTCAGAAGAAGACCGAAAAGGTACATGCCAGATTTGAGAAGAAGAGGATAGAGGAGGAGATAAGGGCAAAGCAGACGGAGGCAATATCAGATGACTCAGATGAGGATGAGGATGAGACCGAGGAGGCGAGGGACCTTAGAAGAGCTCTTAGAAGAAGTAGACAAGAACTTGTCGAAGAAGAGATTAGAAGTGAGGGTAGAAGGATGGGAGCAGGATCGTCTGGGTCTGAAGCCCCTGGGTTAGCCAGATCGGGTAGTCGTGCCGCCCGAATGGCCGGTATGTTCGCGTGCAGTTCTGCTCGCGATGTTCAGCCAACCGGTAGACCAGTCGGTGCTCTCAGACCCGATGCCGACCCTTTTTCTCAAACGAAGAAGGGTAAATCCCAATTAACCATAAAGAATACCTTCATGAAGAATGCCAAGGCCTATGTCGGCCGAGCTATGGCCAAATTTTTCTACTTCAACCACATCCCATACAATGTGACCAATAGCCCATATTACAGGCCCATGGTGGATGCTATTGCAGAATCGGGACGTGGCGTTGCTCCACCCACTGCTTGGGAGCTGACACACACATACTTGGACATGGAATATGAAGAGTACAAAAATTATGTAGAAACTTTTCGTGTTCAGTGGGATGAGTACGGTTGCACACTGATGTGCGGTGGCTGGACAACACAAAACAGAAGGAAGATAATTAACTTCCTTGTGTATTCGACCCACGGGACGGTGTTCCTGGACTCTGTGGATGCAACCAACCAATCCCAGAACGGTCCTTACATATTTGATCTTATGGATAAATATATAGATCTAATTGGAGAGCATATAGTAGTCCAGGTAGTTACCGACAACGGGGCAAACTACAAGTCAGCTGGGCAGCTGCTGATGCGAAAGAGACAGCATCTGTATTGGACCCCGTGTGCGGCGCATTGTATCGACTTGATATTTTCTGACATGGCAAAAGAAGTAGTCAAAAATATCGTCGCACAAAGTCAGATGGTAACATGATTCATATACAACAAAGGATGGGTGCTCAGCTTGATGAGAAGAGAGACGGGTGGAAAAGAGTTGATCCGGCCCGCGATAACAAGATTTGCGACCCACTTCATTGCTTTGGACTCTCTGTACGCGCACCGAGATGACCTGCGGAGAATGATCACATCCAGGGACTGGTCCGATAACTTTCCAAGTCTTAAACCAAAAGATAGGGAGGTTAGAAACAACGTGTACGATCTGATTCACGGCGATGAATTCTGGCAGAGTATCTCTAATGTCATCGCCGTATTTGAGCCCCTGGTGAAGGTTCTTCGAATGGTCGACAGCGATGATAAGGCCGAGATGGGGTATCTCTACGAGGCCATGGACCGTGTCAAAGAGGAAATTCGGAAGAATGTTGGTAGGGGATACAGAAAATGGTGGGACATGATAGACAAGAGATGTGATAAGCAGCTACATCAAGATATTCATGCTGCAGGCTATTTTCTGAATCCTCGCTTTCAATACTCCTCCAATGCAACAAACGACAACGAGGTGCTGGTTGGACTCAGACGCGTGATCGAGAGGCTTGAACCAGACATCTCGAAGCAAATTGACATTGACAGAGAGGTAAATGAAATTCGGATATTTTTATTTTGATATATGATTTGATGTAGCAGTTCACATTCTAAAATTATGATTGATAATTGTAGCTGGAGGCCTATAAGATGAGAGTTAGTTATTTCAGCTCCGCTAAGGCGGAAATGGCGATAACAAGGGTCACTCCAGGTATCTATATGGATCTTAGATTTCTATATGTTCCCCATAAAACGGTCCATCTTTTCTAACCACTGGAACTTGTTGCAGCTCAATGGTGGCTAAGCGTTGGGTTAGAGCAAGCTCCAACACTTACACGATTAGCTGTGCGTGTGTTGAGCCAAACTGTCTCGTCGTCCAACTGTGAACGAAACTGGACCACCTTCTCCCTCATTCACACAAAGACCAGGAACAGGCTAACAATGGAACACCTTAAAAGGCTGGTCTATGTGCATTATAATATGAGACTGCGACATAGACATGCGAGAAGGAGCGAGAAGGCCGATCACCAGCTGATCGATTTGGATCAGATTTTTCACGAGGATGATCCATTGGAGGAATGGACCAGGGAGACAGAAGACAGGGTGCTCGATGACAGAGACAATCCTTGGTTGGACGAGGCGCTTGCGGAAGCAGAACGTACACGAAGCAACCAGCCGCCGCCAAGTCACGCCCCTGTGAATATCACGTACAAGCGAAAGAAGGCACCCACTCGGGCTCGGCACGATAGCGATGATGGTTCGTCTCCTGATGACCAAGGTCCTACAGACGGAGGTTGTGGTGCGTCGGCATCCGTTCGCCCTGCTGAGAGACGTGGAGACCATACTTATGATACGCATGGGTATAGAGAGCATGATAGGCAGCACAATGAAGAACGGGGGGACGATGCCTACGGTAGACACTCTGAATATCAAGGGTATCAACGCGCTTCTGATTATTATGGAGGTTATGAATCTTATTCCGGTGGATACTCAGGAAGCCAAGGCGATTATTGCGCACCGTACAGACACTCTGATGTCTATGCTGATTATGATAGCCAATACAGGTACGGTCCGAACGTGACTGAGCAGTCCAGCAGTCAAGGCAGTCATGACACGCCTTTCATCGAGCAGAGCCGGCCCTCAACATATGATAACATGATGGTATCTTTTTTAGGCCCGGAACAGATGCAGTATTCATATCCTCCATACTACCATGCACAGCAGCCGGATGATGAGAACTACGAATGAGATTTTTGTATCTTTTTATTTATTTTCTTCATTTTGTATCTTTCGACGTATTTTATTCAGCTTTTGTATTACGATGCCATAAATATGACTCATCAATTTTTATTATTGTTCTTTTACATGAAAATACATGAAAAATACCGAAAAATACAGCAAAGTATCTCTGATACCGAAATACAGGAAAATACAGGAAAATACAGGAAAATACAGCATAGTATAAAATACATGAAAATACAAGAAAATATCAAATACAAGAAAATATCGAAATACAGGAAAATACAAGAAAATAACGGAAAATATCTCCGATACCGATACCGAAACGAAACTACCGATACGGACGATACCGAAACTGGCTTCTGAAACCGCCGAAATTAGCGATACCGATACCGAAACCTAAATTTTGGGCGGAGCGATACCCTCTCCGAAACCGATACCTTAAACCTTGATTCAAAGCATGTCATACCATAAGCATAAGTTCAAATCGTCACACCACAATAAGAGTTATTACAGACCAAGAACATTGTTTTCAAAAACCATTGTTTTAAAACCAAATGATTCAAAAGAGTTCAAGATGTTCCTCCATTCTTCTTTTCCTTTTTCAGTTCCTTGATCTCATCAAGGATTAAGCTCAGAGTCTTTTCGCTCATTTCATTGCTTGACACCACAAAGTCTTTAAGATTATCCACCTTTTGGTTGAGTTCTTCAAACCCCTTTTCTTGAGAAATTTTTAGTTTCTCAATTTTCTTCAAGAGCATGTCTTGAAGCTCAACGATGTAATCAAGCACATCCTCGGGTGGCGCTTCTTCTTCTTCTTCTTCTTCTTCACTTTCATTCTTTTCTTCATCTGAATCAACAACATGTTTCTTACATTTCCTCTTTGAGGTTGAGCTAGCTTCTCCGACTAGCTTCTCTTCTGGAACATTTTGATCGAGGTCTCTGTGAAGACCAATTCGTCCGAATGCATGCGCATCAAGCACACGGGCAGGTTGCAGAACCTCAGTTTCATTATCCAAAGGAATGTCATATGCATTGAAGAGGATGGTGAGAAAGTGACCATGAGCTAGAGGGTATGCAAGTCTATTGGAAGCAGCAGATGAAAGAATTAAGTCCAGGATAACTCTGGACCAATTGACTCGAATATTTCCAAGCATAGCATAGATGCATTTAGCTTGTTTCTCAAACAGAACAGAGTGACTGCCAGACTTTTGGGTTATATTGTATGATAAAATATTTGCCAGAATTTTACCGGGATAACGAAGATCCCCACAAGGTAGTTTAGTTAAGAAAAATTCTAGGCAAGTACATTTTTATCCCACTCATCGGTCATTTCGATCTCATCTAGCAGTTTTCCTGTAAAAGAAATTTCTAAAGCTTGTCCTAATGATTTAACGGTAATAGCAAGCTTGGTGTCAAGGACTTTGGTGATGAAATGAAATTTAGCAAGATCGGTATCCATGTTAGCGTAGAATAAGTGGACAAGTCTTGGATAGCAGAAATACATGTTATCAGATGAAACAAATTAGACAGATTTTGGAACTCTAGAATACTATCAATGTCGTAGTTTTCAACATCCTCAAGTTTGACAAATCTCTTATGGAGAATTTGCCTTTTGGTGATATTGATAAACTTATCATAACTAGTTGATGTAAAGAGATATGGTTCAATGATCTCTCTTTCACTTAGAGAGGGATCATTGATCTTCCTCCTCTTTCCAATCACTTTCTTAAAAGGCATATTGATAGTAAACTAAAGTATAAAGGATTTCTAAGAGGCAAAATGAAGTATTCAAGATAGGAGATAAAGATTACACCTAGATCTTTGAAATTCTCTTTGAAAGAAGATAAAGAAATGAGAATTCCTACCAAGAGAGATCAAGCACCCAAGAGAAATTCAAGGAGATGAACACAAGGTGGTAGTCGGCTACCTTATGGCTTGGGCTTGGGAGTTTTTATGTTTTGGATGAAGAGAAGTGATGATGTGTAGCCTTTGGATCAAGAGGATGAAGGGTTGAGATATATTCTCTTAATGGGTTTAAGTCATTCTTTGGATATGAACCCAATAAGCTCAATGAAACCTAATATGAGTTAGAAAAAAATCAGAAAATAAAACACAGATTTTCGCAATAGCACTCTGGTAGTCGACTCCATATGGGTGGAGTCGACTCCCTGCTGGGTTGAGCTGTTTTTTCATCCCGAGGGTTTTGACGCACATGTTTGAGTGTTTTACAGAAAATCTTTCACATGAAAACATACTAAGCATTTATACGAAGCACAAATAAATTTAAGCAAATCATATTAGCATTTATAGAGCGAAGTAAGTATATTTTTCTCGCAAAGGGTTGATGCAATTTTTTGTTCCTCCTCCTTGGTTTTAGAGTATCTGAAAGTATGATCGTTTATGGTACTCTTTATTCATAGAGTCCAAGGGGTTAGACTTTAGGAAACCAAACCCAATAAGCTTTAGTTCCTTCATTAGAAACATATTTGTAATATTTGTGCAAATGAACATTCTGGACAAAATTGATTGCGTACCTTTTTCGCTTTGATCTGTCAGGTTCTTCGGTATCCAAATGCTCAGAAAATTTTGGTTAGTATGATCCATCCTAGTATGCTTAACCCTTTTCTTGTTATGATTAGAATCATAGCGAAGTCCGGTCTTGCTAGATGACGCTTTTTGACTATTTATTAAGCTATATAAAAATCCTTTTCCTTTATTGAAATTTTCAACAATCTTCATCGTAGAACCGTATTTGTCTTTAACAGATACGAGAAGATTATCCAAACTTTCAATTTTCACTCTCATTGATAGAATGTCTTTTTCTAAGGAATCATTCTTTTCTTTCAAAACAGTATTCTCTTTAATAAGCTCTTCCTTTTATTTAGTATCTCTTTAACTATTCTAAGTGTTCTCCTATATTCTTTTATGAGCTTTTCATGCATTGAGCACAGCTCCTTATATTCTCCTCTATAGTCCATGTCTTCGTCATTGCATGATGATGAATCGCTATTGCTAGCTGATGAGTCATGCAACGAACTTACCTTTGATGATGTGGAGGCTAAGAAACACATATGGGTTGTTTCTCTTCTCTCGTCTTTATTATCTGAAGATTCGTTTGATGTAGAATCATCGCTTTAATCGAAGGCTGCATAAGCTTCCTTCCTTGGTCGTCGAAGTTTGTTCCTTCTATTGCTCCTTCTTTCATTGTTCTCTCTATTCTTCCCACGATCTTTGGAGTCTCTGTTGTTCTTCTCCAAGGGACAATCTCTTTTCACGTGCCCTGGTTTGTTGCAACTAAAACAGATAATGCTATTAGTAGGACGAAATAAGCGTTTACCATACTTACTGGTAATAAAATCTTTGAAGTTCTTTGAGACAAAAGCAATATGGTCTTCTTTGTCGGTATAATCGGAGTCTTCTTCTTGAGCTTTGAATGCTAGGTTATTTTTCTTTGACTTCTCCTCTATCTTCTTGTCTTCTTCAAATTCTATCTCATACGCCATGAGGTTTTCCATCAGTTCTTCAATGGTGAGATCCTTAACGTTGTGAGCTTCTCGAATGGCTGTTGTCTTTCCCTTCCATTCGTGTCTGAGAGATCTTAGTATCTTCATTACCGGATCATACTCAAATAATTTCTTACCTAGACCTGTGAGCTCATTGGTGATATTAGTAAAACGAGTATTCACATCGGTGATACTCTCTCCTTCATCCATTTTAAAGGATTCAAATTTAGAGTGCAAAACATTAATACAGGACTCTTTTACCTTTTCGGTTCCCTCGTGACTTACTTGAAGAGTATGCCATATCTGATGTGCCGTCTCGCATTGAGAGACACGATTGAATTCATTACCTGTCACAGTGCAAAATAATGTATTCATCGCTTTGGCATTAAGGTTGGCCTTCTTCTTTTCGTCGGCTGACCATTTTCCGGTGTCGACTTCCGTAGGCACTTTGTAAGGGTTCTTGGTAATGGTCCAAGCTTCAATGTCTATTGACTCTAGGTGAGTCTTCATACAGATCTTCCATCTTGTGTAATTCGTTACATTGAACAATGGTGGTCGCATGGTACTGAGACCTTCAGAGTGGAATGATGTTGATGCCATTGCTTTTTAAGCCTTGCTCTGATACCAAGTGTTGGATACTGTGGATGGCAAATAACATTAGAAGAGGGGTTGAATAGTGTTGTACAAATAGTAAACTTTTTTGATCGTTAATAATAGCACAATTATAACCCTTCTAATGTTGCCTAAGAAACCAAGTAGAGGGATCTATGTTTGGTTCTTAATCAACAAGTTAATCTTAAAAAGAATAAGTTACAAGCAAATAAATCTTTATACACAAAGAGAATTATTACACAGCGGAATTAAAAGAATGATCTTTGTAATAATAAATGAAGAGTTACAAAATATAATATTAACAAATGAATAAGAAATATTTGTACAAAGAATATAAACAATCACAGAAAAACAAGTGCAGAGACAAGCGATTTTTATCATGTTTTCCCGTAGCCTGGGTATGTCCAGTCCCTGACCAATCTGGTACGAGATTTAATCCATTATTGCCTTGGCAAACAATTACCTAACTCCACTTGTTAGGATTTCCAACGACCCAGTCTTAATTAGGATTTTCCAACCACCAAGACTTGTCTAGGATTTACACCGTTCCTTAACACAAAGGGGAATCCACAAAGAAACAAAGTTCCAATTCACCACAATATTGGTGGAGATTGGTTTACACCCGAAATTCTATAGCCAAGATAAATATTGCAATTGTGCATTAAGTGGCCAAAAGAATTTAAATGGATCTTTAGATCACACAAAGAATATGAAATGATTCGATGTGATCTAGATCTCTGGTATTCAAAATCCTTTCAAGAAGGAAAAATAAAGAATAATGGATTTTCAAAAATAATTTAAAATAGCCAAAATAAAAAATGGATCTAAAAAAGAATTTCAAAATTAGAACTTGAGATCAGAAAATAAAAACAGAAATTGGCTATTAGCGTTAAAAGCAATGAGAGCGATGAGATCTTTAGAAGAGAATTTCTGCTCAAGAATAATAGAGAGATTGGGTGTTTTAGAAATGATCTCAAGGGCTCTATTTATAGAGTTTTAGAGGTGATTTCAAAATTCAAAATTATTGACTTTCAGTCCAATCAAATAAGGAAGTAGAGTGAAATCGGGAAGCAGAATCGCAGAAGAAAACGCCAGCTGGTAGTCGACTCCCTATTGAGGTAGTCGACTCCCAGAGAATTTCATTGAAAATTATGCTCTCAGCTGGTAGTCGACTCCCTCCTTTGGTAGTCGACTCCCAGAGCATTTTTCACTGAAACTCAGCTAGAAAAATGTGTAATCAACTCATGTGTGTTTGGAGGTTGACTACTAAGATTTAAATCAACTAGCTAATGCTCTTAAGAGTTTTAAAAAGATTTAAAACGTTTTTTCTTCGAAATCATTTTTGTGTGTGTGCAATATTACTTGGCTTTAACATAATCCTAAAGAGACCAACTCACACACTAGACTTAGACGAGACCTTCAGGATGTCGATCAGATGTTTGAAGTAGATGCTGGCTTCTCTTAAATTTGAGCTCCTTTTTCATTAAGCTTGAGCACTTACATGAGCTTCATCATTGAGTTATATGTGTGCTTGACGTAAAGCTTGCAAAGTTCGTCTCCGTCTTCTGAGTGTGGTTGAGCTTCTTCGGAGTATGCATAAAGCTATCAATCGCATAACCTACACACTTAAGTTATAGCATAATTAGTACACTAACATCATTTGGTGTGTTCATCATCAAAACCACTTAGGGGTGGGATTCGATTTTCCATCAGGAACAACTTCAGATCTGAATCACCAATCAGATTTGAGGGCGAAGGAGATCCGTACAACGAGAGGAAAGACAACGATGATCCTAATCAAGATGGGGTGATCTTTGGGAAGGAGATCCAGATCTAGATCTTGAGGACGACGAGTGGTAGGAGGATGTCTCCGAAACCCTAGGAGAGAGCTCCGAGGAGGAACAAGTGACACAGTGAAGACGGCGCACACATGCGACAGCCCTAGGGGTGCCAAGGGGCTGCCGAAACCATGGCGGCGACCCCACAAGGGGGCCGCGGAGGTCGGGTGACCCCATCTAGGGGTCACGAAAGGCAGGCGATCCCGCCACGGGGCTGCAGAACGCGGGCGACCCCGACATGGGGTCGTCGATGGCAGGAGGGCCTGCCAGGGCTCCCGCAGGCCACTGGTGGACTGCACGAGCTTCGAGGAACCCCCTATATACCACAGGGGGTGGCTGTGACCGGGAGACACACACGCATGGTGCGCGAGATCCGGATTACTCAGATGATAGCGATGGAGCTCCGGGAAGGCGAAGGCAAGCTATGAGACATGACCTGGAGTACAAGGAGCCCAACCGCTATCATGATGATGTGTATGAATGTGTCCATATTTTCTATCTTTTCATAGCATCATTTCATTGCATTTCATGTCATATCCGCATCCAAATCCTGCATTTTCATACGATACTGCACTTCTAATGCTATATTCGAGTTTCGTAGAGCTTTGTGGATTTTCAGGGATTTTGGAGCGATTCGGAGCTATTTTGAGACATGGACACATCCAGCACGTCCGTGATGCCGCTGGTGAGGCTCTCCAGGAGTTTGCCGAGGTTCGAAAGCCTATGGGAGGAGAAGCTAGCGAGAGAAAGGAGTCAAAGCCTAAGCATATGCAGCTTTCCCAGGCGACTCGACCCGAGTAGCACAAGCTACTCGGTCGAGCTGATACACGAGTCCAGCAGCAGGGGAATGCGCATCCTACTCGACCGAGCAGAGTAACGACTCGGCCCAAGTCGATCCCATTTTCCCACCAGCATCCTACTTGACTGAGCATGACCTACTCGACCTGAGCAGGCAGAGTGATGTTTTGGAGAAGAATATTTGATCCTCTGACGACTCGACCAAGCAAGGCCTACTCGACCCGAGTAGGCAGAGCGACACTTTGGAAGGAGAGCTCCGACCTACTGACAACTCGACCGAGTAGGCGGGCTACTCGACCGAGTAGCCCGGACCCCTTTTCTAGCCAGCAGCTAAGGCACCTGCTCGACCGAGCAGGTGCCTACTCGACCAAGCAGCAGACTCGGTCGACGACGTGTGTGCCCCAAACTTTCAGATTTTCAAATTTTTCTTGGGGCCCACCCTCTATTTATTTAAGGGATTTTTCCTGACGTTTTAGAGGGCTCTTTTTAGCTTTTTAATTAATTCTTAGAGAGGACATTTAAAATTGGTTGTTTTTAGATCTAGGGTTTTGGATTGAGCCGTTTTTGCATAAGATCGGATTTTTCTTGTCTCTTGCACCTTGGAATTTGTGGGAGTTCTTTTATTCTCTATTGGGTATCGTTCTTTCTCGGTTTCGGTACGTAAGATACTCATTTCTTGCTTGAATTAATTGCTACGATGTTTTCTATGGCAAAAGTGCTTTTTTATTTGTTATAATTGCTATGTGTGAGTAATCTTCTCTAGGGCTGATGGATTAGCCCTAAGACTCTAGAAAAGATATGTAGATCTGGATTTCTAGGTTGAGTTGGGAATACAAAGGGAGTATTTTGGTCGATCCATCCAAATATCTAGGAGACCTCGTGCTGAGATCATGCCCACGGTTGGTAGAATTGATTAGCTTAAGGAGAATCCTTGGGATTTAATTAGGGAGTTAGTGGATCCAACCAAAGCTCGTGACCATGCCTGGCTCATGTCTTGAGAAGATCCACCGACGAACTATATCACTACATTGACGGATACCGACATTGCGTCAATGAGAGCCAGCGAAGTAACTCAAAGCTCTAACCCACGAGAGTGGTATGAGCTGAGAGACCAACACCATAAACCCAATGCAACTAGGGATCATATTCTAAAATCGACCTCCGACGGTCCTAGCCGTGATCCCTAAAGCCCTAGTTTCTTTACATTAAACCAACAACAACATCAAACAAACAATCCTCCAATCGACTGTTATCTCATTCTGAGATCTACAAATAACCTGAGACTCCAATACACTGTCACTGTCCCTGTAGGATTCGACAACCTTTTATACTATAATTTGACACCGTTCGCTTGCGGATAGAACCCAGAATCAACACCTAAGAACCATACCGCGCCTGGCAACTGACACTGCCAGGTGGATTTTAGGCTTAAGTTTTGGCCGCGTCAAGTTTTTTTTGAAGAACTTACACACAAAAATGATTAAAACGCACATTTACACAAAATACTTAAATCTCGCTCAAATGAACATATTGTGGGTTTCAATAAATGTAATGAACTTGATAATAATTAAATGAAAATAGAGCTACATCATATCAGTTTATCATGAAATATACTAAGTCCACAGAGATGAAACCAATGTCCACAACCATTCTCTAAGCAGTATAAATATGTCATGATCAAACATTTTCAAGTATGCGTGGTATTTTGTTAAGCTCCACGGAATGAATTAGTGAATTCAATTAAGTTAAGGCGTCACCACACTACGTCCGTTTTATGACTCCTAGAACACATCAACTTTGCCAAATATCTACTCTATATAGAAAGTGTGGGTAAGGATATGGAATTTTTCTTTTTACAATTGTTTTGGCTATACAATTTTCTTATATACATATTAATACACGAAATAACGTAATATATAGAAAAGGCGGCCTATGCATCCCAGACCAGACTGTTTTAGGTCATCAGGTTACAAAGCACCCCTAGGGCCTTTTATTTAGGATATTTGTTTGATTTTTGTATTATTGGGATTTTTGCAAACTCACGTAAACACAATGGAATGCAAAACATAATCAAAGATCGTTTATTTGGCTATAGACAAAAGAAAAGGAAAGAGCATAGAATCTAGACATGGCTCGGTTTCAGGAATTCTAATTGTCACTACTTTGGTTGTCTTGTGGTTATCCTATCTCTTTTGAATTACTAAACATATATGAAGCAATAGAATTATCAATCAAATCACGCAAGAGTCAAATAATTTTCAGATTTCTGCCTCATTCATTTTTACCTCAACTGTTTCGAGAATATGGTTGTGAAACTATGGATTCTACTATGAAAAAGCATATAAATAATAATACACTAATCAAGGTATTAAACTATAATCTAACAGATATCAGAGTTCATAAAAAATAAATTCACGATATTTCATGATAAAATGAAGCATATGAGACATAAATATGGAAGTGAACATGGTTCATCAGAAAATTTCAAATTTTGTTTCATGACAAAGCAAGTGCGTGCACTGTGCACTCCTCCAAGCTTAAACGTCACATTGTTCTCAATGTGTGTATGACATGGATAAAGGACAACGGTAAAATAGGGAGTTACACAGCAAAATAATATCTCGCCCCAAGCTATTTCATATGGTGCCCGGTATGGACAGATGGGCATAAAAATTGGGGGGAGAGGCAAATTAAGCATTTAATATGAGGGTGGGCAATAATAGCATATAGAGGGTTGGATGCGAAAGATAATTGAGCAACCATCATATGGGGTAAATTTATTAAACTATGAAAGCATATAAAATCATATACGGTCCTCTCGTTGTCGAGAGGATTCGTGTTTATTTAAAGCATAAAATTATATACTATATCTACACTACTGAATTAATACCACCTGTTGAAAAGGCGGATTCAATATCTTTTCCAGTACAGGTAGCTGTTCTAACTGCACCTTGCCTGGCTCCGCCAGATGCGTGTCTCCATGGACTCTATCAGATTTTAGCAATGCGGCTCCAAGCATCTCTCCAAGAACTCTACCTGTAGCCTAAAAGAGATAAGCCGCATAAATCTGATATTGATAATTTTTTCCCATAATAAAAGTTTTCTAAAGAAGGTCATCAAATGAAATATGTAAAATAAAAAAACGATTGACGACACTTCCCTGAAAATGTATCTCTGCTATCTTGTACTACGACATGCAATTCCTCGTCGTTCGTTTTGGGTTCTTCAGGCAATTCTGGCGTATGAATGTGGGTCTCGTCAGGCGACTCCTCGCTGTGCTCCTCGGCAGGTTTCTCAAGTAGTGACACGTCCAAGCGTACCTCTGGTACATAATTGTATATGTCCTGCAAATGGTACGACGTATCAAAGATATCTGAATCAAAATAAATATTGAATGGAATACAAGATTCAGAGATGGAATGTGTAAAAATATCTCCCTGAGTGGGAGCAGTAAGCTCTGGTGGGCGGTCTCTGTCGTAGTACATGGTGGAGGCGGCTACGGAAGCTCATTTGAAGGTGTGTAATACTTGAGCTCCACGTGAATCCTTGTCCCGAATAATGTCCCCCTCAACGGTCTGCTCCGGCTCCGCTAGCACGGCCTCCTCGGCATGCATTGCCTCGGCCTCCTCCTTTGTAGGTGCAGGTGACACTATGGCCTCAGGCATCTCCTCCACAGTATACACGTGTATTCTGTCACCCTCAACTCGAGCGTGGACACCATCATCAATGATACCTGCAGAAGAGATGCGATGAGTAATAAAATTGTGAAATTTACGCTCAGAAGGATCATCTGTAACTAGCGTCATTGGACCGGTGGACCAAACTTCGTCCACAATGCTACTCAATATGCCCGAGAATGTGTCCTCGTTCTCTCCCTCGGGCTCATGAGATGGAAGAGTCATGCTGGTATCATCGACCACCTGTTTCAGTTGGTCAAGGGTCTCCTTCAGCTTGGCACATGTTTCCTCATGTTGAAATTGAAGAGTCATCCTGCTCTCCTTCATCTGTGCGAGTGCCAAATTGATGGGATGGTCCGGACTCAAGAGACAAGCGCGGCTTTAGTAATGCATGTGTCCCTCCACGTCGCAAGACTCGCAGTAGGCATAGCACTCTGAGTAGTGGTTATATCCATTCATCTGGTAGTATGGGTCATATGGATAATATCTGTATTCTTCCATTGGAGCCTCATACTGTGCCAAATAATCTTGCCCGAATAATCCCAAAATTGTTCCATTGTACCTGAATAGTAAAAAACAAACAACCTGGAAAAGATATCAGTGGTACAAGGAGATAAAGATAATAATAAAGCAGGTGGTAGGGAAAAAATATCTCTTTTGTTTCTTTTTTATAATTTTTTTTGTTTTTATTCGAAGTCTAACAACCTAATTGTGATAAATAGATAGTATGTCGGAACGCCTCCTCGGTAACGGTACCAAAAACTTGTTCGGTTCGTCCCTTTGCTCTCGCTATCGGAACGGTGGTCGAATGTCGTCTTACCGCAAGCACACGGTGTAAACAGTGGCGCGTAGGTATCGTATCCACATGGAGGCGGTTGTCACACTACCTATCGATCCTAGGCTAAGTTGGGCTTCGAATGTCTTATTTGGTGGAGATGGCTTACGGGGTGTCGTAATGGCGGTGGATGTGAAATGCGAGGGTGTCACGGTCAGCAGGTCACATTAAAACACAAAAGAAAACAAACACAATAAAGAGAAAACAAATGTGGGAATTATCACTAGGGTATCGGGAATCCCCACTAGGACTTTCAGGTTTGAATAACGTGTTAATGGTCATTTCGTTGGATGATGGGTGATGGTAGGAGTGTCACATCCGAAGATGTGAACGAGTACTTAACTTTCGTTATTCCTACTCGTCTAACGTATTCCTATGCAAAGCCGTGCTCTCGCAGTCAACTTCATATGGTATGCATGCATTAAGCTTGACACTTGGTCCTACCTCGCAGGTCCGCATACACTCTCGTGATCTACAGAGTGCGACGCTATCATATGGTTGGTTCTAGCAATCGACATGCTCTCGTAGTCACCGACTAGCGGGTTGGGGATTAGCGGTCGTCCCGGCTCTCGCGTTACTGTCGTAATCACATGCCCCGGAGAATGCCCACTAAGCCCAAATCGGATTCCTGTGGATTCTCCCCAGGATACGGAGTCGCCTTCGCGATACCCTGATCCTAAGGCCATTCCTCCAAAATCCTTGTTCAAACCTCTATATGGCAACTCTAGATTCATCTAACTAAGATTTAACATATCATCCAAACCCTAGAATCTTAGGGTTCCTCCCTAATCCTAGCAATAGTTCTACTTAATCATTGCACATGATAGGGAAACGATAGAAATCGATATCACACGCAGATTAAGGGAAAGCAATTGAAGATTTAACATACAAACGAATGAGAAAGCAACAAAGAAGATTCAACGAAGGAAACACTTAGCTTAATAGAATATCCGATACAAATCAACGAGAAGGGGGCCGATGCGTAGCCTAGCCTCCAAAAGAGTCTCCAAACCCTAAAAACTAGTTCTACCAACAAAAGAGGAGATCCCCAAAATCCTAAAAACTAGTTCTCCCAACAAAAGAGGAGGTCCCCCAAAACCCTAAAAACTAGTTCTCCTAACAAAAGAGGAGATCCCCAATTGATGGCTGCCAATTACATATTTATATCCCCCATGAAACCCTAGAAAACCCCTCAAAGAAACCTCTCAATTTCGTGCCCAAACCTAATAATATCTGCAACTTAAGTGGTGGGCTCTAGACAGCTCGGCGGAGCACAGATTCCAGCCTGCCCGAGCACAGATTCCAGCACAAATTTTCCAACTTGCAGAAATTTCCTATGACTCATCCAACCTCCGTTTAGCGCATTCTTGGTAGCGTTGGAATGGTCACGAAGTCTACTATCTGGAAAAAATACGAGAAAAATACTATAAAATCACTGGTGATATCAGATCTTCAAAGAGTGAAGAGTTGTCCTGAAATCTGCACTTTTGGCCATTTCTACTCCGCTCGGCCGAGCGGCTTGGGTCGCTCGGTCGAGCGTGCCCTAGCGCTCGATCGAGCGCCTCTTGGGGCCTCAGATCTTTGCCTTGGTAGAATCGATGTCGCTCGTTTGAATATGATGCTGCTCGGTCAAGTGGCAACTCGCTCGGTCGAGCGAATTAAAAGCTAAACTTACAGAGAGTTGTAGTGACCCTGTGCTATGAGGAACAAACACTAGAGGGAGGTGAATAGTGTTTTATAGAATTATAAGGAATTTACGCCAAATAAAACCCTAATTAACCAACAAATGCGAAATGAAAGAAATGAACAACAACCCAAGCAAGAATGCAAAGCTAACATGCAATGTACCCTGGTTCGGTGCCACCCAAGTCTCCCCGACTTGTTCCCGTTGCCCTAATCCAGCAACACATGGATCCCCTCCGGATACTCTAGTAAAACCACTAGAGCTTTCCTTTAGCCCACTTGCGGAAACCCCACAAGTGCAATCGACCTACAATCGATGTCCGTGTATCCCACAACCTGGGAACACGCAAAACCGTAATCCCACAACTAGGGACTAAGCACACTCTCACAAATGAGAGCAAACTCTTAAATCTTGACTCCCACAACTTGGGATAGAGCCAACCCTTTCACCACCGTGAGTATACAACAAATATGAAGTATAAAGAATGAAATATAAAACTTCTTACCACAAAATCCTATGCCTTGAGAAATACTTACCAATTTGGGGCAAGAATGGATTTTGAGGAAGATGAGATCACCAAACCCTAGCTTCACTAAGATGAGCAGTAATAGATGGCTAGGGAGAAGTTGGTGACTTTGATTCAAGCTCTTAGCTTGAGAAGCTCACAAGGAATGAGAATCTCTCTTGAGGAATTAGGCTCAAAGAGTAAGGGAGAGATTCTTGTGAGATGAGAGAGCTTGGAAATGGAGTTGAATGGCTCTTCTCTTGGATGTGAAAATGTCTCTAATATTAGCCTTGGATCTCTGGTTTGAAGCAACTCAAATTTATATAGGAAGAGACAAAACGGTCACAAAAATCGTGGCATTAAATGCCCAACGGATCTATTTCTGAAGCTGCTTAATCGGTCTAAGAAGGATCACTGATCGATTAGTTTGGGAACTAGTCGATCGATGAACCTTCTTGGACCGACTAGATGGTTGACAGAGAAGATGGTGAAATCATGGGTAAGCACTAGTCGGTCTAAGAAGGATCACTGACCGATTAGTTTTGAAACTAGTCGGTCTAAAAATGATCATCAACCGACTAGATTGACAACTAGTCGGTCGGTGAACCTTCTTGGACCGACTAGATTGACTTTTAATCGATTAACCATCCTTTTTGAACCAACTAACTGGTCAACAGTACAAAGGCTGAATTAACAAGTATGGCTAGTCGGTTCAAGAAGGATTTTCAACCGACTAGATCGTCATCTAGTCGGTTGGTTCTTCTACTTGAACCAACTAAGATGCATATGAAGCCATGAAAAGAAGCGATAAGCTACGGAAAAATTTCTAATGGCTTCTAAGGCAATCCTAGAGATAAAATATGATAGTTATGAAGATTTCTAGGCTAGTACTACTCAAGGCTTAACATTCTATGAGAAGAAGCTAGAAGACAATATAAATAACATGACGAATCGTCTTCAAAGCTTCAACATGAAGAATCCGAATCCCTTGACTTCATGAATAACTCATTGAGCTTCAACGAAGCTCCAGACACAACGATCACGCGTTCTGAGGAAGGCTTGGGACGTCTCTTGAGATGTACAAAGTAATTTGGCGACGATCTCCATAATTCTTCATGGTCTTGAGTCTTTTAGTTGTATGTCTTGAATGTCTCCAAGCACAAAGTCTTTGATCCTCAAGGTGTTCTTTGAAGCTTTTGAATCATCCATTCCTATCTTCTCTTTGGATTGAATCTCCATTCATTTATTGATGCCATTGGCTTGAGGTTTGAGGTAGCCTTTGAGTTCTTCAAGCCAATGCTTCACCTTTGTTGATCTACCAAGTTCTCCACTTGAATCAACACGTGTAGTCACTTTTGATCTTCTTGAATCTAATTGGTCACTGTTTAGCTAACTGCAAACACATGAGTTAATCACAATGATTTGTGTTTGATCATCATCAAAATCAAGGTGGAGAGTCCAATACTCAACAATAGTAGCAAGGCATTTCTTAGAAGTCCTCTGACAGCTAGCTCGATCGAGCGAAGTGGTCGCTCGATCGAGTGAGTTGGGTCGATCGGCTAAGCGGTCCCTTGAAACTTTTTCCTTGCTATAGGGGATCACAGCTCGGTCGAGCGAGATAGCCACTCGACCGAGCGATCTGGGAAATCTCCATGGCCTCTCCTTTGCTCTTCCTTCTCTTCTTCCCCTTGCTTCCTTCTTTCTTCCTTTCTTTGCTCCTTCTCCTCTCCAGAGGCTTTGAGTCATTAAATGTGGCACCGCTGGTGCTCCTGCATCGGTGTTCGTGCACTCCTCTCCAATATGCTTCGAATTACTCGATATTCCCTGAAATGCAACCAAATGCTCTTAAAGTCAAATAATTCCAATTTCAGCGTACAAGCGTATAAAATCATTTTGACGTGTAAACATATAGATTAAATATGAAATATTATGACACATCAGAAACCAACATCAGTCGACTGCTCGAAACTAGCAAAGCTTGCCAAACACCAAGTGGTAGGGCAAGAATCGACAGGCGACTGTTGAAGCATTCACATGCACCTGTGCCATAGGCAGGCGACTGTGAAACCAACATCAGTTGACTGGCTGAAACTTGTATAGCTTGTCAAAGACAAAGTGTTAGGGCAAGGATCGATAGGCGATTGTTGAAGCATCCGCAGGTGCCTGTACCATGTGCAGTCGACTGTGAAAGCAACATCAGTCGACTGATCGAAAGATGAAAAATAAGAGATATTTGGGCAAGAGAGAGACAAGCGACTGACTAACAAGTCACATGCGCCTGTAACTGGACAGGCGTCTGTACATTGTACAGCAGTCGCCTGATGAAAGTTATAGTTGAAAGCCCAAAACCCCAAGGATAAAATTGTGCAAAACAGACGACTATTGAACAAACCACATGCGTCTGTTTGGAGGTATGCGCCTATAAATCGTTCAACAGTCGCATTTTGAATGTCCAAATGCACATGCTGAGAATAATGATTTGGAATCCAATGAAATGTGTTCTAATGATTTCCTTGGACTGAAAGACAGATGTGTTTGCTCCAACATAGTTCTACTTCTAAGCTAAATACTAGAAGAGAATAAAAAGATTACATCTTTTATTTGCGTCTCTTCATTCTATAGAATGAGCTTGAAGTCTTCTAGGAGCTTTAATCATCACCTTCGATCATCCAATCCACTTTTCATGCTTTGATTTATTCTTAAGTTACATCCATTGCTAATTGATTATCAAGATATGTTTAGGCAATGGATTAACTGCAAGTATGAGATTAGTCACAAGTATTTATGTTTGCTCATCATCAAAACCAAATAGGGAGAAGTCCAATACTCAACATTCTCACCCTTTTTGGTGATGACAAACAAACAAAACCAAAAAAATACATAATTGTGCTTAAAGAATACTTACTCCCCCTACATAAATACCAATCAAGTTAGTCAAATTAAGTAAGGGCATCTATATATCAATTGAAGCAAACATGTAAGATATGCATGAATGAAATGATTTCAATACTAGAAATTTAGGATTTTAGAATCCAAGTTCATTATATCTTACTCCCCCTGAATCTAAGGCAACTTCAATCTTAGATTCAAGTTTAGAATTTACTTAGTACAAAATTATGATTTGTTTATTTCTATCTCCCTGTGACATTATCCAAAAAGAGGGAGGAGAAAACAACAATAGTGCTAAATACGTACGAAAACAATAATGAGAATATCAAGAATGTGTTATATATTCAATGTGATACAATAAAATCGAGAAAACACGAAGGTGCATCATAATGATATATATCAATTACTCATTAACTAAAGAAATTTTAGTTGACTAAATGAACGAGAATCCAATATCAACATTACATAGGCAAGAAAATGTCTCACATCACATCATGTATATAATAGAGTACACAAAGAGACACAATTGCACATACTATACACATTGATCACAATAGAGAAAAAAAGACAAAATGTGATATCATATATAACAATTGCACATACTATACACATTGATCACAATAGAGAAAAAATGACAAAATGTGATATCATATATATAATCAATACAATGAGTACAAAAGACAAAATCAACTCCATATACATCATCATCCAGCAAAAAGTTACTATTCCATACAACCAAGAGTATATCCGGAGTATACAAAGAGACTAACTCCTAATACTATAGATGATAACAACATCCATATATATGAGACCAACATCTATAAAAGGTGCTACAAGCACCAAATACAACATCCAGAGCTATATACATATAACCATGGACTCAAACCCTAACAAAACCTAGTCCTAAGGTGAGTCCGTCTCCAAAACACCATCAATCGATATGGATCACTGTGGGATCCGAAGGACGACCTGAGCGACGAAACATCACACGAGCAGATCGTCGAAGAGGATGCACAGGAGCCTTCCTCTTGGATGATGATGCAACACCACGAGTAGTAGGTACAGAGGGCTGACTGGACTTAGCCGATACATGCACAGAAGGCTGAATGGTAGTGACGAGATGAGACAAGGTGAACTCAGTAGGAGGGGTCTGAGTGTCACCAGTAGGATGAGGAACAGCACTGGGTGTAGGAGGAACATCAGAATGTGGGACGTCCTCAGATGGTGGAAACATAACCTGAAGGGAGGCTAGAATAGGAAAGCCTTGATATACAAACGACTTGTAGTATAGCTCAAGGAGAAGTGAAAGCTTCTGATCCATGTCAGGTACTTTCATATCAAGCACAAAAACTCGCTCATTCAACAGAATGAGGAGGGGATTAGGCGACGGAGTTGGAGAAGATGGAGATGATGGCATAGCAGGATGAGACGGAGAGTGCTCAAACTCAGATGTTGAAGGAGGAGGATCAGCGACAGATATCCCCAGAAACTCTTCGAAAGAAGATGAGGACCAAGGACTCTGTGAGCAGGGCGAGGATGGAGACGCCTTAGGCGAAGAGACTTTAAAACGACGAATGTAGGAGGAATGCGAGAATTTCCTCATGGGTTTGAACTAAGAAGTTTCAGGTTTTGGTGCCATGAGCAAAAATCGAAAGAAACAACCGATTAGGGCTCGAAATGAAAGAGAAGTACCAATCCAACGACGAACGATGGAAGAGGAGAGATCCAAAAGCTCGATCGAGTCAACAGAGAGAGGAATCGACGGCTAGAGGCTTCGAATTGATGGAGAAGACGATGCGACCGCTGTAGTTTGAAGGAGGAAGACGATGGGGTTTCGATCGGAGGAGAGAGAAAATTAGACGCCCACGATTACTTAAGCAGAGGGAAAACAAATCTAGGCCGTTGGATCGAAAGATGGACGGCTCAGATTAAGTTATCGAACCACCACAGACGTGATGTACAATCGTCAATCGACTGGCTGAAAAGATAGAAAACTGACTTAGGTAGATAGGTAGGCGCCTGTAGAGTAATTGGTTGTCCCGGAATACAATTCCAGAAACAACATAGTTTTATCGCTAGCGCACAGTCTAGTGGCAAGAGGGTATCAATCACGGGGAGGAACTAATGACGATAATCTATATGATTTACTAAGCGATTGGTGAAAAATTAGTTTTGAAAGAGTTGATGTCACAATCATTCAAGTATCGATGTAAGTTCAATATATAAAGATGTCTAAGGCTTGTGAATCCCCACTATAGATCTCATGTAATCAATGCGAATTTTGAATTTCAATATTAATAAACTTGGGTTTAAGGTGAACTTGTTGTAACTAAATAGAGAACCAACACACACTCTTGTGCTACGCAAGTCTATAATAGTCTAAAGTAGAGCCTTGCTCTCTCGCAAGCCTAGTTCAAAATACTAGCATTAAGATCGAAAATTATATCCAATCCCAACTCAAGCTCGCTCTCGTGCAACTTAAGTTCGGATCTAAATCGTGATGGTTCGTACTCGTTTCACCGTTGTGCAACCGAATATAAGTATAGAAATATAATAAAGATGCTAGATTTGGTCGCTCTCGTGCACCAAATCTAGTGAATCTCGACTATAGATCTTAATCGTATAACAAGAACTTCCCATAGGCCAAGATCCTCTCTCAAGCTCTCAAGATCCGATGGAAATTCCCTAACTATCCGTAGTAATCCAATCACAATCTAACCTTTAGCAATTCTAGCAACATTGAAATCCAACTAATAGCACAAATCTTACTTTAGATCTATAGGGTTCATCCCTTTGCCCTAGAGCAAGGGAATTACTCATAAATCATCATGAAAATCACAAGAGAAATAAGATTGACAAGAGAATTCATTGCAAAACTCAGATCTAATAAGAGATATATCATAAAAATATAAACGTGTAAGAGTTATAGAGATACCAATGTAGATTACAAGTTTCAACAATAAAATCAAGATCCAAGTCTTTAATCTCTCGTTAAAAAAATCTCTAAACTAAAACTAAAACATTGAAAATAAAAGTATGGAGTCTCTCCTTGTGCTGCATCCATATCTAGCTATTTATATGTGCCCAAAAAGATGTAAAAATCCTGACAATTTTGCTCCTGGTCGGCCTCAAACCCCATTTGCAATCTAGGCTGACGACGCCACTCGGCCGAGTGAACAACCCACTCGATCGAGTGCGAAATCCGCATCGAAATCAGAATGTCAGCATACTGGGCTCCTCAGACCACTCGGTTGAGTAGTGTGCTCACTCGGTCGAGTGGAGTTTCTACTCGGTTGAGTGAAGTCTTCTACAGATCCTCCAAAAAACAAAGAAGTGTCAAAGATTTCCTTCAAAAAATTTTGCTCCACTCGGTCGAGTGGAATCCTCACTTGGTCGAGTGGAAATTTCTACTCGGCCGAGTACATTTCAGCTTTAAATCAGGCTTGATTCGTCGTATTAGTGATCGCGCCCCGGATACACACCCGGGACGAGACTCGCTAGTCTTACCGCAAGCGCACAGTGTAGCGGTGAGCGGGTATCGAACACGAGGAGGGCAAATGACAGTGTCTTCTTCAATTCACCTGGCTATGAGAACAGTTGAGAAATGTTCGCAATAAAGCGGTCACAGTCGTTCAATTGTATAAAGGGAATATCAAATTAATAAAAACGCCTAGGGGTAGGGAATCTCCGCTACAAACCGTATCTCGTCATTGTGATTCGTAGGTTTCACAATTGCTAGACTTGAAATTTAGGTGAACTAGTTGCAACTAAATGTAGAACCAAGCTCACGCTCTCGCGCTATTGCCGGTCTATAGCAAACCTAGGGTGGGGTCCAATCTCTTGCAAACCCTAACCGAGGCAAGCTAGCGTGAAGAACAACACCATCGTTCAATCGTATCTCGAGCCCACTCTCGTGCAAACTCGAGCTACGACCTAGGTTGGGATAGTTCCTACCCGTCCAATCTCTTGAAAACGGGTATTGGTATGGAATTGCAATCGAAAACCCTAGTTTCGGTCCAATCTCTTGCAAACCGATTCCAGAGAAATCCAATTGTAACCCAATTCGAATTTCTAGGGCTTCCTATCGAGTTGGGATCCAATCTCTTGCAAATCCCAATCGGTATGAATCCCTAGCTATTCGTATTAAATCAATCCCAAACTAACCCTAATCAATTCTAGCAATAATTTCACCAATTCATCACAAATTAGAAATAGGGTTCGTAGGGTTCATCCCTACGCCCTAAGACGATAAAACTACTCACAATTCATAATGCAATTCAATAGAAATTCACAAATAAAATCAATAGAATTCATTGCAATATTCAATATATCAAGAAAAATGAGGTTTTTGATAGAGAGAGAGAGACAAACCAATTAAGATTCAATCGCATCCAACAAAATAACACTTTTTATCTCCCTCCCAAAAGCTCAATCTAATCTCCTAAAAAGTAATCTAAAAAGGCTGCAAAAAGTTCTGAAAAAGCTCTCTAAACTAGGTTAAAAACTGGAGTTAAATACCCCCCAAAATCGCCCAAAAAACTGTGACAAAATTGCCCCTGCGCAGCCTGAAAATCGCTATTTACGCTACAGGCAGCGCGGCTCACTCGGCCGAGTGACAAATGTCATTCGACCGAGTGACAATCCCTGACAAATTCCAGTAACTTCGGACTTTTGGGGGTCGGCTCCTCGGGAGTCACTCGGCCGAGTGACTTTATTTGCTTCGGCCGAGGGGACTTCTTCACTCGGCCGAGTCGGAACTCGGGAGTAGACTGACAGATTATAGTAAGTTGGGACTTTTCGTTTGCCATCGTCTTGATGCCACTCGGGCGAGTGGTGTCTCCGTGGTTCGGTCGAGTGGACTGGCGACGGTCGGCCGAGTGCACGCTGATACTCAGTCTGTTGCGTGTCCGATCTGGCCGGCCGAGCGGGCTTTCGATGGTCGGCCGAGTGACTCCTTCACTCGGCCGAGTGACATGCTGAAAATGCCCAATCTTCGTATTTTTGCTCCCTCGTCGCTCCTACGACGTTCTTTCTTCTTCCACTCCTCTCCAATAGCAAAATTCCCATCGAAAGAGTCACGGGTGACACTCCGGAGTGGGTGCATCTCAGAATCACTCCAAATCGCTCGAAATCTCCTTAAATTCGACAAAAACAAGAAATCGTGAAAAGCATCGCAATATTGCCGAAAAATCGTGAAAAACGTGATCTGGGAGATCAAAATGGCATGCAAACATGCAGAAAAAAGGTGTAAAATATGGAGTGATCAAAATCCCCCAAGCTTACCTCTTACTCGTCCTCGAGGAAGATGAGTAAAAAGCGAACCCGGTGGATAAAGAAAATAGAAACGATGGGAAAGTGGAAAATGAAATAAAAAGAAAAACAAAATAGAAAACGAAGAATGAAGCTGCTAGATCATTTTTCTCAGGACGTGGGTTTTGCTTACTCATATAGCACGCATTGAATGTAAAACACATGTCAAAGACTTTTATCTCGATATCATAGTATAATGGGGCATTTGAAATAGAAAACCCAAGAATATCAATATAGCATGAAAAATGGAATAATTCTATAATTAACATCGTCTGAAGCATGTAAAGCGGTATACAATATCGTAGATCACACACTTTTCAATTGAATGCTTTCTATAAGGAGTATAAGAGATATCACACAATAGAGTAGTAAGAATAGAAACGTGTGGTTTTCATGAAATGAATGTTAAGCGTAGATTTCTGGATTTCGTGGAACTTTAGCAATCTCATCGAGTATAAAATATTACTTAGCCTAGGTGATTGGACCGAAAAGGTGCTCTCTATCAAGTGCAAGAGTCCGTACAAGTAATATAATCTGGGAGTCCAGGTGTCGAATCCACAGGAGAAAATCTGTTGCAACCACAGCTCAACTCAAATTGAAAGCCAACGAAGAGAAACTAAACACTTTTAATGGTGGTGATGGTGATGTGAATGGGGATACGTGAATGATACGAACAAGGAAAATACGTGAGAACAAATATCTATAAAAAGTATGCACATGATATAGGTTCGTTAGGATCGATGATTCGTATTAATTTGGTTGATAGGTATAACGCAATGAATTCTCCTTTTGGGAGCAATTCACCGGAAAATACCCAATATAACTCAATGAATTCTCCTTTTGGGAGCAACTCATCGGAAGATGCTCTTTTGGGGGGTTCAAACACAAAATTCAATGAGATCGTCGCTAAAGTTATAATATGATATGAAACTCTCTTTTGGAGAGATCAAAACTACGGTATGAAACTTCCTTTTGGAGAGATCAAAGCTCACCCTTTTGGGGCGATCATCAACTTAATCACTTCTTTTGGAAGATGAAAAAGGCGATTTAAGAACAAAGATCACAACTTTAACGACGTTTAACGATTAAGCACATGGAATACAACCAAACTAACACAAATCACATCCCCTAACTACTCCATACCATGCACAAATAAGATTTAGCTACTCATCATGCAATAATAAACAACTTTCATAGCAAAATACATCAAGATTATAGCAAAATACGATGAAAAACACCAAAATACGAGGTTTAAGTTAAGAATTCATCACCAAATATCCTTGAAAAGACATCAAAACTCTCTGGAAATAAGAAAATAGCCTCTGGAGTTTTACAGAATTTTTCAGAGGCGAAATACGGCTCCTAGAGTCTCCAATACGCTCAAAATACGCCCAAATCTTCTTGAATACGCTCAAAAACCCCTAGAATACCTTAAATAGAGAGATTGCGGGTTTGGGGAGTGCTAACGGGTCTAAACCCGCACCAAATAGCTTCTTAACCCACATCCACGATCGGAGCAATTCTCAGCCGCACGATCAAGCGGGATTGAACCGCAGCTCGACACGTGGCTCTTGAAACGGATCTCCGCCCGCATCGCGCCCGTTTGCTTCTGAGTCCGGTTCGGATTGCTTGGCAACCGTTCGATGCAAAAGATGGAAGGCCCGGATCGCTCCACGTCGTTCGTTGAAGATCCGCGCCCGTTACCCGCTTCTCGCTGCGGGGCTTTCATCGTGGTGTCTCTGGGCCGTTCGATCGAAAGATCGAACGGCTGTGCTTTCGCCCGCTCGCTATCGCTACAGCGGGATTTTGGCATCCGTTAGATTGCGATTCGATGGCCGTGATTCGTCCACGTCGCTCGGAGTAATCTCGCTGCAGCCCGCTTCGTTCAGATTCGATCGTGGCCGTAGAATGAAGATCGTGCGGCTGATAGCAAGCCGCGTCGCCAATTTATTTCGACCGTTGGATATGGGCGGGAATCGTTAGGATGCTCCCACGTCACGCGCCAAGATTCGTGCCAACTTTATTTTATTTCCAATAAATGGTATTCTGCATTCAAAAATTCACAGTAATTAGCACAGATCTCAGAAAAATACAAATAAATAGTCGTTGGAATCGTGAGATTGAGAAGAAGCTAGGAAAAATATAAAATGTGCAGAAATACTCCGTTAATTACTGTTTTGTGCTCAAATTAAGTGTTTTCTCTAATAAATAATTGTGTACAAAATACGTATGAATTAGAGAACAATGTAGCATCACATGAGCACAAAATAGGGCTAAATTGGGGGTTAAATATGTAATATTGAACCCGAATCACACCCCCCAACTAACGATTTACTAGTCTCTAGCAAAAAGAGCGATTAATACGGGTGATTAATAAAACAATAAATTCTATCAACTGCTCATGGCATGGCTCAATAATACGCATTCCAACATGGTCTTGACCATCAATATACACATCCATGAACAAAATCAATCACATGATATTTTCTATAATTTAGTATGAATAAATAACATACAAGCATCGTTTTGCGCAAGCGAAAGTATAGCACGTCGTTTTTCTCTAGTTTTCTTGTTTTCAAGGAATTGGCCTATCAAAACAATCATTCAAGACATGGGTATTGAAATTGCTTAGTATATTCACCATTTCTTTTCTTTTAGTAGTTCCGCGTAACACGCATCAAGCAACATTCGCAGAAAAAGGTATAACTTGGATTGCTCCATCAAATGAGTGAGTTTCCTGTCAATGGCTCCCGAATCAGACGAAATAGGGCATTAGGCCAAAAAGGACCCCTCGGACTGTACTACTCGAGCCAACCAAGTTATTTTTCAGTGACATACTTATTCATTCTCTTCATTCATTTTTCATTCATTTTCTTTTCATTCCCTTCTTTCTTTTCTTCATCTTTCTTTTTTTTCTTTTGTAAGCAACTCAACACCCATTCTTTGAATATAAACATTAGAATCAATGGCCAAATTCCTCTTCAACTTGAAGACTATTCTTAAAAATCGTGTATACTTAAGCTCTTTCATCACATTAGCATGCATGAAATAAATTCAAACTATTTCGAGATATCAATCATGGAAATCAAAAATTTTCATGCATAGTATATTAACGGTAATTCCATGAAGGAAAAATAATTAACTCAAGCCACAAACAATTTTAGAACACAATCAATGTATAATCATCCGCATTAGTGGCATATGAGAGAGTTTTAAAATATGAGATTTGGTGGTTTATTCTTATCTTAACCTTATTTTTGAAAAAAATCCTAAGGTCTCATACACACCCCCAACTAAAGATGGACATTGTCCTCAATGTCGGAAGGGGTACGAGTTTATTCAAGCAAGCAACTTAGAAAGCATTTTAAAAACTACACTACTGGAAAGAACACACCGTGATCAAATGACGGATCCCGAATCTTTGATGGTGGAGGAAGTTGTTCAATTTGCTCCTTGCGCTTCTCGGTGAGTAATCTTCCTCCAACGACTAAACTGGATCCCAGCAACGTAACTCCCAACATCTCTATAAGATGTTCACCTGTAACCTGCAAGAGATGAGTCACGTCAATCCATTTTAATTTTGAATTCTTATCGATAAAAGAATTCCAAATGTAGTCATCAAAATAAGTGAAAGAAATTAAAATAAGTTGACGACTACTCCCTGAAAGATATGCACTACTCTCTGTACAATGCTCGATCAATGGGGAGAGGGATAAATGATTTTGGGACAAAACTGGAGGAGGGCATGGTTCTGACTCCATGGCGATAATCTCAAAACCCTTGTCCCTAGCTGTCTCCTCCTCTCGTTCATCCAAAATTGCTAACTCGTCCTCTCTTTTGCACACACTTTCTGCCATGTGGATATTTATATTCGTGTCATCATCGTGACATGGCTCGCTCGATATACCTGCAATAGAAGATAAACTCGTATTAGTTTCTTTAAATTGAGTTTCAAAATAATTTTCTTCTAAGCAAGCGGCAATCAAATTAAGATCTTCAATAGATTTTTGAATCTGCCGACTCCGAGCAAGGAAATTCTCTTGGAATTGAAGGGATGTGGCCTCCTGTGTCTGAATAATCAGGTAAGCGTCCTCTTTCAAGGATTGCAAAGGTACGTCTACGCTTTGCTCTTCTTGATCAAGGCACAAAGGCTCCGTTGAATCGCTCTCTGAAGTCTCTTCCATGGTTTCTTCGTTTTCTTGCAGAGACTCCATGTATTCCCACGCCACTGTCGGCGTCATGCCTCCCAATAATTCCTGCAGCTGAGGTTGTAGTCCTTCTAGGAAGGACTCCATAAGCTCTTCATTTGTGAAACCATGCCGTGGATAGCTCGATACGATATTAGTGAACCTCCTCCAGGCCTGAAAGAAAGTTTCACAGTCAGTTTGATTAAAATTTACAATCTTGAGCTTCTCCATCCTATGTTTGTGTGCATTAGCATACCGTGCATCATACAGATTGTTCGTGCAATAGAAGTTCATATATTCCATTTTAAAAAAAACTAAAGTTTATGTACAAAAAAATTAAACAAAAATTTATATACAGTAAAGTGGAAAGATCTCACCGAAGGTCTTCTAAATGAAATAAACCGTAGTAACAAACCATTTCTCCCCGGCAACGACGCCAAAAACTTGGTTGGACCGAAAAGGTGCTCTCTCTCAAGTGCAAGAGTCCGTACAAGTAATATAATCTGGGAGTCTATGTGTCGAATCCACAGGAGAAAATCTGTTGCAACCACAGCTCAAATCAAATTGAAAGCCAACGAAGAGAAACTAAACACTTTTAATGGTGGTGATGGTGATGTGAATGGGGATACGTGAATGATACGAACAAGGAAAATACGTGAGAACAAATATCTATAAAAAGTATGCACATGGTATGGGTTCGTTAGGATCGATGATTCGTATTAATTTGGTTGATAGGTATAACGCAATGAATTCTCCTTTTGGGAGCAATTCACCGGAAAATACCCAATATAACTCAATGAATTCTCCTTTTGGGAGCAACTCATCGGAAGATGCCCTTTTGGGGGTTCAAACACAAAATTCAATGAGATCGTCGCTAAAGTTATAATACGATATGAAACTCTCTTTTGGAGAGATCAAAACTACGGTATGAAACTTCCTTTTGGAGAGATCAAAGCTCACCCTTTTGGGGCGATCATCAACTTAATCACTTCTTTTGGAAGATGAAAAAGGCGATTTAAGAACAAAGATCACAACTTTAACGACGTTTAACGATTAAGCACATGGAATACAACCAAACTAACACAAATCACATCCCCTAACTACTCCATACCATGCACAAATAAGATTTAGCTACTCATCATGCAATAATAAACAACTTTCATAGCAAAATACATCAAGATTATAGCAAAATACGATGAAAAACACCAAAATACGAGGTTTAAGTTAAGAATTCATCACCAAATATCCTTGAAAAGACATCAAAACTCTCTGGAAATAAGAAAATAGCCTCTAGAGTTTTACAGAATTTTTCAGAGGCGAAATACGGCTCCTAGAGTCTCCAATACGCTCAAAATACGCCCAAATCTGCTTGAATACGCTCAAAAACCCTAGAATACCTTAAATAGAGAGATTGCGGGTTTGGGGAGTGCTAACGGGTCTAAACCCGCACCAAATAGCTTCTTAACCCGCATCCACGATCGGAGCAATTCTCAGCCGCACGATCAAGCGGGATTGAACCGCAGCTCGACACGTGGCTCTTGAAACGGATCTCCGCCCGCATCGCGCCTGTTTGCTTCCGAGTCCGGCTCGGATTGCTTGGCAACCGTTCGATGCAAAAGATGGAAGGCCCGGATCGCTCCACGTCGTTAGTTAAAGATTCGCGCCCGTTACCCGCTTCTCGCTGCGGGGCTTTCTTCGTGGTGTCTCTGGGCCGTTCGATCGAAAGATCGTACGGCTGCGCTTTCGCCCGCTCGCTATCACTACAGCGGGATTTTGGCATCCGTTAGATTGTGATTCGATGGCCGTGATTCGTCCACGTCGCTCGGAGTAATCTCGTTGCAGCCCGCTTCGTTCAGATTCGATCGTGGCCGTAGAATGAAGATCGTGCGGCTGATAGCAAGCCGCGTCGCCAATTTATTTCGACCGTTGGATATGAGCGGGAATCGTTAGGATGCTCCCACGTCGCGCGCCAAGATTCGTGCCAACTTTATTTTATTTCCAATAAATGGTATTCTGCATTCAAAAATTCACAGTAATTAGCACATATCTCAGAAAAATACAAATAAATAGTCGTTGGAATCGTGAGATCGAGACGAAGCTAGGAAAAATATAAAATGTGCAGAAATACTCCGTTAATTGCTTTTTTGCTCAAATTAAGTGTTTTCTCTAATAAATAATTGTGTACAAAATACGTATGAATTAGAGAACAATGTAGCATCACATGAGCACAAAATAGGGCTAAATGGGGGGTTAAATATGAAATATTGAACCCGAATCACTAGGTTGTCATGCACCGTCAGGTATTCACTCTCACACACATCATTGGATCCTCTCCCCCAAGCTTATCCATAAGCGTGGTGGCATAAACAAAATAATATTTACATTCCCCGTTTCTTTTGAAACTCCAAAAGTCAAAGAAATAAAAATAAAAGCAAAAGAGGGGAGGAAGAGAGAAAGGGTATGAGATGAGGTCGTTTTCGAACTTCTTTTCTCTTTTCTTTTCTTTTTATTTTTCTTTTCTTCTCTTTTTTTTGAATAACATATATACACAAATGATCCCAAATCAAAAGAGAAGGATATACAAGTATTTTTTCTTTTGGTTTTGGGGAATTTGGAGCATGGGATTTAACAGGGGGATGCCAATAATAGAATTGCTAAGGGGAGATTCACCAACGAATATAAAATAGAGAAATAATGTTCAAGATATGTGGAGAAAGAAATAAATGATCTCTCGGTTCACTCTTTAGGACGTGCATGACAACTTCAGCAGGGTAATTTAATCTACTCAGTTTAATCTCAAAAAGCAAACTAGTCCAGATATATCAATGCTAGCAAACATTCAATCAACCTGAAGTGGAGCGTACAAATCATGCAATAAGAAGTGATATGAGAAAAGAAAGCAGTACTCCAGATATAAGCATCAATGCGTGAATCTTGGTGTGTTTTCTACGATAGCATACATATGAATCATCAAACATCAGCTAATAATAGAATTTCATCCATTTTCATACGGAAAAAGAAGTGGGTCACTATTTCTAAATGCAAAGCAGAACATAGCATATGATATCAGAAACAAAAGCTATGACATGACAAAATTAGCATGCATATAGAGAAAAGCTAACACCACGTCATCGTCATCACAGAAAAATCATCTCTAGCAAAAGATGGAAGAAATAAAGATAAAAGAAAACAGAATTATTTACAATACAGCACACAAAGAAAATAAGAAAAAAACGTGATGCATGGTAAAAAATGAAAAAGTGATGGAAAATAGGTGCAAAAGCGGAAAAACGTGAAAAAACTAAAAATAAAGGTGATGAAAGCAAAAAGTGTGAGAACTCACTCCTCCAAGCTAAAGTGCACAGTGTCCTCAATGTGCAAAGTGTGGCACACCGAGAGACGTGAAATGGATGGGGTGGGTGAGGATGCATGCATGATACAATAAATGAAAAATAAACAAAAAAATATGATTCGGATATGAATGATGCATGCAAAGACCAGAGTGATGCATGTAATGTGTCACCAAAAATACTCTCACTCTCTCCCAAAAAGGATATAAAATGATGCAATCGGAACATGGACCAAAATAGTGAGGGGAGGAGGGGGTGGGCAAAAATCTCCAGGACCAGCAGAAAATGGGCAGCATAATGAAAAAAAATATCAATGGCATCAAGGGTGTGCCTAAGTTGGTGGTGCTGCACCATCTCCGTCCTGTGGCGGAGGTGGTGGTGGTGGTGGTGGTCGAGGTGTCGGCTGGGTGGGTGGGTGTAGTGGAGGGAGCCGCGCCAGGATCTGATTCAGGCAAGCCTGAATATCAGGAAGCATGGCGACGCGGGACTCCACGGAACTGACAGCGGCATGGAGAGCCCTAAAATCGCCTCTGAGTCCACTCACCGCCCCCTCAAGAGCACGAAGGCTCTGAAGTAGAGTGTCAGGGGGTGGTGGAGCAGAGGGACGAACAGGTCTAGGCTGTGAAGGACGGGGCTGTCGGACACGGGCAGTGTAAGTAATCGGGCCATCAGGTATGTGCGGAAAAGGCGCTGTGCTCACTAGTGGATGCCCAGCCTCAGTGCGAGGCTGGGACGTAGGCTAGGATGAGGAGGCAGCAGCAGTGGTGGAATACAAAATCGGCGACGAGGCAGCCAGAGAGGTCGATGACACAGGTGTGAGAACAGACGTCACGACACTCTCGGATAGGACAGCTACAGTGGAGACAGAAGGGTCGACCACTGGGGTGGAAGTGTAAGGACCAAAAGGTGACACCCCAGCGGACAACAAGCTGGATAGGGACCGCACAACAGCAGGGAAGGAAGACTCGCCGCACTCAAGGATAGTGGGTGGACGCTCGGGAAGAAGTGAAGAAATATGCTCAACCGAGATAGGCACAGCAGTGGTGGGGGTGGTGGTGGACGTGGTGGACGACTCAGCAAGGGTACTCTCGACACTGACAGAAGTGGGGACAGAAGTGCCGGGAGGTGCAGAAAGTGCAGGCTCGGGCTGAGGGATCACGGGGTCAGTAGGAGGTGCAGGGGGTGCAGGGGGTGCCTGCTCAGCGTCCTCGGCCTCAAGTAAGTAGGCAGCTGGGATGAGGAGGATCCAATCCTCGTGGGCCGGTCCTATATGTGTCCGAGCGAGGCTCGGGAGGATCATGTAATCGGCACTAAAAGGACCGTGCAACCACACCCAGTGCCGCTGGCTGTGGGGACGAAGTATCTTCATCCGGGCCATGACGTCTATCGAGAGTGCAGTGGGGCCCGGGGCTCGTCGCAGGTCAGCAGGTAGGTCCACGCCGGTCATCAGGGTTAGCAGAGTAATCAGACCGCCGCAGCAAATAGGTGAGCGAGCGCCCATCGAAATGATGATGCGGTCTAAAAACCATCTAGCAATATCAATCTCAGCGGCGGGGACCAGGTCGTCGCTACCCCTATCGAGAACTCTGGGGCGAGTCATCGCGTAGAGCATGTAGAGCTCAGGCGTAGACATCGTCCCAGGTTCGTACCTCGCCAAGAAAGTGGTCGACATGAGGCGCTGGGCTATGCGGATGCAGGGGTGCAGGATGGCTGAGGCCTTGGCCCTACTAGGGTCAAAGCCATGGTGGGAGCCCGTGATCCGTGTCCAGAACGTGGAAGTGTCAAACGCCGGCGGTGGGATGTGAGTGGGTGTGTAGGCTCGGTCGGGGACGGGGACAGCGGGCCACTGGAAGAATGCACGAAGCATGTCGAGAGTGACCTCGCACTCTCGATCCATAAGGCGGAATGTGCATCCTCCAGGGGTCCGGGTTATCGAGCTAAGAACCTCAAGTGTCGGATGGATGTAGGTGTCCGCCGACACAGACAAGAAGTCGCGCCAACCCACGTTGTCGTACAACGTGAGCATCCCCTCTAGTACCCCTAGGCGATCAAGGTCTGCTAAATATGCGAACCTAGAGGGCACTATCGAGCGCTGGGCGATACGCTCAAATCGGACGTGCTGTGCGTCGTCTCTGAACGTGATCCCCAGCGGCCCGACAGCGGAAGCCGGTGGTGGGACAGGATCGGCAGGGATGGGCTGTGCGTGGATGGGATCGGCGGGAAGCGGCTGTGTGGGTGGTGGTGGCTGTGGCGGGCTAGGTGGAGGGGAGTCCTCCCTAGTATGAGAAGGACCGGCATCATCGGTCCTCTTCCGCTTGGAAGAGGTTCCCCGCGTGTGTGGCCTAGTACGGGGCGGCATGTGTGCCGCGAGTGCTCACCCAACAAAAATACAATGCGGCGTGCTCAATAAAAGGAACGAGTGTACCTGAATACACCGTGAGAGCAAATCAGCAAGTGCGTACGAAGAGCGCTGCCTCCGCGAAGCGAAAAGTGCGTCCTGGAGCTCCCCAAAGCTCCCCTTAGATAGCCTGCACATCAAACAATGATATCGGCGGATAATATTTGAAATACATGGGGGAGATGGGGTATAATAGTTAGATAAAGAAGTTAATTTCAGTTAGGGGCTCAATGGGCGTACGGATCGTCAAAAATGGGAGAAAATGGAGCTAAAGGGCAAAATCGGGGTTGCAGGCGGTCGGCAGGCAGCGAGGCTACTCGCCGGAGGTCGGGGCGTCGGCGGTGGGATGATCGCCGGCGGTGGTCGGGCGAGTGGGGCCGACGGCGAGGCGATTCGGGCGAGGGGGCAGCTATCACGGGCGAGGGGAGACGAACGGTGCTGGGCTCGGGCGGAAATTAGGAATAATTGCGTTGAAATTCGCGCCGAGCCCGCAGCGATATATATAAGGGCAGTTACGACTCGGCCGAGTGACTATGTTACTTGGCCGAATGACGTAACGTAAAAAAAATTTAAATTTCTCACCGCCACTTACGACTCGGCCGAGTGGCTTTTGTTCACTCGGCCGAAGGGAGAAAACTCCTTCGGCCGAGTGGCACAAGCTACTCGACAATTTTTAGGCTAGGAGGGTATCCGTTTCCCTCGGCCGAGTGACTAAACGTACTCGGCCAAGTGGCAGTTAATATGAAATGCACAAAAAAGACAGAGAGTTGGTTCCGCAGACTTCCCTGGTTGGTGCCCCACTCGGTCGAATGGGGTCCTTTGCTCGGCCGAGTCGCATATGATACTCGGCCGAGTGGCGTGCTGTTTTCTGCTTCGGGGCTCCGTTTTCGCTCTACTCTCTGTTTTTCTTCCTCCAGTTGGTTTCTTCCTCCTCCCAAGGACTGAGCGCATTCCTGGAGCGCTCTTCCTTGCCATTATCTTCCTCCATATGAGAGATCTCCTTTTCTCCTCTCCTGTCATAGAAATTAAGACCCGTTGTCACGATTTTTATGAGCAAAAAGACTTAAAACACTAATAAAGTTTAAAATAAAAATAAAAACCAAATAAAAATAATGCAAAAACCATCGGGCTACCTCCCGACAAGCGCTCGTTTAAGGTCTTGAGCTCGACCCCTTTGGATTTTCAATTAACGCGTGATGTTGGGTGCATATGAGATGCACCCGTCGAACTTGCCGGGAAGACCGCTCGGATTTGGATCGTGGTGGTGTGTGGCTTTCCGCAGCGCCCCTTCATCATGAGTAATGTTGGGGGATGGCTCCCCCAAGCTTGAGCTTGTTCCGGTCCTTGGCCTCGCCGGTGACACCGATCTTCGAATCGGTGGAGCTTTCTTCGGATTCTTCAATGTTGAGAGCTTGCAAAGCTCCAGTATTCTCGCGACATCAGCGTCACCATCATCATTCGCCGTGGGGCTATTGGGAGAGTCTTCGATCTTCTCTTCTTCGACCAAATCTTGGCCTTCTTCGAAGCCGTCATCGTGGACTGCACCGATGGAGTAGGGGATATCCTCTTCAATGACCTCATCAAGGATGTATGAAAGGTCATCCAGCCGTCCCTTGAGCAGATATATTCTATTTACTTCACCCGTAGGGACTCCTTCGGAATAATGCTTGAGCCGTTGTCCATTCACCTTGAACGTGGCTCCGTCTTTCCCTTCCAATTCAAAAGCTCCTCCCGGTTGTATGTGCTTGATGGTGAAAAGTCCGGACCACCGTGATCTCAACTTCCCAGGGAATAGTCGGAATCGGGAATTATATAGCAAGACTTTGTCTCCGACCTTGAAGTCCGTGACAGTTATGCGTGCGTCGTGGAGAATCTTGGTCCTTTCTTTGTAAATTCTTGAGCTCTCGTAGGCATCTCTTCTAATTTCGTCAAGCTCATTGATATCTAGGAGCCGCCTCACCGTCGCACTCTTATAGTCATAATTGAGGGTCTTGATGGCACAATACGCGCGGTGCTCCAACTCTACCGGCAAGTGACAAGCTTTCCCATAAATGAGTCGGAATGGCGTGGTGCCAATGGGAGTGCGAAAGGCCGTGCGATATGCCCATAGGGCATCGTTTAACTTCATGGACCAATCTTTTCTAGATCGATCTACGGTCTTTTCAAGAATTTGCTTGATTTCTCTATTTGAAACTTCCACTTGTCCGCTCGTCTGAGGGTGGTAGGCCATGCCAATTCTATGGTTTACCCCGTACTTTTTCAACATGGCTTCAAATTTATTTTCTATAAAGTGGCTTCCCCCGTCGCTTATTAAGGTACGGGGCACCCCAAAGCGTGGGAAAATATTCTGCTTGAAGAACTTGGAGACAACCCTCGCATCATTGGTAGGGGTGGCGATGGCTTCTACCCATTTGGAGACGTAGTCCACGGCCAATAAGATATAATTGTTACCCTTGCTTGACGGAAATGGTCCCATGAAGTCCACTCCCCAACAATCAAAGAGCTCAATCTCTAGAATGGGCCTCATTGGCATCTCATTTCGTTTGGAAATATTCTTGGTCCGTTGGCATCTATTGCACCCCTTGACGAAGTCGTGCGTGTCTCTGAACATGGTTGGCCAAAAGAATCCACTTTGCAATATCTTAGCTGTAGTCTTGGAAGCGGCGTGATGTCCCCCGCATGGCATACCATGGTAATGCAAGATGATGGAGGTAGCCTCCTCCTTAGAAATACATCTCCGGATAACCCCATCCTTGCATATCTTAAAGAGATACGGGTCTTCCCAAAAATAGCTACGGACTTCATGCATAAATCTTCTCTTTTGCTGTGTGGGCATCCCGCATGGTTTAACCGCACAAGCCAAGTAATTGACAAAGTCAGCATACCAAGGACCTTCCCCAGGCCTTATGGCGTATAGCCTCTCATCAACAAAGGTGTCATCGATGGGCAAGCTCTCGTCCTCCTTGTCACGAATAAGCCTAGACAAATGATACGACACAAAGTTGTCCGTACCCTTCTTATCTCTGATTTCCAAATCAAACTCTTGCAATAGAAGTATCCACCTAATCAACCTAGGTTTGGCCTCTTTCTTGTTTAGAAGATACTTCAATGCTGCATGGTCGGTGTGGACAATTACCTTGGATCCAAGGAGGTAGGAGCGGAACTTTTCAATGGAATAAACGACCGCTAGAAGCTCTTTCTCCGTAGTTGTATAATTTTTCTGTGCGTCATCCAACGTTTTGCTTGCATAGAATATTGCATGAAGCTTTCTGTCTTTCCTTTGTCCCAATACCGCCCCAATGGCTTGGTCACTTGCATCACACATGAGCTCAAAGGGAAGGCTCCAATCCGGTGGTTGTATGATGGGTGCAGAAATTAGTGCTTCCTTCAATGTATTGAACGCTTGTAAGCATTCACCTGAAAAAACAAACGGGGCATCTTTAGCAAGCAAGGAGGTAAGAGGTCGGGCAATCAAGGCGAAATCCTTGATAAAGCGGCGGTAAAACCCCGCATGACCAAGAAAGCCCCTAATGCCCTTAACATTAATAGGAGGAGGGAGTTTCTCGATTACCTCAATCTTCGCCTTATCAACCTCAATCCCTCTTGAGGAGACAAGGTGCCCAAGCACTATCCCTTCGGTGATCATGAAGTGACATTTCTCCCAATTAAGAGTAAGATTATTTTGTTGACATCTTTTAAGAACTTTGGTAAGATTAGCCAAACAAGAATCAAACTCACTTCCATAAACTGAGAAATCATCCATGAAAAATTCCATAATATTTTCAATATAGTCGGAAAAGATGGAGGTCATGCACCTCTGAAAGGTGGCGGGTGCATTGCAAAGACCAAAGGGCATTCTACGGTAGGCGTAGGTGCTATATGGACAAGTAAAAGTAGTCTTTTCTTGATCATCTTCATGCAAAGGAATTTGGAAAAACCCCGAATACCCATCCAAGTAGCAAAAGTATTTATGCTTAGCAAGCCGTTCAAGCATTTGATCTATGAAGGGTAGTAGGTAATGGTCTTTTCGGGTGGCTTTATTTAGTTTTCGGTAATCAATGCACATCCGCCATCCCGTGACAGTGCGTGTAGAAATGAGCTCTCCTTTGTCGTTTTTTATAACGGTCATCCCCCCTTTCTTGGGGACGACGTGAACGGGGCTAACCCATCTACTGTCAGAGATAGGGTAGATAATTCTGGCCTCAAGCAATTTTAGGATTTCCTTTTTGACCACCTCCTTCATGTTGGGGTTCAACCGCCTTTGAGGCTCTATGGAGGTGGCGTCAGTGTTTTCCAAATGGATTCTATGAGTGCAAAGCCTAGGGCTTATTCCCTTAAGATCCGAGATAGTGTAGCCAAGGACATCTTTGTGGTCCCTAAGGACTTCTAATAGTTTTTCAAGTTGATCATGGCCGAGGTGGGCATTAACAATCACCGGAAAGGTCAATTTACTACCCAATAAAGCATAGCTTAGATTCGGCGGTAATTGTTTAAGCTCTACCTCAAAGAGTGTCGTACACTCTGCTTCATCATCTTGTGTGAGTTTTGCTTCTCCTTCAACATCTGAGTTTAGCTCATGTTCGGGTGGTGCGCCCTCGTGTGGAGACTCAGATTCACTTCCTAGTGAGGACGGTGCATCGGAATAGACGCTCTCCAATTCTGTGCTAGCATCGATAGGACCACCACTTTGCTCCGGGTCATTCCTGAGATCGAGAAATACGTCAGCAGATTCATAAATGCAAGAGTGGGGGTCGTAGAGTGTAACTCCCTGAATATCGATTTGCTCGAAGGATTCCTCGGGAGTGTAGTACTCTTCGACGCATGTTCTACCGCCTTCAAAATATAGCTTGTCGTCCCTCATATCAACTCTGATATTGCCCCCAATAGTTCCGTCCGGGGAGATTTGATCCATCACGAAGATAGCAAACAATTGTTCGACGGGGTCCTCGATATTAATAGCAAAAACTCCGGTAGTGTGGACCTCATCAACAAGTTCCTTAAGGAGCTCCGTAAAGGATTCATCATCCCCCTGGCCAGACTCAATCATTGGCATTGCATCTCCCATGTTTACATGTTAAGGTCTTGTGGAAAATTTCGGGAGAGCGTGCAAAATGGGGCTGTAAACAGAGTTAGAAAAGAATGAAGAAATAAATAAATAAAGAAATTGAAAAATAACCGGGTGGTCGAAATCGAACTCCGTCAAAAACACTCCCCGACAACGGCGCCAAAAACTTGATCGCGCCCCGGATACACACCCGAGACGAGACTCGCTAGTCTTACCGCAAGCGCACGGTGTAGCGGCGAGCGGGTATCGAACAGGAGGAGGGCAAATGACAGTGTCTTCTTCAATTCACCTGGCTATGAGAACAGTCGAGAAATGTTCGTAATAAAGCGGTCACAGTCGTTCAATTGTATAAAGGGAATATCAAATTAATAAAAACGCCTAGGGGGTAGGGAATCCCCGCTACAAACCATATCTCGTCATTGTGATTCGTAGGTTTCACAATTGTTAGACTTGAAAGTTAGGTGAACTAGTTGCAACTAAATGTAAAACCAAGCTCACGCTCTCGCGCTATTGCCGGTCTATAGCAAACCTAGGGTGAGGTCCAATCTCTTGCAAACCCTAACCGAGGCAAGCTAGCGTGAAAAACAACATCATCGTTCAATCGTATCTCGAGCTCACTTTCTTGCAAACTCGAGCTACGACCTAGGTTGGGATAGTTCCTACCCGTCCAATCTCTTGCAAACGGGTATTGGTATGGAATTGCAATCGAAAACCCTAATTTCGGTCCAATCTCTTGCAAACCGATTCCAGAGAAATTTAATTGTAACCCAATTCGAATTTCTAGGGCTTCCTATCGAGTTGGGATCCAATCTCTTGCAAATCCCAATCGGTATGAATCCTTAGCTATTCGTATTAAATCAATCCCAAACTAACCCTAATCAATTCTAGCAATAATTTTACCAATTCATCACAAATTAGAAATAGGGTTCGTAGGGTTCATCCCTACGCCCTAAGTTGATAAAACTACTCACAATTCATAATGCAATTCAATAGAAATTCACAAATAAAATCAATAGAATTCATTGCAATATTCAATATATCAAGAAAAATGAGGTTTTTGATAGAGAGAACAAACCAATGAAGATTCAATAGCATCCAACAAAATAACACTTTTTATCTCCCTCCCAAAAGCTCAATCTAATCTCCTAAAAAGTAATCTAAAAAAGGCTGCAAAAAGTTCTGAAAAAGCTCTCTAAACTAGGTTAAAAACTGGGGTTAAATACCCCCCAAAATCGCCCAAAAAACTGTGACAAAATTGCCCCTGCGCAGTCTGAAAATCGCTATTTACGCTACAGGCAGCGCGGCTCACTCGACCGAGTGACAAATGTCATTCGGCCGAGTGACAATCCCTGACAAATTCCAGTAACTTCGGACTTATGGGGGTCGGCTCCTCGGGAGTCACTCGGCCGAGTGACTTTATTTGCTTCGGCCGATGGGACTTCTTCACTCGGCCGAGTCGGAACTCGGGAATAGACTGACAGATTACAGTAAGTTGGGACTTTTCGTTTGCCGTCGTCTTGATGCCACTCGGGCGAGTGGTGTCTCCGTGGTTCGGCCGAGTGGACTGGCGACGGTCGGCCGAGTGCACGCTGATACTCAGTCTGTTGCATGTCCGATCTGGCCGGCCGAGCGGGCTTTCGATGGTCGGCCGAGTGACTCCTTCACTCGGCCGAGTGACATGCTGAAAATGCCCAATCTTCGTATTTTTGCTCCCTCGTCGCTCTTACGACGTTCTTTCTTCTTCCACTAATCTCCAATAGCAAAATTCCCCTCGAAAGAGTCATGGGTGACACTCCGGAGTGGGTGCATCTCAGAATCACTCCAAATCGCTCGAAATCTCATGAAATTCGACAAAAACAAGAAATCGTGAAAAGCATCGCAATATTGCCGAAAAATCGTGAAAAACGCGATATGGGAGATCAAAATGGCATGCAAACTTGCAGAAAAAAGGTGTAAAATATGGAGTGATCAATTAGCTTCACTCGGTCGAGTGAGCCACTTCACTCGGTCGAGTGAGCTGCGTCACTCAGTCGAGTAGCCAGTAAATCTTCTCAAACCTCCTCCTTCTTGCTTCCGCATTGATTTCTTCGCCTCTCTTCCTCTTCTACTCATCCTCCAACGCTGTTAGCCCTCTGATATCGTTAGCAATGACGCTCCGGGATGTGTGTATGCACTCATGGCTGCAAATTGCTTCCGATTGCTCCATATCTACTAAAATCATACGAAACCAAGAAATAGTAAAAAGTATTGCAAAATCGTCGTATAATCGTGAAAATCACGATATGAGCAATCGAAATGGCATGCAAAATACAGAAATAAAGTGTAAAATAAGCCTATCAGTAATTCACAGTCGCCTGACAAAGTGACAGGTGCCTGTAAAATATGCAATAGTCGCCTGGCCGAAAGTCAATAAATTTTGATGAATTGATAGAAAAATATCAAGATCAAGGGAGATGCCTGATGAACAAATTTCAGTCGCCTGTCGGAGAGACAAGCGCATGTAAATTATACATCGGTTGCACGTGCAAAAGCACTAATTTTAGTCAGAATGTCTAGAGTCGGGCAGACGAGTGTCGAAGGATTAACAGTCGTTTGTCCTGGTCCAAAATTGTAAGATAAGGCTGAAATTATGAGAATTAAGACAATTCACCCTAAGACATGTACTCTAACTATTCTCTAATCATGCAATCCCTATCAAAATAGTATAGATTAACATACACGTATACTAATCCAAACATATAAAATCATCAAAATCTCAAATAAATCTCATTTAAAAATATATGTAAACATATTACATATCAAAACATGAGATGTGAAATGATGACATGCGTTCAAAGCATGCTTTAACATAAAAAAATATGAACTCATATATTTCAGATTCACGCATAATCTCTAATTCTCCACACAACCTTACACATGAATCTTCTTTAAGAGGTTTAGTGAAGATGTCGGCGATTTGTTTTGGGTTTCACTGTACTCTAAGATGATGTCCTTCTTAGCTACATGATCATTAATGAAATGATGTCTCACATCTATGTATTTGGTATGAGAGTGATGTACCATATTTTTGGAAAGATAAATTGCACTTTGGTTATCAACCATGATAGGTCAAGTATCACAATTGACACCATAGTCTTTGAGCATGTGTCTGATCCAAAGAATTTGTGCACGTGCAAGACCCGCGGCAATATATTCTACTTTAGTTGTGGACAATATACCGAGTTCTGTTTCTTGGAAAACCAAGAAACAATAGAATTTTCTATAAAATGGCAAGTGCCACTAGTACTCTTCCTATTGGATTTGCATCCGACAAAATCGGCATCACTATATGAGATTAACTCATATGTGCTAGACTTAGGGTAAAATAACACATATTCTTGTGAATGATTGAGATAACAAAAAATTCTTTTAACTGCAATCAAGTGTGACTCCTTAGGTCTAGCTTGATATCTAGCACAAAGACATATGGAGAACATAATAACGGGCCTACTAGCAGTTAAGTAAAGTAAGCTACCGATCATGCATCGATATAGACGAACGTATGCATCTTTCCCGTTCTCATCCTTGTGTAGATGGGTTGGCGTACTCATGGAAGTCCGTTTGCTTAAAGATGATTCCATCCCGAATTGCTTGATAAGCTCCTCATTATACTTTATTTGATGTATGAAAGTTTCATCCTTCATTTGCCGAATTTGCAGTCCAAGGAAGTAGTTGAGCTTACACATATGGCTCATTTTGAATTCATCCTTCATAGACTTAGAAAATTCTTGGCAAAGATTAAAGTTAGTAGAACCAAATATTATTCGTCTACATAAACTCGAATTAAAATAATGTCATTTTCATAATCTTTAATGAAAAGAGTTGAATCAACTTCACACATTTTAAAACCTAAATCCAAAAGAAAGATTTTGAGTCGATCATACCAAGCTCTAGGAGCTTGTCTCAACCCGTATAGCATTTTCTTAAGTTTGAAAATATGGGTTGGAAATTTGTCATTAATAAAACCGGGTGGTTGAGAAATATAAACTTCTTCATTAACAATACCATTTAAAATGCACTTTTAACATCCATTTGAAATAATTTAAAATTTTTATGAGATACAAAAGATAAAAGTAACCTAATAGCTTCTAATCTAGCTACAAGGGCAAAGGATTCTTCGAAATCAATACCTTCCTTTTGCCGATAGCCTTGAGCTACTGACCTTGTTTTATTCCTTGTGATAGCCTCGTTCTTATCGGTCTTGTTCTTGAAAATCCATTTGTTCCCAATCACTTGGTGACCATTTGGATGAGAAACGAGCTCCCAAACTTCATTTCTGTCAAATTGCATGAGCTCCTCTTCCATTGCAACTATCCAAGAGCTATCTTCACACGCTTCTTGGATAAGCTTTGAGAATACATGTAACACTTGGAACATTCTCAACAATTTCACTAGTATTGTTAGTCTCAATAATAGAATCATTAATTTTAATATTACTAATCGAATCATATAAAACATCTACATTATCATTGACAACATGAGGAATATCAAAATCTCCATAAATGAAACGTATAGTGATTCCTCGATCGTTGAAGAGGTTTTGTTATATATCTGGTAGGCTTTGCTACATGTGGAATATTCAACAAAAATTTCTTCATCGGATCTTGGCTCAAATTTATCTAAGTTACCATAGGTGTTCTTTATAAAACATTTTGAACCAAAAACACGAAAATATTTAACTTGCGGCTTTTTATCATAAAACAATTCAAAACAAGTTTTGTCCGTTCAGGGCCTTACTAGGATCCTATTTAGCACCTAACATGCCGTGTACACCGCCTCCGTCCAAAATTGTAGTCCAAGATGACTATCATGAAGCATGGTGCGAGCACACTCGATTATGGTCCTATTCTTTCTCTCAACAACACCATTTTGTGGTGGTGCACGAGGAAAAGAAAAGTTGTAAGTGATCCTGTTGTCATCACAAAACTTAGTAAAAAATTCATTCTCAAATTCTTCTCCATGATCACTACGAATAGTGATAATCGTGGTTCCAAAGAAATTTTGAATTTTCTTTGCAAATATAGTAAACTCTTCAAACGCTTCATTTTTATTGGTTAAAAATGAAACCAATGTAAATATAGAGAAGTCATCTATGACGACTAATCTATAATGAGCATTACCTAAAGATGTGGTTTTAGTTGGCCCAAATAAATCTAAATGAAGTAATTCTAGGGGCCTCTTAGAAGTTATGATATCTTTAAGTTTGAAAGACGATTTGCTTAGTTTACCTATTTGGCATGAATCACAAATTTTTTCTTACTAAAAGCAATTTTCAAAAACCCTTTAACCAGATCATGCTTAGCTAACTTATATAAGTGCTTCAAATGAACTTGACCAAAATGGCGAAGCCATAATAGTTGTTTATTTGTATTAGCAACTAAGCAATGTTCTATGGTTTTAGGCAAGCTCAAATAATAAATATTTTTACGCCTAATTCTGATAAATAAAACATGCGAATCAATATCTACAATATTACAAATGCCATCTCCAAAGTTAACATTGTAACCCTTGTCACAAAGTTGACTAATGGTGATAAGGTTATGACATAAACCACTAACTAAATAAACATTGGTAATAAGTGGTTTGGAAGGATTACCGACTTTGCTTACTCCAATGCTGGTTCCCTTTTGATTGCCTCCAAAAGTGACCGTTGCACCATCCTTGATGCTAACTACTTCGGAGAGCAATGCAGGATCTCCCGTCATGTGTTGGAGCATGATTTATCGAGTATCCATCCTTTTCTTTTAGAGCCAATATGTCTATTATTGTTCTCTTTCTTGTTCTTGGGTACTTACATAATATAATATAAGATCATTGTACCCAAGCTTTGTTGGGTCCAAGGAAATTAGCCCTTTGGAAACCAAGTCCAAGTGGACTTTGGCTTTCTAACATAGTTACCACTATTTATCATATCACTAAAATAAGAATTAACATAAGCATTCCTATCATTTATGCTAGTGTTCTTAGGACCTCAAATTGTGTATGTTTTGTGTATCTTTTTCCTAGCTGCATGCATATTTGGTTGAGTTTTATGTAGTGCATGCTTCCTGGGAGCATGAGATCTAGCATATGGAGATGGAGATGGATAAGCATGAGACGTATATGAGTTATATGCATATTTAGGAGCATGCATATTATATGCAACATATGGAGCATGCATGTGATGTGGTGGATAAGCATACATGGGAGGATGATGTGCATGAACATATGAATGTGTAGGAGCACATGCATGAGTATTTATCATGTGTGGGTTTGCACGTGTCTGCGGGTGTGGAGCACAAAATGTGTTATACGTGTCCACATGTGAAGTAGGAGATTTCCTACGTGTATGAGTGTTAGTGTACATATATGCATGATCTTTCTTTTGGCTTCCACCCTTAGTGGGTTTCTTGCCAAAAGGAAGAGATTGTGAAGTGGTAGCCTTCTTGCTAGGTTTGCTACCAATAGTGTTTTTAGCACCACTTGTGAATGCACCGGAGAATGTCCTCACAAAATCTATAATTACATCACTATAGGAGATGCGAGATTTGGATGCATTTGCTTCCACATAACCAAGTCCAACATGATGTGTGGCCGGAAATAGGGGGTGGCAAACAGGTCGGGTGGGTTCGGGTCGGGTCAGATTTGACCCGACCCGGGTAGGGGTAAACCCTAACCGGACCAGGATTGAATCCGGGTCGGGTTCGGGTGACCCGAAAAATTTTCGGGTCGGGTTCGGGTTAACCCGTCGGGTTAAGATTTGACTTATACACTGCTGCTCCTTTTTCGATATCCAGCTATTTATTAAGAGACACTGACAATTTATTAAGTGTTGAATAATTTTCAGTAACTCGTCGCTTAAACCTCACTGATGACAGCAAGGAAGTATAATTAACATTACCATTTTATTAACAAAAGTAATAAAATTAACAAAAAATTTGTACGTAAAGTGAATTAATTCCAAGACCTCTTAAAGAAGAGACAACAATTCAAATCGTATAAGTACAACTCTTATTGCAACTGTGTATTGAAGTTATTATATAAATTTATATATATATATAGAAAGTAAAACGGGTCGAATTCGGGTCATCCAGGTTGACATGCTAAACCCTTACCCGCCCCGGATTTTGTCCGGGTCGGGTCGGGTCAACCCGTTTCCTACTTACACGGATTGGCCCCTACCCATACCCGGTTAAGGATGCAGGTTCGGGTCGGGTCGGGTCAGGTCGGGTCGAGCTCATTTTGCCACCCCTAGCCAGAAATTGGTTTGTAAGCAATTCATCCAATTATCCTTTCCCTTTGTTAAATCTCTTAACTTGGGAGGACATGAGCTCATATTTCTTCCTAAGAGAAGAAATATTTGTATCCAAGGTGGACACATATGTTTTGAGCTCGTGCACTTTGGTTTTAAGAGAATCATTCTCAATACCCAATTGTGTATTTTGTGAAGCTAGATCACTACTATTTTTAGACTAATCTTGATCTAGTTAAGATTTGAGGGAATTTACATCATTTCTTAGGATGTCATTTTGAGAAACCAAATTTGCTTTCTCAAATGTTGGTGTGTCGACAATGGTGTCATTGTTGATGATGCATTGCATGGATGATTTGCTAACATTAGATTTCTTTAAACTAGTATATCTAATCATAAGAGATTGATACTTAGAAAATAATTCTTCGTTAGCAATACAAAGTTCATCCATGATTACCTTGGGTTCATCATTGTTACTATTACTCTCATCGGAGAATGCATCTTCTCGGGCCATGAATCACATATGTGCACTCTCACCCTTGCTTGAATTATCGAACGTCCCAACAAGTCCTTTCTTCTTGTCCTTCTTGAATTTGTCAGACTTGTGGTGCTTTGGTGCTTTCTACTTTTCTTTGTTCTTAGCATTGTGCAATCCTTTTGAGGTGGCTTGTTACACTTAAAACAAAGGGAAGACGAATTGTTAGTGGAATCAGATTTAGATTTGGAAGGAAATTTACCTTTGCGAGCGTTGGAACTTCTTTGCTATTTGTGCCATTTCTTCCAAATCCACTTTGTTCTTGGATTAATCACTATCGGAGAATGAAGAAGTAGCCTTCAAGGCTAACGCTTTCTTCTTGGCCTCTGTTGGGTTCATCATCGCTCTAATATTCATTCGGTTCTCCTTTCTTACTTTGTAAGACTTGAGAGTACCATGAGATTCACCACGGGGTAGTTCTTCATGTCATTGGCCTCCTCAATGGCGATTGCCTTCTCTCCCATTTTGAGGTCATTCCCATGATTATATTTCTCACCTTTTCTTGTTGAGTGTAGACTTAACCAAGAGCTTCAAGCTCATTGGTGATGTCAGTGAAGCGACCGTACATCGTTGCAATGTTCTCATTATACTGCATAGAAACATGCCGAAATATTGTATTGCAACATATAATTTAGACAACTTTACCTTGTTCGTTCTCTCGTGGGTAACGACGAGATTGTTCCATATTTGATATGAATTCTTACATGTGCATATCTTATTGAACTTATCCGGGTCCAATGCACAATGAAGAGCGTTCATTGCTTTAGCATTGTTCACCTCGGCGGATTTCTCGACGGGAGTCCATTTGTCAAAATCCTCTTCAGTTGGTTCAATGTACTCGTTATGGAGGGTTCTCCAAAGAGAAGCACTCCTAAGAAATTTCTCTATCCGACACTTCTAATAGCCAAAATTCGTGCTATTGAAACGCGGAGGACGAACCGTTGGTTGTCCTTCGAAGACGGTAGACGCACCATCACAATCGTGATTGTTGTACAAAGGAGGTGGAGGAACATTGTTGGAACGTTGTTGTTGTTGGATGCCATAGCTAAATACATTGACTCTGATATCAATTGTAAGGACCCTGGCTATGAGGAAAACACTAGAATGAAGGGTTGAATAGTGTTTATAAAAATTAAACGATAGTAATACCAATTTAAATTCCTAACCAACAATAGATGCGGAATTATAAATAAACCCAAAATGAAACAATGCTAATACAAAGTATGTTTTAGGCGTTCAGATTACCCAAGTCCAATTCCGACTTGTTCCCAGTAATTCTACGTCCTTTCCACCCGGATACCTCTGGATACTCAAGTTAGAATCCTAACTTGAGCTTTACTTTATTCACACTTGTAGTAACCTTACAAATAAAATCGAAACACAATCGATGACCTTGACTCCCACAACTTGGTATCAAGCAAACCACTCTCACAAATCGAGAGTAAAACTAATATCGAAAGATATGAAATAATGAAATAGCAACACTTACAATCACCTATGCCTGAAGTAAAACCTGAAGGAGCAAGTGTGTTGTGTGTTGAATTCTCTTCCATAAAGAGAGAAAGTCATTTCTCTTGTTACCACCAATGGCTAGAGGATATCACTTTGGTTCTAGTTTGGAGAGAATGAGAGAAGGAGATTGGAAATCTAAGTCTTTTGGTTTTTTGGAGCTTGAAAACTTGAAGATGAAAGCTCAGGGTTTTCAAGAGTTGATCAAGAGTTCATTAATGGAATAGTAGAAGCCCTATTTATAGGTTCTCTAGAACCCTTAAACAGAATTTCCCAAAACCCTTTTGAAATCCGTGGAGAAACAACCAACGGATAGAATTGACACAATAGACAGTCAACTGGTGAAGAAACCATAGTCGACTGCTGCACTATGTCAGAGGGTAGGTGAAAATTCAAACGGTAACTTACCACATAGGACAGTCGACTGATTAAGATCAGACAGGAACCTGTAAACCAACATGCGACTGAGAAAACTTCTACAGGCGACTGACCGAAACATGAGTAAGCTGTGAAAACCCAGGAAGTCTTAGGAAGGTAGAACAGGCGACTGATGTATTATCTACAGGCGCATATGCCATGGGCAGACGCATATGAAACCAACATCAGTCGACTGGCCAAAACTAGCAAAGCTTGCCAAACAACTAGTGTTAGGGCAAGGATCGACATGCGACTGTTGAAGCATTCACAGGTGCATGTGCCATGGACATACGACTGTGAAACCAACATCAGTCGACTGGCCGAAACTTGCATAGCTTGTCAAACAGAAAGTGTTAGGGCAAGGATCTACATGCGACTATTGAAGCATTCACATGCGCATGTACCATGGACAGTCGACTGTGAAACAAACATCAGTCGATTGATCGAAAGATGACAAGTAAGAGATATTTGGGTAAGAGAGAGACATGCGACTGATTAACAAGTCACAAGCGTCTGTAACTGAACATGCGCATGTACTTTATACAGCAGTCGCCTAATGAAAGTTATAGCTGAAAACCCTTTAACCAAATGAAAAATACGTGCAAAACAGATGACTGTTGAACAAATCACATGCGAGTGTTTGGAGTCAGGCGCCTGTAAATCGTTCAACAGTCGCCTGTTGAAAGTCCAAAATGCACATGCTTGAGAATAACTAATTGGAGGCCAAGAAATGAGTTCTAATGATTTCTTAGGACTGAAAGACAGATGTATGTGTGCTCCAACATAGTTCTACTTCTAAGATACATACTAGAAGAGACTAAAAAGATTACATCTTGTATTTGCGTCTCTTCATTATATAGAATGAGCTTGAAGTCTTCTATGAGCTTCAATCATCATCTTCAATTATACAATCCACTTTTCAAGCGTTGATTGATCCTTGAGTGACATCCATTGCTAATTGATCATCAAGATATGCTTAGGCGATTGATTAACTGCAAGTTTGGGATTAGTCACAAGTATTTATGCTCATCATCAAAACCAAGTAGGAAAAAGTCCAATACTCAACAAGATGAAATATCTCGGGTATCTTTGGTATTTTTTGTACATTGAAGTTGCGCACGCTGCCAAAGGGTATCTCCTTTCTCAGCAGAAATATATCTCAGACATTCTAGCACGTGCAAATCTTGCAGAATCTTTGAATTCATCATCTTCTCATGATTCTACTCCTATGGAGCTAATCTTAAGTTACGACGAGATGATGGACATCCTCTTCCCAATCCAACACGTTATCAAGAGCTTGTGGGCGCCCTAGTTTACATGACCATCACTAAACCAGATATTGCTCATGTCGTACATGTAGTAAGTCAGTTTGTCAGAGCACCGAATTCCACACATTTTGCTGCCCTGCTTCGATTTCTCCGCTATATTCAGGGTACACAACGTCGGTCTCTCTTATTCTCTTCCCAGTCTTCGCTTTTACTTTGTGGATACTCTGACGCAGGCTGGACTGATGATCCTGATACTTGTCGCTAAACTACCAGCTATTGCATATTTCTTGGTTTCTCTCTTATTTCTTAGCATATCAAACAATAAGATATGGTGTGCAGATCTAGTACTGAAGCCGAGGATCGCGACATGGCAGATACTGTCGACGAGCTATAATGATTGTGTAGTTTGTTACATGACATATGCATAACTATACCTTTTCATACTCTGTTTCATTGTGACAATCAAAGTGCTATACATATTGCTACAAATCCTGTTTTTCATGAACGCACAAAGCATATCAAGGTTGATTGTCACTTGCTACGACAAGAACACGATGCTCATCGTATATATCTTTTTTATATCTTCCATCCAATAATCAAGTAGCGGATCTCTTCACCAAGGCTCAAACACTTGCTCAATTTCGGTAGTTCTTAACCAAACTCTCGTTGCTTGATCCACCTTGAGTTTGAGAGGGTATTAATATGATTATTATAGTTTCTAGTTTCATGGGTTGTGTCTTAGGATATTGTATTGGGTTATTATGTTGACTCTTGGGTTCTAGTGAGAGTCTCTTGGGCTCTTGTGTCTAATTATAACTTAGTATATATATGGGATCACTCTTGCAACCGAGTATCACGTTAATGCAATACAAATTATCTTCTTCTTCATCCAATTTTACGTGCACAAAGAGGGGTGAAAGAGCGGTTAACGAATAGAGTGGAAGTAGGATTAGGATTTTAGGGTAGAGGAGATGATGAATGGGAAGAGATGAGTGAGATGGTGTCAACGAGGTAGGAGGTAATGGATGTGTCTTGTTTTGCATGTATTCTTTCAGCAAAAATGAATCCATAGAAAACACAATATGACATGCATTGTGTCATTCAATCATTTTCTTTACATATTCATTTCTCATATATGTGTCATGTTTTTTTTATTTATGTTTCTATTTTCTTATCCCCATTTGTCTGTCTATACGTTTTTCCCGAGCATTAAAGCCATGGTTCTTGCAGGTTACAAGAAGCGTAGATACTGAGTCAGACCAGCTAAGTTTCCACGAACAAAAGACCGTGGAGGCAATTGTAAGAGCAAGGTAACTTGATCATATCACTGGAGAACACATTTCATGCTTTTTATAAGCCTTGAAAAAAAAGAAACATCTGAGATGAAGATATATAGAAATTTACTCAACTGGAGAAAGCTCATCAATGTTTCTTGTTTGTTATACGTTGAATGCAATTTACAAGAATTTGAAGTTTATATCTTATACTTCATTACTTCTCATTTTCATCTCCTCGCTTTGCAGTGAATTTCCATTGTCTATTGTTTTAGTTGGGGTTGGTGATGGTCCTTGGGACATGATGAAGCAATTTGAGGACAACATTCCTGCCAGAAAATTTAGCAATTTCCAGGTAAACACTGAATGTTTGTGATATCAGCGGTTTTTCCAGTACTGTCCGTTCTCTTTCCAATTTTCCAATTTTCATGTATCTGTGTTGCCCAAAAACTCGAGCACTGGATTATGGTCTACCTGACATATTTTGTCAATTAAACTTGATACTGAACAGTAATCATTCGGTTCTCCAGTTTGTAAATTTCACAGAGATCATGTTCAAGAATGTTCCGGACACCAGAAAGGAGGCCGAGTTTGCTCTTGCAGCTTTAATGGAAATACCTTCGCAATACAAAGCAACACTTGAGCTTGGGATCTTGGGGTATGGAGATGCTTTTATGTTCTGTTTAGCATCGTCGTCTTACCAATTATTTGCAGCATGTGTTGGTGACTATTGTATTGTGTTGAAGCAGTCGAAGAACTGCAAAATATGCAGCACGAGTCCCTCTTCCTCCACCGAGCACAACTCCATCGAATGCCAGTCCTACATGGGCTGATCAGGTAAGACTTCCAACTTACAGATTAGATTTGAGCTAGACATGTCACTTTGGTACATGACACTCGCAGAATTTGTTGTCCTATGTTCAGCAGGTCTGCCCAGTCTGCCTCATGGATACGAAGAACGTTGCCTTTGGTTGCGGCCACCAGGTGAACATGCACATATATTCTTGATGTTAATGCTGTTTATTGGCATGTTACTGCTGCTCTCCTCTCATTTGTTACGTTCATGTCCGCAGACTTGCTCTGACTGTGGGCCAAGGCTTCATACATGCCCTATTTGTCGAAGGGAGATAGAAACCAGAATACGGCTCTATTAGTCTGCATCATGCAATGAGGTTTGCTGCTACGGTCTGAACAGTGGGAAGTGAGTCTGTTCAAGTTATGTGTGCATAGTTTGTCTCAGATAGAAGAGTTGAAGGCACCTGCTTCATTTTTTTTATTTTTATTGGTTCTTTTTTGAGAATTGAACACCAGCTTCGGCGAGATAATTATGTTCAGATTGTACAGATTACTAGTAGATTAGAAATTCTTTTGAAATCGTTATAGGAAGTGCATTCTGATTAAACTCTAGACTCCGATTCCATTTGGATGAATGTTCTTATACGCGGCTAAAGGACACAATACTCACATTTGGAGTAGGCTTTTTAAAGTTTTCTCAACTGTCATGTCGTGTTGTGGGTGTGTCCATGTCCTTGCAACGTGGCCCCTCACCCATGTCCAACCCCCCAAACCTCTGGGTAACTCAAACTTAAACCGCTTGATCCGATTTAACAATTGGAACAATGATGCGGCACACGAGGTCAGCAAGGAGCAAGGGGCCGCATGTGCGGGTCTACCAAAGGAGGAGGAGACTTAGGCCCACCACGGGCCCGGAGTCGAACTTGTAGTTTCGTGACTACGACGGGGGTCGTTTAGTAATTCAACGTTTCGCTAATCCCTCCTAAAGCAAGGGCGGCCGGCCCTAAGGAGCTATCGAAGAATTGAATTGTAAGTTTACTTTTCCTAAATCCTAGAATAATTAACGAGTTGATTATCTTTCATCCCTTAGATTAATCTAACCCCAGATCTATTATTTTAGCTATTATTGTTTGATTTCAGATCTCCAATTCCATATAAAAATCCTATTTTTACCTTCCACCAACCAAAAAATTCCATCTTTATCTCCCCAAAAAGCCCTAGACGCATCAATTTGGTATCAGAGCACAAGATCCATGGCGAGTACAAGATCCAAAGAGTGGATCGACTTATTGAAAGAGAAGTTGGAAACATCACTTAGCGAGGTGAGAAAAGAAGCAGGGGAGAGTGTCACACAGTTGAAGGAGGCTATCCAACAAAGGCACAACGGCAAACAAATCTCAAATGATGCAGGAAATAACGGCGATGATAACAAACCTAAATACAAAGCGAGATCCAAGCCAAAAGGAGCCACCTTTGGCGACAAGGAAGGGAAAAAATGTGATTTTTAACGAAGGACGTTCGCGAAAATGTCGAAGACGAAGACCTATACCCAAACGATCAACGAAACGCAGCAGACAAGGAGAATTGGACGGCCTTCCTGGCCACCTCCCCACCATGGGGAGATGCATCGGCCACCGGAGAGGGGCGGCCACCCCTCCGGCAGCCATTAGGGGGGTCCGCCAAAACCCCAAGAGGGGCCGCCACTGCCGCCCGCCCCTCCTGGGCCTTCGACGGCCCCCTGGAGCAGTGGCGGAGGCCTGCCAGACCAAAACTAGGGCCGGAGGTCCCGCTTCCCCCATGAGGGGCCTCACCGAGCATCCGAGGGGGGACTCGAGCCTCGCCCGAGTTCCAGGGGGCCCGCCGAGCTTTCTGGGGGCCCGACAACCCAAACCGTCTGCTTCAGTGCCACAGTGGGCCCAGTATGGGGCCCGATTAGTTTAGACATTAACCTTTCAGCCACAGGGGGGGCCCTGGGAAGGATTTTAGTAGCAGGGAGGACGGCAGCAGCACCTTGGAGGCCCGTCGGCTCAGCCCCCGCCCTTCGGGGTTGACAGGAGATTGGAGAGGATTTCAAGGCACCCCTAGAGCACATCAGAAGGACTATGGGTACCCACAGGGCGACAAGTGGGGAGATTGGCAGTGGGATGGAGTAGACAGATGCACACGAGATCCAGTCGAGGGGTACCTTCCTGACAGACCACCTATGTTTCAGCCGAGACTGTAAGGACACTGACTATGTGGAAAACACTAGAATGAGGGTTGAATAGTGTTTATAAAATTTAAACGATAGTTATACCAATTTAAATTCCTAACCAACAATTAATGCGAAATTATAAATAAACCCAAGTCGAAACAATGCTAACACAAATTATGTTTCAAGGGTTCGGATTCCCAAATCAACTCCCAACTTGTTCCCGGTAATCATACGTCCCTTCCACCCGGATACCACCGGATACTCAAGTTAGAACACTAACTTGAGGTTTCCTTTAAACCCACGTATAGCAACCCTACAAGTGAAATCGAAACACAATCGATGTCCTTGACTCCCACAACTTGGGGGCAAACAAACCGCTCTCACAAACCGAGAGTTAAACTAATATCGAAATATATGAAATAATGAAATAACAACACTTACATTCACCTATGACATGAAGTAGAACTTGAAGGAGCAAGTGTGTTGTGTGTTGAGGTCTTTTTTAGAAAGAGAGAAAAGCTCTTTCTCTTGTCATTACCAATTGCCTAGAGGATATCACTTTGATTCTAGGTTGGAGAGAAAGAGAGAATGAGATTGGAATTCTGGGGCTTTTGAATCTGAGAGCTTTGAAAAATTTGAAGTTGAAAGCTAGGGGTTTTTCAAGAGATGATCAAGAAGATGAGTAACACCTCAATGGAACGGTAGAAGCTCTCTTCATAGGTTCCCCAAAACCGCCAAACAGAATCCCCAAAACCCCCTAACAGAATCCCCAAAACCCCTTTTGAAATCCATGGAGAAAAAGCCAACGGATAGAATTTACACAGTCAACAGTCGACTGGCAATGAAAACACAGTCGACTGCTGCATTGTGTCAGAGCGTAGGTGAGAATTCAAACGGTGACTTAGCACGCAGGACAGTCGACTGATGAAGAAAAGAAAGGCGCCTGTAAAACTAACAGGCGACTGTAAATCCTTCTACAGGCGACTGGCCGCAATATGGATAAGCTGAGAAAGCTCAGAATGTTTTGGGAAGACACGACAGGCGACTGATGTGGAACATAGGCGCCTGTGCCATGGGCAGGAGACTGTGAAACCAACATCACTCGAATGTCACTAATACTTGAAACTTTCCAGAGAGCAGAGTCTGCAGAGGAATCATAGACAGACGACTGTTGAAGCATTGACAGTCGACTGTGCCTTGGACATGCGACTGTGAATCCAACATCAGTCGATTGGCCAGATAGAAAATAAAGTGACCTTTGTGCAGGAGAGAGACATGCGACTGATTAACAAATCACAGGCGACTGTAGCTTGGACAGGTGCATGTATTTTGTACAGAAGTCGCCTGAAAGAGTTAAAGCTAAAAGGCCCAAAATTCAATTGATAAATTATGTGCATAACAGGCGACTGTAGAACAAATCACAGTCGACTGTTTTGAGACATACGCCTGTAAATCGTTCAGTAGTCGCCTGTTGAATTCCCAAAATGCATGCTTGAGAAATGTGAATTGGAGTCTATGTAAATGTGATCTAATGATTTTCTAGAACAGAAATGAAGATGTGTGTGTGCTCCAACATAGCTCTACTTCTAAGCTACATACTAGAAAAGAATAAAAAGATTACATCTTGTAGATGTCTCTCTTCTATCCAAAGTATAAGCTTGAAGTCTTCTAGGAGCTTCAATCACCATCTATAATCATCCAATCCATTTTTCATGCTTTCATTGATCTTTGAGTGACATCCATTGCTAATTGATCTTCATGATATGCTTATGCAGTGGATTAACTGCAAATAGAGGATTAGTCACAAGTATTTATGTTTGCTCATCATTAACACCAAGTAGGGAGAAGTCCAATATTCAACATTCTCCCCCTTTTTGATGATGACAAACAAACATAAACAAAAAGATAAATAATTGTGCTTAATGAAAACTTACTCCCCTATATAGATGCCAACCAAGTTAGTCAATGTATACAAGGTCATCTATAGATCAATTGAAGCGAGCATGTAAGATATGTATGAATGAAATGATTTTAATTCTTGAAATCTAAATCATTAAATCTTGAAATCTAAGATTTTATAATCCAAGTTCATTATATCTTACTCCCCCTGAATCTAAGGCAACTTCAATCTTAGATTCACGTTTAGAATTTACTTAGCACATAACTATGATATGTTTACTTCTCTCCCCCTATGGCATTATCCAAAAAGTGGTAGTAGAATAACAACAACAATAGTTCTTAATAATTACTAAAACAATCATGAGAGTCTAAAGATAGGATATATATCTAATGTGATACCAAACTATAATCGGAGAAAAATAATCACGAAGGTGCATCTCATTGATATATATACCAAAAGCTCATAAACACAAGAAATCTTAGTTGACTAAAGGAACGAGAATCCAATAAAAATAAGAAAAACGTCTCACATCACATCATGTTTATAATAGAGCATACAAAGAGAGACATTTTCACAATGTTCACACAATCAACATAAAAAAATGTGAGACATTGTGAAGCAGCATATGATAAAGTAAAAGCATTGTCATATATATATACATACATACAAACACACACACACACACACACATATGTATACACACATATATATACATATATATATATACATATATATACATATATATATGAGAATAATGGCTATCATACGCCATATGAGAGCTTCTCTCATACGCCCTCTCACATAAAGCACCCAAGTACAAACAAGTACAAGCCCATGTGGGCTTGTACTTGGGTGCTTTATGTGAGAGGGAGTATGAGAGAAGCTCTCATATGGCGTATGATACCCATTAATCCCTATATATATATACATATATATACATATATATATATACATATATATATACATACATATATATACATATATATATATATATATATATATGTACATATAATCAAAAGATACAAGGAGTACAAAATACAGCTTCAACTCCATGTACATCAAAAGTATGATCATCATACATATAACATCATCCATCAGAGAGTAACTCTATGATGCAGCCAAAAGCATACCATGAGTACAAAGGACTAACTCCTAATACTATAACAGCATCCAGAGGTACAAACAGACACACCAAAAAAATACATACACATACTCAAACCATAATAAAAAGAAGTCCTATGGTGAGTAGAGGCAGAGCAGCATCAGCATCAGTCAATCTGAATGACAGAGGAGTCCGAAGGGCAACCAGAGTGGCGGAACACCAGTCTGGAAGAGCGACAAGTAGGACACACACGAGCCTTCCGCTTTGATGACGAAGCACCAGCAGCAGTGGGGGTCTCCTCATGATAAGGCACAGAGGGCAGAACATCAGTAGATGAAGGCTGGGTGAACTCAGCAGGAAGTGCCTGGCTATCAACAGGAGGATGAGGAACAACAGAATGGAGAGCTCCTCGGAAAGAGGGAACAGAGCCTAGAGGGCAGTCGGAACCAGAAAGAGGTGATACAAAAACGACTTATTGGTTAGCTCAAGAAGGAGCAAAAGCTTCTGATCCATGGCCAAAACTTTTGTTTCAAGCGAAGAAACTTGCTCATTCAACTGAACGAGTAGAGGGTCATCCGATGGAGCTGAAAGAGAAGGAGAGGATGGCTTGGTAACATGCAGAGGAGAGGGTTCAACCTCAGGAGTTGAAAGAAAAGGGTCAGCGACTGATATCCCCAGAAACTCTTCAGATGACGGCGAGGACTGAGGACTCTGAGAGCGGGGTGAGGAAGGAGAGCCTAGTTTCATCGTATCAGTTTTGGGGGCCATGATGACAGATCGACAGAACGACACGAAAATCGGGCACGATCGAACGAAAAAGGAGAGATATAACTAATCCGCGACGAACGAAGAGGAAGGAGAGACCCAAGCTCTCAATCGAATGATCGGGGAAAGAGATCGATGGGTTGGATCTTCGAAATGACGAGGTAGATGAAGAAACGGTTAGAGTTCGAAGTGGAAGACGAGGAAACTCTAACGAATGAGAGAGAAAAATTCTACGCCCTCACGTATATATGATGGGATCAAATGAATCTGGGCCATTGGATCGTTAGATCGACGGCTCAGGTCGAGTTTAAGAACCACCATTGACGGGGATAGTTGACTGATGTTAAATCGTCAGTCGACTGGCTGAAAAGATAGATATCGGCTTGGGTTGACAGACAGTCCCCTGTTGAGTAACTCATAGTCGCCTGTCAGAGAGACATTCGACTGTAACTTACGCAACAGTCGTCTGATAGTGGATCAAGAAATATGTTTTAAAAAACAGAGACATCTCAAGATTAGAACAGGCGCCTGATGAACAGCTGGTAGTCGCCTGTCGCAGAGACAGTCAACTGGAAAATGTTCATCAGTCGCCTGTGTGAAATAATGTAGTCTACAGAAGGAAAAATTGAGTTGGGCAAGCGATTGTCGAAGGAATGACAGTCGTCTGTCCTGGTCCAAAAGTGCACGGAGAGGCTGAAATCCAGAAGATTAAGATAACTCACCCTAAGACCTATACTCTAACAAAACTCTAATCAAGAAATCAATATCAAAATATTATAGATTAATGTACAAATCATGTATATTAATCCAAACAATCAAAATCATCAAAATCTCAAATACATCTCTTCAAAAATATACGAGAAACATATAGCTTATCAAAACAAGAGAAGTAAAATGATGATATGAGTTCAAGCATGATATAACATGATAGAATGAACTCCTATAATTTAGATTCACCCATAATCCCTACTTCTCCATGCAACCTCACAAATGAATCTTCTTTAAGAGGTTTAGTGAAGATGTCGGCGATTTGTTTTTGGGTTTCAATGTACACTAAGATGATATCCTTCTTAGCTATATGATCATTAAAACAGTGGTGTCTCACATCTATGTGTTTGGTACGGGAGTGATGTACCAGATTCTTGGAAAGACAAATTTGCATTTGGTTATCAACCATGATAGGACAAGTATCACAATTGACACCATAGGCTTTAAGTGTGTGTCTCATCCAAAGAACTTGTGCACATGCAAGACCCGCGGCAATATAATCCGCTTCAATCGTGGACAATGATACCGATTTCTGTTTCTTGGAAAACCAAGAAATTAGGGAATTTCCTAGAAAATGGCAAGTGCCACTAGTACTCTTCCTATCGGATTTGCATCTAGCAAAGTCGGTATCACTATTTGAGATTAGCTCATATGTGCTAGACTTAGGGTAATGTAACCCATAATCAAGTGAATGATTGAGGCAACGAAAAATTTGTTTAACCGCAATCAAGTGTGACTCTTTAGGTCTAGCTTGATATCTAGCACAAAGACATACAGAGAACATAATATCGTGCCTACTAGTAGTTAAGTAAAGTAAGCTACCGATCATACCTCGATATAGACGAACGTCTACATCTTTCCGTTCTCATCCTTGTATAGATGGGTTGTCGTACTCATAGGAGTCCGTTTACTAGAAAACGATTCTATCCCGAATCGCTTGATAAGCTCCCCGGTGTACTTTGTTTGATGTATGAAAGTTCCATCCTTCATTTGCCGAATTTATAGTCCAAGGAAGTAGATGAGCTCACCTATATGGCTCATTTCGAATTCATACTTCATAGACTTAGAAAATTCTTGGCAAAGATTAAAGTTAGTAAAACCAAATATTATATCGTTTACATAAACTTGAATTAACAGGAGGTCATTTTCATAATCTTTAATAAAAAAATTGAATCAACTTCATCCATTTTAAAACCTAAATCCAAAAGAAAGGTTTTGAGTCGATCATACCAAGCTCTAGGAGCTTGTCTCAACCCATATAACGTTTTCTTAAGTTTGAAAACATGGTTTGGAAATTTTTCATGAATGAAACCGGGTGGTTGAGAAACATAAATTTCTTCATTAACAATACCATTTTAAAATGCACTTTTAACATCCATTTGAAATAATTTAAAATTTTTATGAGAAGCAAAAGATAAAAGCAATCTAATTGCTTCTTCTAGCTACGGGGGAAAATAATTCTTCGAAATCAATACCTTACTATTGCCGATAGCCTTGAGCTACTAACCTTGCTTTATTCCTTGTGATGACCTCGTCTCATCGGTCTTATTCTTAAAAACCCACTTGGTCCCAATCACTTGGTGACCACTTGGAAGAGGAACGAGCTCCCAAACTTCATTTCTCTCAAATTGCATGAGCTCTTCTTCCATTGCAACTATCCAAGAGCTATCTTCACATGCTTCTTGGATGTTCTTTGGCTCAATGGTAGATACAAATGCACAATGAGAGAATTCATCAATTCTTGACCTTGTTCGTACACCCACACCAATATCTCCAATAATTTGGTCATGGGGTAATTACGAACTGTTGGATAAGCTTTGGGAATCCCTGCATCACTTGGAACATCTTCAACAATTTCATTAGTATTGTTAGTCTCAATAATAGTATCATTAATTTTAGCATTACTAATGGAATCACATAAAACATCTACACTATCAACAACAACAAGAGGAATAAAAAAATCTTCATAAAATGATACATGTAGTGATTCCTCGATCGTTGAAGAGGTTTTGTTGTATATCCGGTAGGCTTTGCTACGTGTGGAATATCCAACAAAAATTCCTTCATCGGATCTTGGCTAAAATTTATCTAATTTACCAAAAGTGTTCTTTATAAAACATTTTAAACAAAAAACACGAAAATATTTAACTTACGGCTTTTTATCATAAAATATTCAAAACAAGTTTTGTTCGTTCGGGGCCTCACTAGGATCCTATTAAGCACATAACCTGCCGTGTGCACCGACTCCATCCAAAATTGTATTCCAAGATGACTATCATAGAGCATGGTACGTGCACACTCTATTAGGATTCTATTCTTTCTCTCAACAGCACCATTTTGCGGTGGTGCGCGAAGAAAAGAAAAAATGTGAGTAATCATGTTGTCATCACAAAACTTAGTGAACGATTCATTCTCAAATTCTCCTCCATGATCACTACGAATAGTGATAACGGTGGATCCTAAGAAATTTTGAATTTTCTCTGTAAATATAGTAAACTCTTCAAAAGCTTCATTCTTATTGGTTAAAAATAAAACCCAAGTAAATCTAGAGAAGTCGTCAACGACAACTAATCCATAATGAGCATTATCTAAAGAGGCGGTTCTAGTTGGCCCAAATAAATCTAGATGAAGTAATTCTAGGGGCCTGTTAGAAGTTATGCCTTCTTTAAGTTTTAAAGATGATTTACTTAGTTTACCTCTTTGACAAGAATCACAAAAGTTTTTCTTACTAAAAACAATTTTCGGAAAACCTTTTACTAGATCATGCTTAGCTAACTTATATAATTGCTTAAAATGAACATGACCAAAACGGCGATGACATACTAGTTGTTCATTTGTATTAGCAACTAAGTAATGTTCTATGGTTTTATGTAAGCTCAAATAATAAATGTTTTTATGCCTAATACCGGTAAATAAAATATGTGAATCAATATCTACAATTTTACACATACCCTCTCCAAAGTTAACATTGTAACCATTGTCAGTTGACTAATGGAGATAAGGTTATATCATAAACCACTAACTAAATAGACATTTGTAATAAGTGGGTTGGAAGGATTACCGACTTTGCCTACTCCAATGGTTCCCTTTTGATTACCTCCAAAAGTGAATGTTGCACCATCCTTGATGCTAATCACTTCGGAGAGCAATGTGGGATCTTCCCTCATGTGTTTGGAGCAACCGCTATCGAGTATCCATCTTTTCTTTTTAGAGCCAATGCAACTTTTATTGCTCTCTTTCTTTTTCTTGGTTACTTATATAATATACCATAAGCTCATGGTACCCAAACTTTGTTGGGTCCATGGGGATTAGCCCTTTGGAAGCCAAGTCCAAGTGGACTTTCGCTTCCCAACATAATTACCACTATTTATTACATCACTAAAATAGGAGTCAACATAAGCATTCCTATCAATTATGCTAGTGTTCTTAGGACCCCAAATTGTGTATGTTTTGGGTGTCCTTTTCCTAGTTGCATGCACATTTGGTTGAGTTCTATGTGGTGCGTGCTTCCTAGGAGCATGAGTTCTAGCATATGAAGATGGAGGTGGATAAGCATGGGACATATATGGGTTGAATGCAAAATTAGGAGCATGCATGTTATTTGCAACATATGGAGCATGCATAACATTTGGTGGATGAGCATACATGGAAGAATGATGTGTATGAAAATATGAACGTGTATGGGCACGTGCATGAGTATTTCTCATGTGTGGGTTTACACGTTTCTATGTGTGTGGAGCATAAAAAGTACCATTAGTGTCCACATGTGAAGTAGGAGATTTCCTCTATGAATGAGAGTTGGTGTACATATATGCATGACCTTTCTTTTGGTTTCCACCCTTAGTGGGTTTCTTGCCAAGAGGAAGAGATTGTGAAGTGGTGGCCTTTTTGGTAGGTTTGCTACCAATAGTGTTTTTGACACCACTTGTGGATGCACCGGAGGATGGCCTCACAAAGTCTATAGTTACACCACTATAAAAGGTGCGAGATTTGGATGCATTTGCTTCCACATAACCAAGTCCAATACGATGTGTGGCCGAAAATTGGTTTGCAAGCAATTCATCCATTTGTCATGTCCCTTTGTTAAATCTCTTAACTTGGGAGGAAATGAGCTCATATTTCTCCTTAAGAGAAGAAATATTGGTATCCAAGGTGGACACACGTGTTTTGAGCTCGTGCACTTAGGTTTTAAGAGAATCATTCTCAATACACAGTTGTGTGTTATGTGAAACTAGATCAATACTATCTTTAGGATAAGTTTGATCTAGTTGAGATTTGAGGGAATTCACCTCATTTCTCAAGATGTCATTGAGAAACCAAAGTGGCTTTCTCAAGTGTAAGTGTATCAACAATGGTGTCATTATTGATAATGTATGGCATGGATGATTTGCTAACATTAGATTTCTTTAAAATAGTATATCTAAGCGTAAGAGATTGATACTTAGAAAATAATTCTTCGTTAGCAATACGAAATTCATCCATAGTTACCTCGGGTTCATCGATGTCACTATCACTCTTATCAGAGAGTGGATCTTCTCGGGCCATGAAACACATATGTGCACTCTCACCCTTTTCATCCTCGGATTCACTTGAGGAATCTCCACTTGAATCATCAAACGTCCCAACAAGTCCTTTCTTCTTATCCTTCTTGTATTTGTCGGACTTGTGGTATTTTGGAGCTTTCCACTTTTCTTTGTTTCTAAGCATTAGGCAATCCTTCTTGATGTGCCCCGGCTTGTTACACTTAAAACAAAGAGATGAGGTATTGTTAGTGGAATCAAATTTATTTTTGGAAGGAAATTTACCTTTGCGAAAGAAGCGTTGGAACTTCTTCGCCATTTGTGCCAGTTCTTCCAGGTCCATTTTGTTCTCTGATTCTTCACTATCGGATGATGAAGTGGTAGCCTTGAATGCTAACGCTTTCTTCTTGGCCTCCATTGGGTTCATCATTGCTTTAATCTTCAGTCGGTTCTCCCTTCTTACTTCGTAAGACATGAGAGTACCGATGAGATTCACCACGGTGTAGTTCTTCATGTCATTGACCTCCTCAATGGCGATTGCTCTTCTTTCCCATTTCAAGGTCATTCCTATGATTATCTTTCTCACCTTTTCTTTTTGGGTATAGACTTGTCCAAGAGCTTCAAGCTCATTGGTAATGTCGGTGAAACGTCCGTACATTGTTGCAATGCTCTCATTATCCGGCATATGAAACATATCAAAGTTTTGTATTGCAACATATAATTTAGACAAC